>CP136063.1:256410485-256736425 GCA_032622095.1 Siphonodentalium dalli
CATACAATTCCAAGGGAGTTTTTTTCAATTATCAGTGGTTTAGGCATATCGGATTCACGACATTAAACCAATACCCAATATGATACGAATATTCTCTCTTGAAGAACTCTTTCGTATCGGCAAAATGTAATTTTCGAAAAACAGTTGATTCTACACATGGAAAAGACATGATTTAACATATATAACTGGAAAAATATGTTTTATTAGTTGTAAGATAACCCATTTTGACATGATCGAGTTACATCATGAAGTAGTTCTAATATTTTTTAATTGCAGCCATACAAAGTGTGTTTGTTACAGTATAGACATTATATATGCATAGCCAACATTGACAACCCAACCATATACAAATCATAGGTGATTAAGCCTGCATTTTAGTGTTTTAATAACCCATAAGGTCTATTTATTCCAAACGATGACCAAATTACGTTTTCTGCCAACATATTTTTTTCAATTATTACCAGACTGAAATATGCGCCAAAATTGATAATGACTCATATAAGAGAATTCACTGGCTTACAAGGTCAATGTAAATATTGTTATGCCAATGTATTCTCTTACTGTATATATGCGAGGCCACAGCCATGGCCTTTGTTACAAGGTTAGATCTGCATTGGAATTTCGCCTTCGAACTAGCAAACAACAAGCGCTATAAAGATATCGTACACCGGTATATCACCTAAAATCATATTAAAGATGGCGCACACTGTTATATCACCTAATATCATATGTGCTTCTTGTGGTGTCCACATTTTAAATATTACAGTATTTGCCAGAATATATGTTACAGTAAGAGAATGTTGATTTCTGTTTGCTGTCTAACCCTTTCTATACTAAATGGATTCTCCCACTCATATAAAAACTATAAGGCCTGCAGATTTCATAATTACACTAACGCCCTAAATGCCCTAAATAATTGACTCCTTAACTACAGCAGAATTATGGGTAACTTTTCAGGATTTAGTCGGAAATATGGCTTGTTGCCATTCATTGGAAAGCTCTCAGTGAGAAGTCTGTAAAAACATATTTACTGCATTACTGTATTACTGTATTACTGCATTACTGTATATATTACCAGCAATGGTGGTATTCGAGTTGCCTAACATTTATTTCTTGGTGTTAAAATACAAGAAATCATCAGATGTACCGGTATGTGGATTATTTGTACTGCCTTTAATGTTTCTGCTCATTTATCAGAATGTTGGCTTTAATTTGTGTACCGCAGCTGTCTGCCCCCTGGGGCAAGTTCACGTTTGATCATAAACATATCATGGTCTCATCCTTGTACAACTAAATACCTGGTACTTTGCTGTACCAATTAATGACCTCATTAACCCAAGTCATTAAAAGATTAATTTGATGTACCTGGAATGTATGAACTACTGTACTAGTAAATACATAAGCGATGAAAGGTTGTAAGGTTGTGGCTTGTGGCATGTCACAGCCTATATATACGGTGTATGCTAATTTAACTATCTATTAAAGCGGTATAAATTACTAATTTGTCTGTCAGGCAGTTCTGTTAGTTATTAATCTGTTTTGGCTGTGCGATCATTATGATTCATCTGATGTGTCACCTTGATAGACCAATACCAACACAATTGTACAGTAATGCCCTAAGTAATCGACTCTTTAACCAAAGCAGAATTATGGGTAACTTTTCAGGATTTAGTTGGAAATATGGCTTGTTGCCATTCATCGGAAAGTTCTCCCCGAGAGCTTTCCGATGAATGGCAACAAGCCATATTTCCGAATAAATCCTGAAAAGTTACCCATAATTCTGCTGTGGTTAAAGAGTCGATTACTTACATGTAGGGCATTACTGTACAATTGTTTTTATATCCTTTCCCTGATTACCCTTCCATGCTCGCTATGGAATCTGGCTTTGTATTCATAAAACACTTTACAACACTTATGTATGAATCATAATAGAGTGTCAATGACACTTGCACTTAACTTTACATGTATATTGTGACAGTGCTGCAGTATGCCTGTCAACAGCTGTCAAACCAGGAAGTAGGCTTGTGTCTATGCTTTTGGCTATTCATTTCCGTAAATTTGTATTATAAATTTGTAGCATAGATGTTATTCTGATAACCTTGTGAAGTTTCGAAACAAAATCCATCTGAAAATTTGACCCGGGTGTTATCCATGAACTGAAATTACTAATAGGGTGTCCAACCTTCGCATTGTGATAGCCGACATGGTATTCATGCATTCCATGATCCATCACTGGTTGGCAGTTAGATCATGCCATGACTCTCTACTCTGGCTAATGCCCGTAGAGATCATATTCCACCAGTACAAAACCTTGGAACTTTTTGAAGTTTTGACAGGGGACCTTATAAAGTCGGAAAAATAACATGGGGAATATATTTCTTTGTTAATACTTGTTGCTTAATAGTTTATCCATCAGAAGGTGAATGTCTCGAGATTACATTATTTAAGGGACTTTGTGTGTGATTTTGCTTTGGGCCACTTACAATCGTGGAATTTCTCCAGGGTAATTAATTAAATGTTATTTGCGATATCCGCTAGCTAAAGTCACTAAAAAGAATGCAATTTCCAGCTGGGACCACCCCATTATTTGAAGTAGATTTTTGTTGAACAAATATAAACAAAGAAATATATTCCTTGCCTTGTGTGTTCAATGTTATAAAGTTCCCTGTCAGAAGGGGTCAGAACATCAAAAAGTTCCAGGGTTTTGTACCGGTGGAATATGATCTCTAAGGGTGCTAGCTAGACTAGAGATTCATGGCATGATCTAAATGACAGTGGGAACATATGAGAGTGCACCCCCTACCCAGCCCTTAACCCTTTGAGTGCCAGGTCGATTTTTGTATCAACCCATATACCCTGTGCCAATGCATTCTCTTATATATGCGAGTCGACCATAGGTCGCCTCGCATATATAAGAGAATGCATTGGCCTAACAATTTTTTTTTTTTTACAATTTTAATAATTTATTCTTATATTCTTTAACACTTATTTTGTATGTTTAGGGCCGATGAGATCGGCCCCTGGCACTCAAAGGGTTAAGGATGAGTGGATCCCACCAGAAATAGATATAAAACATTACAATTATTCAAACAAAGCCCTCTGAATGTTCCCAAATCACAGTCACCATCATTTCAAAATATACACATTTCTGGATGAAATATGAATTATACATTGCAGTTTCAGACAATGTACAGTAATTCCCAAAGTAATTGACCACTTAACCACAGCAGAATTATGGGTAATTTTTCAGGATTTAGTCGGAAATATGGCTTGATGCCATTCATCGGAAAGCTCTCGGCGAGAGCTTTCCGATGAATGGCAACAAGCCATATTTCCGACTAAATCCTGAAAAATTACCCATAATTCTGCTGTGGTTAAGTGGTCAATTACTTTGGGCATTACTGTAGATCTTTTGACTGACAGCTATACATGTAAGTTGATGTAACTAGCCTGAAATAGTCAGCAGCTAGTTAGTTCTTGTTACATGTGTATATGCAACACTACCACGTATTTTTAGATAGAATCTGCATGCCTGTCCACTTTGGAAACAGGTGGACGGGTGGCTGGCTAAGCCTCTAATTTTTCCTGCAGTGTGCTGCAGGGTGTGCTGAAGAATACATCGCTGAACATCAGTGTTCTCAAAACAAGTTTCATAATTAATCTGTTGTCCAGGCAATAAAGCCAGATTTTATACCCATTTTTAAAAGTAATCTGCACAAAAGAGTATGTTTGTCCCCCAAAAAATAAATTTGGTGGTGGGGGGCTATTAAAATAGCCAGTGTCCATCTGAAAGTTTCCGGATAAGAACTTTATTTTGGGCTATTGGATCAAAACAAAATTTGGTATGTGAGTTTATCAGCTCAAAACACCGGTCAAGTTCGAATATGGGTTCGGTCCTCCCTTATTCGCCAGAGTTACATGTACAATGCATGGCCCCTTTTAGACTTTAATACATGTAGAATCTGTCCATCCGTTCAGAAAGTTTCCGGATGATAATATATTGGGCTATTGGATCGAAACCAAATTTGGTTTGTGAGTTTATGGGCTCAAAATACATGTCAAGTTCGAATATGGGTTCGGTCTGCCCATTTTTGCTGTAGTTGCAGCCCCTTTTCAACTTAGAATTTTGTCATATTGAGGGTTCCGGATGATAGCTTTACTTTGTGTGATCGGATCTGAACCACATTTTGTATGTCAGGTTATCAGCTCCTAATACAGGTAAAGTTCGAATATGGATTCAATCCACCCATTTTTGCCAGAGTTGTGGGTAAATTCAACTGAATATCTTGATATTTGGTATGCGGTTCAATTTGAAGAAGACAAAGGCCAAGTTTGAATTTGGTCACGGTCCAATGAATTTTGACAGAGTTACAAAAAAGCTATCCTGACTAAAAAGCCGCCTTTTCGGTCAGCTACCTTTTATCTAATAAGATAACATTCGGAATGGCACATAGAAGTTCTGTCCTGGGAGCCTCGCATATATAAGAAAATTCACTGGCTTACAAATGTAAATATTGTTACCCGGTAGGCCAATGTATTCTCTTACTGTATATATGTGAGGCCACAGCCATGGCATTTGTAACAAGGTTAGATTTTTATTGGAACTTCGCCTTTGAACTAGCAAACAACAAGCGGTGTAAAGATATCGTACATCGGTATATCACCTAAAATCATATTAAAGATGGCGCACACTGTTATACACCTAAAATCATATGTGCTTCTTGTGGTGTCCATATTTTAAATATTACAATATTTGCTAGATTATGTATTACAGTGGTACATCTGATGATTTCTTGTATTTTAACACCAAGAAATAAATGTTAGGCAACTCGAATACCACCATTACTGTAATATATATTTTATGGAAGAAATATGTAATACAAAGTAACCCATTCCTATTGATCGTTATTATCCTGCACCCGAAAAATTTAAAGCAGCTGTGCGGCATAGCATTACTAAATTCACCCTCTCGAGACCTCATTCTGCAAATGTCAGATTAAATTTAGGCTTGGATTCGAGAAGAGATAGGGCATCTTTAATTGTTCATGTTTTGTTGGTTTCAGGTGCTAGTGAGGATGAAACTCCACATCAGCCCGTGTTCTCAATTAATCCAGACGGAGCTGGAAGACAATCAGGTGCATACAGAACCATTTTCAAAGAAAGTCAAGGATACGCTGAAGTTCTAGTTGAGGATTCCATAGACCCAAATTTGGAACTCATTCGACAGGCGTAAGTACTTTGTGTGGAATCATCATATTTTGAGGTTTTTAACCCTTTACCCAACAAACCTGCCAAAACCGGCCAAATAAAGCTTCAACAGCCTAAAATATCTTGTGTCTGTCTCAATAGAACCATACAAATATGGATATCATTGGAACCGGCTCCTTGACCACATTGTGATAGTTACAGTTATGCCCTGTGCCAATGCATTCTCTTATATATGCGAGTCGACCATAGGTCGCCTCGCATATATAAGAGAATGCATTGGCCTAAAACAATCTTTTTTTAACACTTTTTACCATTTTTACTTACATTCTTTAACAATTTTATAATTTTTAATGTGTTAAGCCAATGCATTCTCTTATATATGCGAGGCGACCTATGGTCGACTCGCATATATAAGAGAATGCATTGGCACAGGGCCCTTCTGTTGGGTAAAGGGTTAATAGTATTCCTTTTTGCAGAACAATCTCTTACAAGAATTAGTTTATACCTATGACCAAGATAGAGTCTTTGGAATCATTGAACAAATACTATTACATGTAACTGTGGGTTGAACTGAGAAACTTTGGTATTTTGAGTTTGCATACACAAGGCAAGTACCGGTGTAACAGTTTATCTCCGCCCCCCCTGATCAACTTCCCCCCCCGGGGGGAAGTTGACCTAGGTTATCTTCCACCCGCCCTGATCATCTTCCCCCCCGCCTGAATTTTACATACCTTAACATCTATTGGCGTGATAGTCTCATTTTATCATTCACTATGACTATGTGACTTAGAAAAACTATCATTGGTGGCAAGGAAGCATGTCTTTTCTTCGGCAGAGACATTATTGTTCAGATTTTTTTTTATTGAAAATCACCCACCTGAATTTTCCATACCTTAACATCTATTGGCGAGTTAGTCTCATTTTATCGTTCACTATCACTATGTGACTAAGAAAAACTATCATAGGTGACAAGGAAGCATGATTTTTCTGTAAAAGAGACAATAATTATATGCAGGGGGGGAAGATGTCGTAGCACACCTGTAGTACATGGAGGTTTATTTTTTTTTGATGGTCTGTTTCGGTTTCGGTTTTATTTAAAAAAAAAAAACGGTTTCGGTTCAGTTTTCGGTTTTATTTCAAAATGCAATAAACCTACTGACTACTGAGCCTATTGTACTGACCAATGTTTGTGCTATGGGTGCCTCTATTTTATTCCCCAGGCTGTAAAAGTGATCGAATCCAGTTACATTAAGTTGTTTATCCATGATATGATGTTGCACACGTGATGGCTTTCAATTTGCTCTGGTTACCATGCTTCACCGCAACATTCTTCAAACATAATGTACATTTGCAGTACTTGACATCAACCTCCCCTCGGACTTAATATGTAGGCCTCTATTGTTTTCACTTTTCAAATGTGCCGGCGGTACAGTTTACGTTTTCCCAGAGAACCGAAAAACTGAAAAACCTCCATGCACTAAAGGCAAGGGCAGATTTATCACTCTTGTCTCTGTCTATGCTTGAAGTAATCTGAATTTTTACCTGTAGCATATTCATATCAGAGAAACTCTTTTATCACATAATTTGCCCATAAAAGCAGTTTCATAATTATCGATAAGAGACACGTTTAATATCAGCGCGTGCAATGACGTCACATCGTTCTTCAAATGACTTTCGATCGCTGCGGTTTTTATCGTTGTTTTCGATGGATATTTCGCATTGCTTCACGTTTATTTGATCATGTGATAAAAAGTATCTCACACTCGTCCTATTTTATACGTAATTTATCAACCTCGTCGACTAAATTCTATTTGAGCCTCGGTAAACCTCGGCTCAAATCGAATTTAGTGAACTCGGTTGATAAATTCCGTATAAAATAGAAACTCATGTGAGATCCTCTATATGTGTCGCCGAGATCGAGATGATAGCCTGATTCCCCCCTAATGCCCATTACCCACTATACAAGGTCAAGATATATTAGCTGTTTCATAGAAATGAATAACCAATCCTGCAAATAGTTTGTCTGTCATTTGCAGAATGAGGTCCCCAGCAGGGATGGGGTAATTGTAATTTGTAATTGTAATTGATTGTAATTAATTACATTTTTTCAAGTAATTGCATGTAATTGGTAATTGAGTTTATTCTCAATTACATGTAATTGCAATTGTAATTGGTTAGGATGTAATTGTAATTAGGGTCTAATTTCAATTACTTAAAAATCACAGGTACTTGTTTCTTCTCAAAGTTCTCTTTCATGATTCATCCAATGGTTTCTTCAAATGTTTTTTTCCAAAGTTCAAAGTGTTAGACTAGTGACTGGCTATCACTATGTTGTCACAACACTGAGTTTTTATCCACTGTGTCTCAATGGTGAATTATGTTGACACCTCCTGTTTGTTTGCTTAAACATTGGTTAACCTTTGAGGTAGAAGGCTTGTTTTGATAAATACAATGAGAAACCAACTTAGAGGGTGAATTTAGTGATGCTATCCCGCATAGCAGGTTAGCATCACCAAATTCACCCTCTGGGGACCTCATTATGCTTAGGAGTATCTATAGTCTCAATTAACATTGATTCAGCTGGGGAACTTCAATCTGATCCTAGTTCTCTCAAAGGAGTTGAGGCCTCAGCAGAATGAGGTTTCCAGAGGGTGAATTTGGTGATGCTAACCCACTTAGCGGGATAGTGTAACTAAATTCACCCTCTGGGGACCTCATTCTGCAAATGTCAGAAACACTATTTTCAGGCTTGTGAATAACATCACCATAACTGAAACATTACTTTTAAAACAACTTGTATCAACTATACGTTCAACTAGAACTCCATGTTAATTTTTGAGAAGTGAGCCATCCTACATTTTGATTATGGTTTAAATATCCTTCACACGTGGTTCACTGTTTATTACACATCTGCAGTCAATATTATTTGGTATCAAATAATTGTTTCTGTTGGTTTCCATGCTAATTAGCCATCTACTCAACAAACACTAGGTTGTAACATAAGTAAGAGTAAGAAAGATATCAGTAGGTGTGTAATAAAAATCAATTTTATAATAAAAATTATTTTTATATTTTCCTAAAAAATTTACATCAAAATATAAATCGTATCCCTGCTCTCAGAAGACTGATCGTGTTATTCCACTCTCAAGATTTTATCCTACTCTCAGCACTACGTCATGATGTCATATTTTGGCGTCATTCGGTATCATAGCATGTTATTTTAACAGAAACGGCTGGTGATGCTGTAGCTTTAAGCATACTGCTATCAGATCGTAATCCATAAGATAAGGATCGCCTGCAAAAAGTGCTAAATGCTGCGGCGCGAGTTGTATCATACACTCCTCGGCATGAACATATAACTCCAGTTCTCAAGCAATTACACTGGCTGCCAGTGGAGTATCGAATCATGTTCAAAATTATTTTGCTTGTATTCAAATCTCGTAATAACATGTCACCATTGTATATACAGGATATGATCAAAGACAGAAATGTGTGTACATATGGATTACGATCTGATAGCAGTATGCTTTTGTACATTCCTTTCAACAAACAGAAAACGTTTGGCGATAGGGCATTTTTATTTGCAGGTCCACATCTGTGGAATAGCATTCCACCTCACTTGAAAATATTCACTGATTTAAATAAGTTTAAGACCGGCCTCAAAACATATCTCTTTGATGTAGCATTTAATTCCTAGATATATGTGCATGTACATGTATTATGCTGATTAGGCAATGAGCTCGATGTAATGTAAAGCGCCGTTGAATATGTACTCATAATATTGAGCGCTATACAAATTAATTATTGTATTTAATGGGGGACTGTACAGTAATGCCCTATTTAATCGACCCCTTAACCACAGCAGAATTATGTGTAACTTTTCAGGATTTAGTCGGAAATATGGCTTGTTGCATTCATCGGAAAGCTCTCCCTGAAAGCTTTCCGATGAATGGCAACAAGCCATATTTCCGACTAAATCCTGAAAAGTTACCCATAATTCTGCTGTGGTTAAGGGGTCGATTAATTAGGGCATTACTGTACCCTAAATCTGGCCATTTATGAGACCATCTCATTTTATACTCAAAAGAATATATGCAACAAATGATTGAATTATTATTACCATGTTGTTTGCATCGTCATAGAGCAGATGAGTGTATTTTGCATTCATCCATGGCTCAAATTCAATAATTTGTTGCATACATGTATATTCTGTTGAGTATAAAAGGAGATGGTCCCATAATATAAATGGTTGGATTTAGTGTACAGCACCCCTTTAAGAACGTGTTAGGTCTGACTGTGTCTTTCTGTCTGCGTGGTAACAAACTATAGAAAATATCATACACACAACAATTGACTGCGCTGAATAGTGTACAGGTTTTCTCCTCTCATGAGATGCAAGGATTATTTTCACTCGACTAGCGCCTCATAACATAGTCCTCCGCATCTCATGAGAGGAGAGAAACTGTACACCACTCAGAACAGTTAAGTATTGTATATTTATCTAATTATGATACATGTAGGTTTACACCGAACTGGAAATTTTCAGAATGTGATCAATATTCCAGGTAATATCTAGATGTGAGTGACATAATTTTTCAGTTGTGCACGAGGAATGATTACCAATCTCTGAATTTATCAGTTGATTTTCAGTTTCTGTCGCATCCTTGGAAGCTTTTCAAAATCATTATTATAGATAATCGGTTTCTGTATTTTCAAGATACATGTATGTTGGAGCTTTAACCCTTTCAGTGCCAGGTCCGATATTTGTATCAACTCATATACCCTGTGCCAATGCATTCTCTTATATATGCGAGTCGACCATAGGTCGCCTCGCATATATAAGAGAATGCATTGGCCTAACAATTTTTCATCATTTGTTATTATTTTTTACAATTTTTTACAATTTTAATAATTTTTTCTTATATTCTTTAACAGACTTATTTTGTAGGGATAGTACCAGGGAATCTTACATTTTTCATGGGCATCAAAATTATTACTATGAATACTTGGTGATAGTTTTGAGTTATAACATGCCCCTAACGTTTTATCCAGTTTGTTTTTAAATTCGCTATAGCATGCTTAAGCATACCCAATGAACACATTAGATTGCAACCCGATAGCACATACATCTGTTACATGAATTGTTTTTTGCCATCTGCCATAAGTGGGTGGAACTGTCTACTTGACATCACATGCAATTGTAGTCAAGCCTTGAAATAGGGTGTCTGTCATTTGCAGAATGAGGTCCCCAGAGGGTGAATTTAGTGATGCTACCCCGCATAGCAGGCTAGCATCACCAAATTCACCCCCTGGGGACCTCATTCTGCTTACACCTCAGCAGAATGAGGTTCCCAGAGGGTGAATTTGGTGATGCTAGCCGGCTATGCGGGGTAGCATCACTAAATTCACCCTCTGGGGACCTCATTCTGCAAATGACAGACACCCTATTTCAAGGCTTGATTGTAGTCCAATAGATTATTTTAAAAAAGCACTAGACACTAGCTCACAGTGTGTCCATAAGTACTATTATCACAGTAAGTGTTGCAGATCACAACTTATCCATTCTCGCTTTAGATTGAAGTGCAGTAGTCTGAACTATGACTAATTGAGTGATCACATTAAAACTTCCCCTCTCTGTCATTGTGATGAAATAAAAACAGCACATCACTACTTATTGGAATGTCTTGAATACAATTGTCCCAAGAATTAACTTCTATGCGCCATGCCGAATGTTATCTCATTAGAAAATACTATTTCGCGCAGGAACTGTCATCGTGAAAATATTAAAATATTTGACACTGTTCAAACATTTATCTTGAAACAAAGTTATTTTCATAACGTTGACATTTGTGCAAACTTCGTGAAGAGCATTGAAATCCTGCTGCATGAAACCCCCACAAAGATGATCTGACATCTCACGGTGACGGGAGTATCAGCGACGCAAAAATAATTATATGTATCCGGTATATCATTGCATCCATACAGCTCTAACTGGACTATACATGTACCCTCACTTTTCCCACACAATCTTTCTCTCTCTTGTTCTTTCTCTCTCACTTCTTGCTCTTCCCTTCTCACACTCCATCTGCCTCTTACGACACTATAATTACCAGTGTAATATTTCCATTCTTTCCATCCGATCCCCTTCTCCACATAATGAAGAACGAGCACGAAATGAAAGGGGAGAACTTAACAAAAACCCTTGGACTTCTTGTTTAACCCTTTACCCAACAGAAGGGCCCTGTGCCAATGCATTCTCTTATATATGCGAGTCGACCATAGGTCGCCTCGCATATATAAGAGAATGCATTGGCTTAACACATTAAAAATTATAAAATTGTTAAAGAATGTAAGAAAAAATGGTAAAAAAATATTTTTTTTAGGCCAATGCATTCTCTTATATATGCGAGGCGACCTATGGTCGACTCGCATATATAAGAAAATGCATTGGCACAGGGCATAACTGTAACTATCACAATGTGGTGAAGGAGCCGGTTCCAGTGATATCCATATTTGTATTGTTCTATTGAGACAGACCGAAGATATTTTAGGCTGTTGAAGCTTTATTTGGCCGGTTTTGGCCGGTTTGTTGGGTAAAGGGTTAATCCCCATTCGAATCAATCCATCTATTTACTCTATTATATTTCTAATTGTCTAAACTTTTGTTAATTGTTTATATATGTTATTAGGATTGGAATAAAATATGTTTACACTAAATTTAAATCTGAAATCCATTTTATATGTTATTATAAATAATATAAATCTATAAATTTTGATATTTTCCAGGTGGTACCATGGCAAGATAAGCCGCCATGAAGCTGAAGCTGTTCTCAAGATATGTAAAGATGGCAGCTACTTAGTGAGAGAAAGTGAAACACAGAAAAATGCATACAGTCTTTCCCTGAAGTGAGTTTAATCCTTTGATCACTTAATCCTTTTATAACTGAATGGATTCTCCCATTCAGTTATAATAGTATACTTTAGATTGATCGAAATTGTTATTGGAAAAAAAATACCTATGCTGACTCTGCCAAATAAATTTAGGAATATGTTTTCTATTTTTGTAAACGAACAAACCACTTAAAATATGTAACTCCTCCTAAATAGGCTGCGTAATCTCTGAATATTTTAACATAACAAGATTGTAATACATTATTGCGACTGCAATATCTCACTCTTTCTAATAAATATAACACTCTGAATTAATATGTAAGATAAGAGTGATTTGATCACATAAACCTGCAACTGGGTATTTGCTATGCCTTCAATTAGTCTTTCTAATGCATATACAGTACATATAAAGTATTTCATGCATTTATTGACATCTTGACATAAAGTTTCTATATTAAGTTGATTGTTTCTCCCATTTAAAGATAATGCATTGCTTCCTATCAAGTTTTATATAAATTCTGGGGTATAAATTGAATCGAGGACAACTGTTCCAGAACAGCTTCTATCAATCAATATTGATTTTATTTACAATTTTTCTCACATAAAACTACCTTCTAGCGGGACTGGAATTTTTTTTATTTTAGAACAGAAAAACTCGCGGAAAAAATGTTTGGAGTATACCAAGATTCGAGGACACCTGTCCGAAAAAAACTTCTATCAAATAATATTAATTATATTTGGAATTTTTTAATCTCCCCAGGGCTATTTTGAGAACAGAAGTCTCGCGAAATAAAAAAGCTTTTAAGTTCTAGTCTTGAAATTGGGTTTTATAAAAATTATGTTGTGGCTCGTAAGAGATACACTGTCTTAAAAAAATTACAAAAATTCATATTCTTTCTTGGCAGGTCTACTAGTGGGCTGGTGGCACATCTAAGAATAGCACATCAAGGTGGTTACATTCTCGGAGAAAACAGCAAACCATTTCAGACAATACCAGGAATGATACATTTCTATACTTATCACAAGCTTCCAATTAAGGGACTGGAACACACAACATTAGCACATCCTATTCCTGGTGACAGAATATAGCTATATGAACAAATCACTGGCAAATTAGGCCAAAATAAACTGAAGCTGTGTTTCTCTTAAACCTTTCGTGATGGGAGCTGAGCTGGTGCAGCATTAATGATCTTGTGCCAGTACATTCTCTCATATATAAGAGAATACACTGGCTTATAAGGTTAAGCAAATCAGTCAGGCTCATCATGAATGCCACTATTATAGTGGTATATGACCATTAACGTTTTATGAATTTGATAAAAGTGGAATAAACCAAAATCATGTTTCACACAAATTATTCAAAATAAGTGTCGCACTAATTCGGTATCGTACATTTATTTTGTCCAGGAGAATGATTAATCATGATGGCATATGATGAGCAACTAAATTAGCTTTCAATTAGTTTAAATGTTGTTATGAAGGAGCGATTGAGTCATCATCTTATTGTCATTTATAAAGGCATATATTAGTAATATTATTGAATAAGAAAGCTGGCGCAAAAGATTGCACAATGAATTTTGTCAGATGTCTGTTCATTCGCTGCGATATTGTCAAGAGTGAAACTTGGCTGTGCACTGGTATGCACCGTCTTCTATTCCCGATGCAAATAAAGGAAACATCAATATGTTATGGTCATATACCACTATAACAGTGGAATACCACTATAACAGTGGAATACCACTATAACAGTGGAATACCACTATAATAGTGGAATTCAGGATGTGCCTGACCTACTAACTACAGGTAGGCCAATGTATTCTCTCACACAGGTCCCCAGAACAAAAATTGACCCCACCCCCAATATGAACTATAGAGAGTACACATAGCCGACCCCGACAAACGGATGCCTTTGGAAAAATTCACTTTCCTTCCGGGTTTATGAAAATGAATTTTTCAATAAATACGAGAGATACGATGCCGTGATGTAGCGTGATTGGTTTGGGTGGGTCAGTAAACAATTCCGCTGCTAATGGTGTATAATATATATATTCTACTAACCGTTGATTGTGTTTTTGAAGCCAAAGTCGGTGTAAAAATCGCACTTTTTGATCGAGTTTAGCGGACATCATGTCGAACGAGTGAAATTGTACAGTCGGTTTGCGTCAGACCTGTGGTCATAACCAGAGTTTTAACCAATTTTTACAGGGGATGCATCAAATTGAAGAGTTATAACATATCTTTCTAACTATATATGAGGCATTTATGTTACAAAAATTATTTTGGTGTATTTTAACCTGATTGTGGACATTGTAAAAATAATAAAAAATTAGGCCGGGCCAAGTTGGATACCTTTCTAAAGGATTAAGTATTATTGGGGGTGGGGTCAATTTTTGTTCTGGGGACCTGTGTTCTCTCATATATGCGAGGCTCCCTATGGGAAACTTGATTTAAACTTATAAGAGAATGCATTGGCACAGGGTTTTCACCAAATTTCAGTAAGCTCCAGTCATGGACGGGTTAACTTTTATTTTATAGTTTCAATTTATTTTCTGGGGTTTTTTTTTCCAAATGATTTTGGATACATACAAAGAGATCACATTTGAGATTAAACACAATGCCCAGTGTTATGTATTGAAATCAATAACAAACATCCAAAGTTTTATTAACATAGAAGAGCAGCAAAATATGTGGCCTTCCCATAATGCCTCACGGCAACTGGCAGGACCACAGCAATCATAGATAGTGCACAATTGCATAAAATTACATGCAGTAATTGTCATTGTTGATTTATTAAAATGCAAAATACAGAACATGCGACACCCAAACAAAAGCATGCTTCGATGTACTGTGTTTCATGATTTGGAAATCGGCAGAACATCAAAAGAGCTGGAGTTTTTGTTAAAAACTATGGTTAAAAATTTTAAATAAATTCACAAACAGAATAAAATGAAACCAGAATGGGGCAGTCGGGGTAATGTTTTCCCAAAAATTAATAAAATGGAAGAGAATCGGCAGGTTTTGGATATCATCGGTCGGGATAGGAGAAAAAACACAGGTTCAGTTTATTTTGGCCTTATCAACAATCAAAGGCTGTCATCATGACAGGCTCAAATATAACTTCACCTCATATCTTTCTGTCAAGAAAATCCTTTGAGGGTTTACACAACACTTACAGTAATTCCCTAATTAATTGACTCCATAACCACAGCAGAATTATGGGTAACTTTTCAGGATTTAGTCGGAAATATGGCTTGTTGCCATTCATTGGACAGCTCTCCCTGAGAGCTTTCCGATGAATGGCAACAAGCCGTATTTCTGACTAAATCCTGAAAAGTTACCCATAATTCTACTGTGGTTAAGGAGTCGATTACTTAGAGCATTACTGTAGAAAAAGTTCATTTCATTACTGTCAGTTGAGGAACTTCATTACTGATGAACTATGGTGCCATAATTATGCATAAAAATTCAAGTATTTTTATACATCACTAGATCATAGATTAGGAATATCTTGTCCGTGTATTTTTAGGATGTCTTCCAGCATTTTCAGAAATACAAGAAGTCACTCTTCCAAAGTGATCATGGCGTTTATCGATGTTAAGAAATGACTTGCAGATCAATTGGGGTCATTGGATTGTGATTTACAGAGTAATTAAATGGTCCCATAAATGGCCGGATTTAGTGTACAGTACCCCTTTAACCATTTCTATACTAATCATGCATTAACGAGTTGTTCTCTCAGGAAATGTTCAGATAATAAGTTCAACTTATTATCTAACCATTTCCCTCCAATAAATATGTCTCCTTCTCTGCTTTTAATATCTGTCATCTGCTCAATTCTCCTGAAAACCCCTCCAAATGGATAATGGACAATTCCTATGTATAATTTTATAACTGATGGGAGAATCCATTTAGCATAGAAATGGTTAACCAGGGGTGATACTGCCAGGGACATCTCACTGTAAAATCAATGTCTCTTACATCTTCACTCTTCTGACATTTTAATGATGTGGTTTCTTTTTTGGGACAATACCTTTATGAGACTTTGATATTTGATATATTTGATATCTTCAATTGAATAAAAGTTTGATGACCACAAGTCCCCTGAAAAATAATGGTTTGCTTAGGAGGTTGGCTTTTTCCGAAAAAAAAATAATATATTCGATAAAAAATATTGCACATTAATAATATCCTCAAGTTTCAATTCAAAATTGTGGGAGGAGTTGATTACACAATGAAGGTACCCAAACTGAAATGGTCCAAATATTTCTAAGTCGAGAAAGGGGAATACCTCGGAGAGAAAAAAATTGCCGTCCATATACATATACAGCAGACGGAGGTCATTTCTATAGTCCCCTGAAAATTTTCAGGTGATATAAATATGAATAAATACAACCCGAATAGTGTAATGATCTAATAACAGTAACATTTGATGTCCCAGTCATATTGTGCATAAAAGTTTAAGGAATTCAAGTTTGTTGTGACAGAAGCATCTGGTGGCTCATGTCTCGACTCAAAATTATTATTTTATACTCTATTAGAGAACACACACAAAAAACAGCATGTGTTTGGTGGTAACCAAAATCAGTCTGTTTGATATATAAGAGAGTTGTCTGGAAACTGTGATTATCAGCAGACACAATGGGTGTCAACAGTCACTAAAGATATTTGTCACATATTTCATTGGCAGCAATATAATCACATTATACCACAAGTCAGATGTTAGTAATTGGTTAGAGAGATTCATCCTCTAAGTACAGTAATGCTCTAATTAATCCACTCCTTAAACACAGCGGAATTATGGGTAACTTTTCAGGATTTAGTTGGAAATATGGCTTGTTGCCATTCATCGGAAAGCTCTCCCTGAGAGCTTTCCGATGAATGGCAACAAGCCATATTTCCGACTAAATCCTGAAAAGTAACCCATAATTCTGCTGTGTTTAAGGAGTCAATTAATTAGAGCATTAATGTAGGTTGCAAGCTACAAGTTCCCATTCAAATGGCTAACGCCAAGCTGTAACTGTGGCGAAAATGTCACTAATTTCATGTTTTGATTTCAGTCTATGACTTGCATTTAACATTCGGTAGATAGCTGCATTTAACTGCGGATATGGGTAACTGAGTTCAGGGAGACTTGTAGTGTATGGCAAGACATATGCATATAAATTCAAATGGCGGCATGTCACATTCAGTAACAATTTCTATTGTCTTCTTTGAAAAATTTGAAGGTCTGCTTTACAGTAATGCTCTAATTAATCGACCTCTTAACCACAGCAGAATTATGGGTAACTTTTCAGGATTTAGTCGGAAATATGGCTTGTTGCCATTCATCGGAAAGCTCTCTGCTGTGGTTAAGAATGTCAAGCCATATCTCCGACTAAATCCTGAAAAGTTACCCATATTTCTGCTGTGGTTAAGAGGTCGATTAATTAGAGCATTACTGTATATGTTTGGAGACAAACATCTGATATGTCTTTCGGGGCACACAGAACTTGTTACGATCTTACTGTCTTCCATACATTTTCATGGTACAGTAGTCATCTTAGCATTGCTTCCTATAATACAACTTGTCCAAAACATTATTAGGTCGGGTTAAATGTTAAAGCCTGATTATAGCGTGTGTGTCATTTGCAGAATGAGGTCTACAGCGAGTGAATTTAGTGACGCTCTCCCACATAGTGGGCTAGCATCACTAAATTCACCCTCTTGGACCTCATTCTGCTTAGGACTCAACTTCTCTGGAATATTTATTTTTTATCAAATTTCTATAGAAACTATGTCTCCCATAGCAAATGAGGCCATACAGAATGAGATCCCAAGAGGGTGAATTTGGTAATACTAGCCTGCTATGCAGGATAGCATCACTAAATTCACCCTCTGGGGACCTCATTCTGCAAATTACAGGCACACTAAACTCAGACTTGATTAGTACCCATACCAGTTCCATATTCCCCATATACTTTACTATTATAAACTGACAGTTGGGACATAAATGTTTGAAATTTGTTGTTCAGTCAACACCTCCCCTATTGAAATCAATACATAACAAGGAATGTTTGTTTCCCATATGCTGGGCATTATTCGTTTGAATGGGAAATTGTACAGTAATGCTTAAGTAATCGACCCCTTAACCACAGCAGAATTATGGGTAACTTTTCAGGATTTAGTCGGAAATATGGCTTGTTGCCATTCATCGGAAAGCTCTCCCCGAGAGCTTTCCGATGAATGGCAACAAGCCATATTTCCGACTAAATCCTGAAAAGTTACCCATAATTCTGCTGTGGTTAAGAAGTCGATTACTTAGAGCATTACTGTAGTTCACAACCTGCCTATTAATGTTGGAGCTACATGTATAATCATCTTTATTGCAATAGGGCAAATTATGTTTTGAGGCCGATAGGTTTTCACATCCTGTTTAAGGTTTGTGTAATTTTATTTACCTTTATCCACTTTTTTTTATTTGCTGGATTACCCGGTATATCAAAGTAGAAACAAACTTAAAGGCCCACTTAATTGATTACTCTATTTATTACACTTCTGCATCAATTTGGTTCACCAAATATGACTAAAACACACAGAATTAATGTATGAAAGTCCCTATGTGGTGAAGATTAACCACCTAAAATTCCGTCTAGATTAGTAAGTTTCGTAATGCCAATGACGTAACGAGAAATGACATAATTCACTAATGACATTACCATTTTTTATTTACGGTTTTTTCAATGGAAATCGCGCATAGGAGTGTAATAAAATATTTTAATCATATGTTATGGCATAGATTGTTATTTAAACCGTATATCAAGTCACCATAAAAAAATTAAGTGGGCCTTTAACCCTTTCAGTGCCAAGTCCGATTTTTGTATCAACCCATATTTCCTTGATCATTTTTCAAATTTACTGATTATAATAATGTGATACATTATTATAATCAATAAATTTGAAAAATGAACAGGGAAATATGGGTTGATATAAAAATCGGACTTGGCACTGAAAGGGTTAAAGAAATATATCCTAAAGGCAACATCAATTTAATGGCCTGGTTTACGAACATCTTCTACAACTTTTTCCTCAATATTGTGCCAAACATATATATAGGATTGGTTTATGATGACGCTGATTAAAATATGAAGCATGTGGTCACAGTGGTGAAGAAATTATTTGATGGCAGAGTCTCTTTTTTTCTTTTCCATTATTTTTATACAGTTTTATGGGAAGAAATACCTCAATTTATTTTTATAATTTTAGTAAAAACTTATCATATTCAAAAATATTGTGAAATTCAGCGTCAACTCAAGCCATTCACTGTCTATACAATAAAATTAATGAGCATCGTGGACTATTATGCATATAATATAACATTTGCCTGAAAACTGTACAAAAATATCTCGATCACGTACTCAGCCAAGCCTTGAAATAGGGTGTCTGTCATTTGCAGAATGAGGTCCCCAGAGGGTGAATTTAGTGATGCTACCCCACATAGTGGGCTAGCATCACCAAATTCACCCTCTGGCGACCTCATTCTGCTGAGGTGTAAGCAGAATGAGGTCCCCAGAGGGTGAATTTGGTGATGCTAGCCCACTATGCGGGGTAGCATCACTAAATTCACCCTCTGGGGACCTCATTCTGCAAATGACAGACACACTATTTCAAGGCTTGTACTCAGCAGACAGTCAAATTATGGAAATCTGGCTACCTTATTCTATAAATAGAATATAGAAACCAATAAATAGGTGGATTTATTAGTAACTCATATTCCCATTAGCATAACCACAGGGGGCTTGAATATTTTATTATGGATAATTATATAATTCTTGGGATAATTATCCATAATAATAGATTCCTGCCCCCTGTGAGCATAACCCTTTTGTAACTAATATTTGGCATATCGTTGGTCTATTCTATTCATGGTTAGTTGCCGAGAGCAAAACATTGAAGAGAAGTCAGTGTTTCAAACAACATAAACAAATTTATATATTAAACTGTTATTCAGTATTGCTGTGCAATACATATTTGTTTTCATTATCTCTAAATTTATTTTATTTTTATTTGTTTTTTAGTCACAAATGTAGTTTTGTTTTGTACATGCATGTAATTGATATATAACCTACATATATGTATATGACAAGAAAAATGTCATGAAATGTTCAGGAAATATACTTCTCCTTATAACAAGTCTTGTTTTTGCTAAAATTTTGCCATAAGCAGCCATAGTTCAATCTAGCTGGAAAATCATTGGTGTCAAAATGGATAATTCTGATGCCACCAGATGCCATATGAAATTGCCTATTCTATTGTGTATAACACCTATTTTGTAAACTTTACACCCTACTGTGGGTATACAGCTTCTACTGTCACACTGTGGGTATAAATTTCTACTGTGGGTGTAAATTTTCAAATGTAATTTCAAGTCGGAAAAGGGCCACAACTCTCGCAAAAATGGGTGGAGCAAACCCATATTCGAACTTGACCTGTATTTTGGTCTGATAAACTCACCTATGAAATTTGCTTTTGATCTAATAACCGAAACTAAAGTTATTATCCGGAAACCATTTCCGGACGCACACACACACACGCACGGATGGACACAGGCTATTTTAATATTCCCCCGAAATTTTTGTCGGGAACAAAAATAAACACAATGTAGCTGAGAGTACCAAATTTTCACCACTCATGATATTGTGGTTTTAACCACTCGCAAAATGGCTTGTAGTTAAGATAAAAATTCCACTCGTGGTGAAAATTGGGTATTCTCGACTACTATGCATGTAGTACGGTCATTATGCAATTAGACCCGGTGTAACACGTCATCTTCCCCCCCAGGATATCTTCCCCCCCGGGGGGGAAGATGTCCTAGGATATCTTCCCCCCCACCCTGGATATCTTCCCCCCCATGTACGACTAAAAAATAATTTCACTCATATGATATCGTTTGGTTCCGAAATGGCCAGAAAAATGTTTTTGGAGATTAAAAAAAAATATATATTATTTTTTTTTTTATTTAAAAAAAAAAAGTGACAAAATTATTTTTTTCACGAATTTGATTGTCTGTTCATGAAATGACCAGAATTATTTTTTTTTTAATTCAAATTTTTTCTTTTCTTTCAAACGTCCAGGCTTGGATATTCCACCCCCCCCACCCCGCACCTACATCTTATGGTTTTATCGCTTATTTTGCTTTATATAGTAATGAAACAGCGAGAAATTAGCTTCTCCAAGAGAAAGTTGTTATGAGTCAGGGTTTGGGGTGGGGGGGGATGTCCAGGTCAGGATATCCCCCCCCCCCACCCAGCACCTACATGACAAATAAATCATTGTATGGATTTATTGCTTGTTTTGCTTTATATATTCATGAAACAGCGAGAAATTAACTTCTTCTGAGAAAAAGTTTTTTGAGTCAGGGTTTGTTGGGGGGGGGGGGGGGGGAGGGGAAGATGTCCAGGTCAGGATATCTCCCCCCCCCCCCCCCCCCCCCACCTAGCACCTACATGACAAAAAAATAATCTTATGGTTTTATCGCTCGTTTTGCTTTTTATAGTCATGAAACAGGGAGAAATTAACTTACTCTGAGAACAACTTTTTCATGACTATATAAAACAAAACGAGCAATAAAACCATAAGATTATTTTTTTGTCATGTAGGTGCTGGGTGGGGGGGGGGGAATGATATCCTGACCTGGACATCTTCCCCCCCACACCAAACCCTGACTCAAACAACTTGTTCTCAGAAGAAGTTAATTTCTCGCTGTTTCATGACTATATAAAGCAAAACGAGCAATAAAACCATAAGATTATTTTTTTGTCAAGTAGGTGCTGGGTGGGGGGGGGGGGGAGATATCCTGACCTGGACATCTCCCCCCCACCCCAAACCCTGACTCATGAATATATAAAGCAAAATAAGCGATAAAACCATAAGATGATTTTTCTGTCATGTAGGTGCTGGGTGGGGGGGGGGGGGGGGGGTGGTGGAATATCCAAGCCTGGACATTTGAAAAAAAAAAAAAAGACAATCAAATTCGTGAAAACAATAATTTTGTCACTTTTTTTTTAAATAAAAAAAAAATTAATATATATTTTTTTTAATCTCAAAAAACATTTTTCTGGCCATTTCAGAACCTAACGATATCAAATGAGTTAAATTATTTTTTAGTCGTACATGGGGGGGAAGATATCCAGGGTGGGGGGGAAGATATCCTAGGATATCTCCCCCCCCCCGGGGGGGAAGATATCCTGTTACACCGGAATAAATTGGTAAATAAGCAGTTTTGGTCTCAAAATGAGCGGACTGATGTGCTGAACAATATATACAAAATCCGCTAAAATCATTCTTGGGAAATGTTTAGATAATAAGTTTGTTGAACTCATTAACTTAAAGGATTACTCCGGTCTAGACTTTTTTATCGTTATTGATCGCCGATAATCCACTGAGCACAGTGCCAAAAAGATTTTTGTGATAGGCCGCCTGTAACTGAAGTTCCCTCATGGATTTTGCAGTCTGAATAGTTAATGTTCCCTCATGTGACGTCACATGAGGGACTACTAGCAACATGCAGTGTCAAACTTGAAAGACTGATGAAATTTGCTTTTATCTACCGGCACTGATCATTTTACAGAAACGGCTGGACCATCGGAACTGAAAATTTGTATATAGAGGTAATTTGACCTGGAAAATATTATTATTTTATAATTATATAACCAAAATGGTTACAATCTGGTTGGTGAAATTGAAACATGGTAAATTCACCCATAGAGTGTCAAGAGTTAGATGCTGTTGACTTCAGACAACTTAAAGGGGCAAATATGAGCAATACAGAGCATTCCTTATCAGTTTTGAAGAGATGTAGGGAAATTGGTACAGATGGATCACCACTCACCTGACCAGGGGAATGTCATGGGATGGGCATATTTGAAGTTTGACCGCAGATGACTTAAAAAATTCGAGTCTACACCCCATGCATTTCCATGACAAAATCA
Source organism: Siphonodentalium dalli (assembly GCA_032622095.1). Taxonomy (NCBI): domain Eukaryota; kingdom Metazoa; phylum Mollusca; class Scaphopoda; order Gadilida; family Siphonodentaliidae; genus Siphonodentalium; species Siphonodentalium dalli. The sequence continues at coordinate 256,433,552 of CP136063.1, forward strand.
ACATGCATTACTCATATTCACAATCAACCTGATATGACAAATTAATTTATAGCGCCCATTTTCAACAATGCTTTGGTAGAGCGCATGGAAATTTCGGCAATACAATAGCAACGCAAGTGTGGGTTTGTGTACGACGTCACATAGGTCATTTGTCTCCAAATCCGGACAAACTCCTGAACAGATTCCCATCAAATATCGCCTAGTACTGCTGCAGAATTCCACTTGTCACAATGATTCACCATGGGTGGTTCTGTCTGTAACCTCAGCAGAGTAAATTCTGCAGTGCTACAGTAATGTCCTAAGTAATCGACCCCTCAAAGGAGTCGGTTACTTAGGGCATTACTGTACTGTGCTATATTTTATGGGAATCTGTACAAGGGTTTGTCCGGTTTCAAAAGTGTGCACATATACATATATATCTTTGGTGATCTTACATGTATCAATGCGGGAGATACAACAAATTAAAGGTGCGAATATGGTCTAACCCTTTACCCAACAAACCGGCCAAATAAAGCTTCAACAGCCTAAAATATCTTGGGTCTGTCTCAATAAAACCATACAAATATGGATATCATTGGATCCGGCTCATTGACCACATTGTGATGGTTATAGTTATGCCCTGTGCCAATGCATTCTCTTATATATGCGAGTCGACCATAGGTCGCCTCGCATATATAAGAGAATGCATTGGCCTAAACAAAATCTTTTTTTAACACTTTTTACCATTTTTTCTTACATTCTTTAACAATTTTATAATTTTTAATGTGTTAAGCCAATGCATTCTCTTATATATGCGAGGCGACCTATGGTCGACTCGCATATATAAGAGAATGCATTGGCACAGGGCCCTTCTGTTGGGTAAAGGGCTAAAGAACTGGTTATGTGGCATTATCTTTATGCATGGGGGATATTGATGATTTTTTTTTTATCACAAGTGAATCTATGCTCAATATAGGTCCGATAGATATAAACCTTGTATTAAGGTATATACTCATTGTAGTGTTGTCCCATCAGGGGACATGTGCTTTTACACAGATAAAGGTCAGGAATTAACTCTCCCTCTACATAACACACCCCCTCTTTTAGGTTCGGCAGTGACCCAGTGACAGGATTACTCACAGTGAAATGATGTGGTACAATAACTGGCAACACAGACATTACATTTCAAACCTGCAAATGTGTTATACAACACAACTTGACATATTAGCTGATAAACAAAGATATGGCACTGGCATGTGTTTTCAAATCCTGCTTGATGCATCATTTATCCACAGGTCACCTGGTGCGACAACATGAGTATATACTGTATTAAGGTATATACTCATGGTTGGGTTGTTGCACCAGGGAACCTATAAAAACATTAAATGGTAACCTTGAAGTGCCACACTCCATCTCAACAATCTGTTTCTCATTTTGTTGATAAATGTTAATGGATTGTTATTGATAGAAAGAACATCAGGTGGTTGCCATTTCTTCATCAAAATCACAGACTTGATTAAGTAGCATACTGGGATAATCAGTCCCTTCTTCAGTCAAGGCCTTCTGCAACAAATCTGATAACTCAGCATCCTCTTTCTGCTATTTGGTGTCAAAAGACGCAGGAGTCTTCAGTATAACATATCTAATATCTGCTAAAATCCGCTGTGGGGAAACGATGGCGTCCAACATGGTGGTCTATATTACATCAGTTCTCGAAATATATTGTGGTATAAGAATTACGCAGTTATACAATTTTGTTTGAAATTAAGAGTACGGGAACGAATAGTGACACGGACAGAGAAAACAGTACATCGATAATCATGCCATGAATCTCTAATCCAGCTATACGCCCGTAAACAAATGTTGTTCTTATACAAATCGTAAATATCGAATCACATGTTATTGTCAAGATCGTATTTCTTGTTAGTAAACAAAAGCCATATTATGATACAGTACAGTGCGTAAAGTGTGTGTGATTCGCAAAACACTCCACGCCGGGGAGACTCCATCATGTGCATGACACTTCTTATTCAGGACACCATTAGATATCTGAATTTCCTCACTTTCTTATTCAGGACACTAATAGATGTATCCCCAAATAACTTAATAAGGATTCTACACCAAACCAACACAGATCTATACATATATTATAAATATGACATAATATTTCTGATTTCAAAATTGAGCATGCAAACAAAGGCTCTATTGGAACTGCAGATTTTTTATTTACATAGGATATTGTTGAAATGCCTTGAAAAAGTGGAAAATTCAGGTTGACTCAATACGGTCCACTTGGAATTTGGGGACATTTGAGCTTCGAGTTTGGGCACCCGTACCTGTGAAAGGTATCAAAACAGCCCTGGATATTTCCCTGGGTGACCTGTTACCCATCAATATACATCCCTCGGGAGTGAAATAAACAACTGTCCATTTATTATCATTTATAATGCACAAATAAAGTTAGCAACAAATAAATAAATTCATAAAAGTAAGCCACTGAGAACAGAAGGCATTACATGGTCCATTTTGAAAATATCATAATTTCTCAGAATAATAGCTTTTCTTAATATCAAACGAATGAAAACATGATTTGTTTTCCTTCGATTTTTTGGTTCTTTTGCTATCAGACAATTTTATTTATTACACAACAATTTACTGAGAAAAAAAACCACAGCCCATGCCATAATTTTTATGCTCTTCCAAACAAATTTGTGTAGTGGAACGATGACATCACATGGATAGGAATGATTCATATACTTGTAAAAGAGTACATACATCTATAGGTGAGGCACGGGACAGAACTCTGTGCACCTGTGACCTATAGGTCTTTTCTGTTGGGAATTCATAAAGCTAATTACCTTCAGCATGACTCTATACCACTATGCTGTATGGCTCATGTCTGGCCTGTTGAAAAACTGAGTGCAAACATTGTCTCCCTCAGTATATGAGATGTGACATTGTCCTTATGGGACTTCAAGAATGTTACACAAATGATCATCAGGAAAGTTAGGGAGAAACCAAAATATACAAAATTGGCCAATAAAACTGATCTGAATTTAATTCAAACCCCATTGTTTACTCCTCTTGGTATCATACATTGGTTAGAAAATTAATATTAAAAACTTAAAGATGGTATATCTCTTTCCTGAACTCTGTATAGATTTGTGGGTATAATATAATAACTTTGAATCATAGAAAACAGTCCTGAGGTGCTTCCATCACTAAGAAAAATTTCAATTTCCAAATTATTTTTCCACGAACTGAGACAGAGCTATTTTTAGAATATTACCACATTTGTGATTGAAGACCTATATTTTAAAACAGATTTAGGTGACATTTATAATGTTTCTCGTGTGATTGTTTTGGAACCAAAATGCAAATGTGCCTTCAAAGTGAGTTTCAAAGGCATTTTGTTTTGTTGGAATTGGGTGTCGGGAAGAGATAGAGCATCTTTAATAGAGAGAACTATTCAATACTTAACCACGTACCCAACAGAACGGCCCTGTGCCAATGCATTCTCTTATATATGCGAGTCGACCATAGGTCGCCTCACATATATAAGAGAATGCATTGGCTTAACACATTAAAAATTATAAAATTGTTAAAGAATGTAAGAAAAAATGGTAAAAAGTGTTAAAAAAAGATTTTTTTAAGGCCAATGCATTCTCTTATATATGCGAGGCGACCTATGGTCGACTCGCCTATATAAGAGAATGCATTGGCACAGGGCATAACTGTAACTATCACAATGTGGTCAAGGAGCCGGTTCCAATGATATCCATATTTGTATGGTTCTATTGAGACAGACCGAAGATATTTTAGGCTGTTGAAGCTTTATTTGGCCGGTTTGTTGGGTAAAGGGTTAACCCTTTCGTGACTGGAGCTTTGTGTTATTTTGTGAAAACCCTTTGCCAATGCATTCTCTTATATATGCGAGTCTGCCGTAGGGAGCCTCACATGTGTAAGAGAATACATTGGCCTAACAATATTTACCTCGACCGTGTAAGGCATGTGCATTCTCTTATATATGTGAAGCTCCCTAGGAGGTGCACTGGCACAGGATCATTATAGCTGCACCAGCACAACTCCCATCATGAAAGGGCTAATGAGGGTATATTCATCATAGATTATAGGGGTGCAATGAATTAGGCCAAACAAAAAAAGTGTTTTGATTCTCGGGCATAGCCGCGTCTGGAAAAAAGGCCCGCGTTGAACCATTTTATTACGATTTTCAATTTGACCGAAGCTGTCAAATGATAACACGAAAATAGGAAATTGAAAACAGAAATTAGTTATGTTTCAAACATCGAATATGATTGACATACAATGGTGTATGTGCTGGTATTCAAAAACAGACACTAGGCAACGATAACTACCAGGTATATTGTCATCACAAGCTGCCCAAACCCCAAGTTTATTAAGTCAAATGTGTTCAAATATTTCGGAATTTTATCAATTCGAAAAGGTAGATAACCCACTTTTCGTGCGGTAATCAATTCTGAGATTTCCAATTTTGGGAACGCAAACCGGAAAGAAATATGGTGCGTATTGGCGATGTGTATGCTGGTGGTTTAATATAATAGTATTTGAAGTTTTTATGGCTAGCATGTATAGTTACTATAGTATAGATGGATAAATATTAAAGTATATAATAGATATAAATAGATATATACTATAAAACGTACATACATATATCAAATATATCAACAACCGTAAATTGAAATATACATTATATATATATATATCATTCAGGTAAATCCCTATATGATGTACGGATAGTACAATGTCATATATTTATGTCATTCTTTATTTCAGATTTGATGTATGGGTAGTACAATGTGATAATTGGTCATTCTTTATAGTGGAATACATTAGTTTATATCAAAACAATGTTCTCCTTACATTTTCTTAACCTGGGAAGGTATAATAACCCATGCTAACTATGGGCATTATCCCCAAAACAAAAATAAAAAATAAAAATAAAACCCTCGTCGATTCTCAAAAATATTGCATGAGAATGAAAACATTTTTTGTTTGGCGTTACACTCCTCAAATCATTGTGGGTGTGCCATTTATAGAAGGTAGGCAGCATTCATTAAAATATCAGACTTGGTATATTGGACATTCTGTCTACCTTTCCCAGCCGCTCCAGTAAAAAATAATTGTGTGTATAAGATGCAGTGTTCTGAATAACAAAATCTTGACCATAGCAAGCGACTTGTTGGTTAAAATTGTTTAGTCCAGTAAACAACATCCGGGATCAGAAGTTGGGCTCTTCATTGAACTTGCTCCTGTACGCTTCTCTCTTTGCCTCACTGGTTTTCTGAAGAAAAAAGGATCCCACCATTAACATGATATCACCTGTTTTGGATTATGATAAAAGTCTTTATTATGTCAGCTCTTGCGATTAGCCGATCAGCGTTGATAAATAGAGACGATGGATAAACCAATATTAGGTCGACGATGGCGTAAGTGACCCCATATGAAATCAATATTAGGTGCTTATCCACCATCTTGTATTTCAGAAATAAAAAAAACCTTCGACTCGGGGATATTTAAGGTGTATATTTGTGCCAAGAAAAGGGATATCTGTCGGAAATCATTTTCTGTGAATTTAAAGACATAGTGCCATGTACCAAAACATGCATGTGATATATTTGAGGAATTATAAAGACTCAAATTAATTATCAAACTCAATTTGTTGACCTTCTTGATTAGCCATTGACTCAATGCGTAACTATCACAAGGCAGTACAACATACTCAGGGATCAACTTGACTTCAAGGCAAGCAAGGTACAAAAATGTATGACATCTGAGTACAAATACTATTAATGGGCAGTAACTCTAATTAATTAAAGAGCGTGTGTCAGTTTTTACAAATAGGAAGAATCCAGGTATGTACTGGGTGTATTGATTTGTGCTTGAGTAAACCGCCGGCAAGCTACAGTGAATAACGAAAGTTACAGTGAAATAATTAATTGTGACTGGTTACTAAGAGATACATAAGACGATCTACATTTTGGTAATTTGCTGCTATTTCATAGGCAAACATATAATCAATTATATTCCCATTTTCACGGTCTGACTTCAAATTTTGTATATCAATGGCAATCCAAGGAAAAGATGTTTCAATTTACAGGTATTAAAGATACGGGCGGCGTTGGCGGTGGGTATGCTGTTAAAATATTCGCCTCCGTCAAAAACCGCCATAAACAGAAAGAACAGTAAAATATAGACAGACTTTTTTCTTATACCATTCATAAATATGGCATAAACAGTATGTTATTGTCAATTTTTTCCCTTTGTTATGTAAACAAAAGCTAAAAACGTTACATTACCTGGCTTTTGTTTAGATCCGGATATGGTAAACATAAAGAGCGTTATTTGTTACTGTTTTCCTGATATGGAAATAATAAAAGAGCGTTTATATCATTTTTGTGTGATTAACCAATAGAATTACGCTGTGTTTTGTAAACAGAAGCAAAACTTCTATAACACGAGCAGGCTGTTGTTTACGTCCACATCGTACGTCTTGACGACAATATACTATTTACGCGCTGATTATGTTTGGCATATGAACAAAACTATATATTTTTTAATATTCCTTCTGTTGGTGACGATTTGAACAAATATGAATATTTCTGCAACGAAAGCCACCTGTGTCTTTAATTGTTGCATGACTATAAATTTAATACCTGAGATATTTCGGCAGAGCCAATCTACCTTCCAGCAATCTACTGTAGATAGAAATGGGGGGGGGGGGGGTCTGATAGTACCAATAGCATAATACAACTTTATTAAAACATCATAGAATCTTAACCCTTTATTTACTAAATCGATTCTCCCATTCAGTTATAAAAGTATACATTGGATTGTCTATTATTCATATGGAGGGATGTTCAGGTTATAAAAGCAGACAACAGACAGACAAAAAGCTAACACTTGTGCAGAAGGATTTTCTTTGGTGGGAAATGTTCAGATAATAAGTTCAACAATACTAAAAGAATTACTCGTCTATGAGTATTTAGTAAAGAACGGTTAATGTGTATGTCAAATCCCACATTCGTGAATTTCAAGGCGATGCATACACACTTATTCTATGATTTTAAATGTAACCACCCAAATTTCTCTCCTTGAAACATTTTCTGAATAATCTTCCAACCACACCTTGGGAATTAATTTGGTCTCATTAAAGGTACTCAATCCGATCAGAGGGTCTCCATCTCAACAGATTCCAACAACAACAATCCGATCAGAGGGTCCTATATTACTATTTCTTTGGCTTTGGGGTTAAAAAATATTTGATTCGAGTCGAGGAAGCCATCAAACAAAGCTCAGAGTTATTAGATATTGATTTTTGAAATTTGTTATTTTCTCGAGATGAGTACTAATAATTGCCCTCAACTTCGTAATCTGCTCGAGATGTGTACACCAAAACACTATTCAAACAGACAAGGATGGATAACTCTAAAATCAAGTGGTAATAATAACGCAATTTTGACTGTGTTCTGGGACAGAAAGAATAGAAATAACGAAACTTCAAATATCGATATCTGATCACCCTGAGCGTTGATTGGTAGGTTCCTCGACTCGAATAAATTATTTTTTACCCCCAAAGCCAAAGAAATAGTAATATAGGACCCTCTGATCGGATTGAGTACCTTTAAGCAATAGAATTTTCCCTGCCATTCCGACACAATTAAATTGTTGTGAATGGCCAAAATTAAGAAAGCAATTCCTATTTGATAAATAATATAACGTGTCACACTGATTAAGAAATTTCAGTCCTGTTTATAGATTAGTAATTTTCACCATCTATTATAAAAGTAGGTTTGAAATATTGCTCAGTGTTTAGCAATTGGTACACACACCTCATTATCAATATAATTATCACAGACGTAACACCACAGAGAGAGATCTGAGTATACACACCTCATTATCAATATAATTATCACAGACGTAACACCACACAGACAGATCTGAGAAACTCAGAACAATGTTATGTTTCTCCATCTTTCCGTGGTTAGACATATGTTCTTTTACGTATCTACTACAGAATACCTACAATATAAGAAATTATTCAGTATATATATAATATTAAATATATAGAATAATTAATCTACCTACAATATAAGAAATTATTCAGTACATATATAATATTAAATATATTAATAATTAAACTACTATCCATCCGCATGATAACCATGAAAATTTCCTTTTAGAAGATGATTTTTCGATGTTATGTACATGGTAACATAATATTCCCCTAAAACTACTGTAAATGACATAAATCTTGTTTCATCTGCACGGCAACATAAATGTTGTTCAACTCACCCTATGGTTAAGCTAATGTTTGCACACAACAAGTAACTAGGCAGGGTCACTCCATGTGATACATAGACAGGTCTCAAAATATGATGATAGTCATGTGCAGAATGAGGTCCCCATAGGATGAATTTAGTGACGCTACCCTGCACAGTGGGCTAGTATCACTAAATTCACCCACTCGGGACCTCATTCTGCTTAGGCCTCATCTCTACTGGAAAGATCTTTATCATGAAATTAACAAGTTTATTCATTTCTTTAGAAAGTATATTTTACTTTTTTAGTTTAGTTTCACCAAATGGGCACACAATCACCATCTTCATCTGGGAACTTCTGAGTCTCACATACAGATGAGGCCATGCAGAATGAGAGCCCAGAGGATGAATTTGGTGATGTTAGCCCATTGGTTGGGGTAGCAGTTGCATCCATACTATATGAAAACAAGTTGGGGCCTGCGCGGGAATAACATAACATCATTTCAACCAACCAACATCCTCCATTCATTTCCACACATACAAGACATATAGGACAATTATTCCACACTTTATAACTGTCGTTCTTTCAAAATAGATCAGTTACTGTAAGAACAAAACTTTTGCAATTGTACAGTAATGCTCTAAATAATCGACTCCTTAACCACAGCAGAATTATGGGTAATTTTTCAGGATTTAGTCGGAAATATGGCTTGTTTATTAACCACATTCTCCGAAATCATTCTGAAACCATGTTGAGGATTTTAAAGACATATTATGTACTTGTTCGGGTGCGTGAAACTGATAAGTTAGTATCAAGGCGCTATGCCAACTGGAGGAATGTACCATTCTACTAACATCGCCGAAAATCTGAAGCAAGCGACTGTACCACTTAGTAGAAAACATCGTCTGAACTAAGCTCAAATGTAAATATTTACTACTCGATTCGGGATTCATCTATCGGCGATAAACTAATGAAAACGATTTCACATCGAGAGTCACTGCATTTAATTAAAGGTACTCAACCCGTAAAGAGGGTCCCCATCTCAACAGATTCCAACAACAACAATCCGATCAGAGGGTCCTATATTACTATTTCTTTGGCTTTGGGGGTAAAAAATATTTGATTCGAGTCGAGGAACCCATCAAACAAAGCTCAGAGTCATTAGATATTGATTTTTGAAAATTCTTATGTTCTCGAGATGAGTACTTATAACTGCCGTCAATTTGGTAACATGCTCGAGATTTTACGCCAAAATTCTATTCAAACAGACAAGGATGGATAACTCTATAATCAAGTGGGTAATATTAACGAATTTTTTACTATCTTCTGGGCCAGAAAGAATTCCCGATAATGAAAAATAATAGATTTCTAAAATCGATATCTAACAAATCTGAGCTTTGATGGGTGACTTCCTCGACTCGAATCAAATATTTTTGACCCCCGAAGCCATTGAAATAGTAATTGAGAGGAGTTTTATCGGGTTGAGTACCTTTAATATACAAGAATGACGGTGCATGTTGTCAATTTGGATATATTTGTAAACATTACTACTTTGTACAATATTATTATCCAATTATATTGGATCACCCTACCGGAGTGTTTCATATCACTTTAAACAGTTTTGAGCATCAATTTAAATTTATTGAAGCATTTGATGCTTTTGATTTTGTGCTAAATTCAATTTAGAATTTTGATTTCATCATGAAGGTTCACAAGAAGCTAGCACTCACCTTGTAGCACACCAAGCAGATCCAATTTTCCCCGATATTTCCACATTCAACACAAGGTGCTTCATTGTCAATTTTACAGTCACTAGGAATCGACTGAACCTCGGCCAGATGTTCACACCAAGGGAGAGGATTCACAGCAAACATCTCATCATAGCCCTGGAAAACACAAATGTCAGTGAACATTAGCCAGGAACTATCTTGTTCTAAACTGAATAGATTTTCCCATTCAGTTATAACTAGAGGTGTGACTGTCCCAATGGGACTACGGATACCCCCCTGATTTTAAAATACTAAGATGTTTCACATGTCAGTAAACATTTAGTTAAAATAATAAAATAACTGTTCCCATTGCAGGTGTACAACCATAACCCTAATCTTAAACCTATTGACCGAAAAATGTAGGAATAAAAGCTTGGACAAAATTATGCATGTTGCGAAAAAAATTCTAAGTTAGAAAAGGGGAATAACTCCACACAAAAATGTCGGACAGACGTCATAATCGCAGGTGCACAGGTTCCCATGGTACTAAATATCAGTGCCAAGATTAAAAAACATTGACCGAAAAATGTAGGAATAAAAGCTCGGACAAAATTATGCATGTTGCCAAAAAAAATTCTAAGTTGAAAAAGGGGGATAACTCCACCAAAAAAAGTCGGACAGACGTCATAATCGCAGGTACACAATTTCCCATGGTACTAAATATCTGTGCCACGTTTTAAAAAAATTGACCTAAAAATGTAGGAATAAAAGCTCGGACAAAAGTATACATGTTGCGAAAAATTTCTAAGTCGAAAAATGGGGATAACTCCACCAAAAAAGGTCCGACTGACGTCATAATCGCAGGTGCACAGGTTCCCATGGTGATTGATGTATGTGCCAAGTTTCAAGGAAATTGATAAAAAAACGACTGAGAAAAACTCCGGACAAATTTGTGTCCACGGACGGATGGACGGGCCGACAAGCTGACTCCAGTATACCCCCCCTAACTTTGTTGCGGGGGGTATAAAAATATACATTGGAAGAGTCTATTATTCATTTAGAGGGGTGTTCAGGTAATAAAAGCAGACGACAGACATGAAAATGATAATGCAAGAGCAGAATCATTCATATTCATTTGTGAGAAATGTTCAGATAATAAGTCAATAAACAACCTATAACTTATTATCTGAACGTTTCCTAAGGGATCTACTCATCAATTAGTATTTAGTATAGAAATAATTAATACAAGCCCAGTTCAGGTTATCACAAACATCACTTCATGATCATAGTCCCTGGAGAACAAACTGATATACATGTACTTATAAGTTTCTGTTCGCTTGAGAAAAGGGCTCCTTTTTAGGACATTGAAAATCTCCTTTATTATATTCCAGAAAGCAACAATAATATAATCATTTGGTACCGGTAATTGATTACATAACCCTTCCATGACTGGAGCTTCCTGAAATTTCGTGAAAACCCTGTACCAATGCATTCTCTTATATATTAGTCTCCCATAGGAGCCTCGCATATATAAGAGAATACATTGGCCTAACAATATTTCAATTGACCTTGAAAGCCAGTGCATTCTCTTATATATATGCGAGGCTCCACTGAGAATGACATGTTCGGTCTTCTGAGAGCGGGGATACGATTTATATTTTGAAGTAAAAAGTTGATGAAAACATAATAAATAGAGAATACCTACGGGTTTTGGTTGAATACCCGGATTATCTCATTCGTGGGTACAAGGAAATACAAAATTTCCACGAGCGGCTGCAAGCCGCGAGTGGAAATTCTGTATTTCCTTGTACCCACGAATGAGATAATCCGGGTATTCAACCAAAACCCGTAGGTGTTCTTTTTATTAGATGCGCTATAAACCGCACCAAAACTGCTAGTTTTGTCCTACAGTTCACTTAAAATTGTTAGAAAGCTTCGACATTTCCATTTTGTTTACATTCCATCAATTGATTTGCTCACCACTGAATGACAAATATCGAGCATAGCCGCCATAAGAAATAGTCCCCATTGTTTTATTCTGAAATGATGCGAGAAAATTAATGTATACATAATTTAGTGATAAGAATATATTAAAACAAATGAGTTAACATTATAACAATTAAATAACAGTTTATGAACCGTGAAAATCAATAATTAAAACTATAGTCCGGCTGTTATTGATACGCTTTGAAACTTAATGTGATTCGCCGCTATAAACCGGAAGTAATCTCCGAAAAAGTAATACTATTGTGTTATCCATCGAGTCGGTCAGTGTTATCCATCGAGTCGGTCAGTGTTATCCATCGAGTCGGTCCAGGCGATGGATATAACGCTCTACGCCACGGCAATTTCCCACTATTTAATGGGGAAGCATATAATAAAGTGGTTTATTCCTTAATAGCCGAGCAAAATATCTGAATCAATATTATAATAGAAAAAAATCAACATAAAATCAATATTAATTGATAGAAGCGTTTCCGAACGGGTGACTACGAATTATATTTATTATTTTATATATAACTTGTTAGGAAGAGACACAACCTTTAACCCTTTACCCAACAAACCGGCCAAAACCGGCCAAATAAAGCTTCAACAGCCTAAAATATCTTCGGTCTGTCTCAATAGAACCATACAAATATGGATATCATTGGAACCGGCTCATTGACCACATTGTGATGGTTACAGTTATGCCCTGTGCCAATGCATTCTCTTATATATGCGAGTCGACCATAGGTCGCCTCGCATATATAAGAGAATGCATTGGCCTAAAAAAAATCTTTTTTTAACACTTTTTACCATTTTTTCTTACATTCTTTAACAATTTTATAATTTTTAATGTGTTAAGCCAATGCATTCTCTTATATATGCGAGGCGACCTATGGTCGACTCGCATATATAAGAGAATGCATTGGCACAGGGCCCTTCTGTTGGGTAAAGGGTTAAATCACATGTGGTGCTAAACATTGTGGTTGTTGTTATCCTACTTGATGAAACTCTGAATAATAAGATGACAATGGTGAATTTATATATAACTGCTTACCCCCCTATTATATATTGTAATCTGGTGGTTCGCAAATTAAGTAGGCCTTTAACCCTTTCAGTGCCAGGGGCCGATCTTATCGGCCCTAATTTACAATCTGTAAAATCGGTCCTAAAATATATTTTTTTGGGTATGCTTAAGCATGCTATAGCGAATTTAAAAACAAACTGGATAAAACCTTAGGGGCATGTTATAACTCAAAACTATCACCAAGTATTCATAGTAATAATTTTGATGCCCATGAAAAACGTAAGATTCCCTGGCACTAAACCTACAAAATAAGTCTGTTAAAAAATACAAGAAAAAATTATTAAAATTGTAAAAAATTGCAAAAAATAATAACAAATGAATGAAAAATTGTTAGGCCAATGCATTCTCTTATATATGCGAGGCGACCTATGGTCGACTCGCATATATAAGAGAATGCATTGGCACAGGGTATATGGGTTGATACAAAAATCGGACCTGGCACTCAAAGGGTTAATGCTATACAACCATTTCTAAAAATAAATATTGATATTGCTGACCTTTTTCTCCAAATAATCTTTCATGTCGACTCCTCCGTTAGAAGATCCTTCTCCTGCTGCGGCCATGTCTGTATGATCTGTGGTCACCAGTGGAGAAAATAATAGATTATTCATGAGTAAATCTGTGGACTTGCACATACTGTGAAAGCTCTAAGTATATCTGGTGTGCCATTCTACCCTTACCTAAGGTTTATATATCTGGTCGAAGAAAATATTTCATGATTTTTTAATGATTTTAGAACTGTTTACAAGACCTAAAATGGATAAATTATGATTACCAATATAGATACATGCTGTTCCACGACCCCATCATTTAAATACACAAGACAAAAATACTTCGCTGAGGTGTACTTTTCAGACCAAAACAGGGTAGATTTATCCACAACAATAAACATAAAACAAGCTTTCTTAGCAAAAACCCTGTGCCAATGCATTCTCTTATATAGGCAAGTCTCCAATTGGGAAGCTCGTATTTATAAGAGAATACATTAGCCTAATAATATTTACCTTGACATTTAGGACTCGCATATATAAGAGAATGCACTGGCACAGGATCTTTAATGCTGCACCAGCGCAGCTCCCGTCATGAATGATTTAAATTATATATCTATGAAATTACATGTAGATGAAGAAACTAATCTTCCAGTAAAGATAAAATGAAAGAGTCAATGACACTGTAGCTCAACGTGGAGAGGCAATGTCATACATTACAGTCAATGGAGCGATAACGAACGTGGAAAGTTTAAATGTTTAAAAGGTACTCAATCCGATCAGAGGGTCCTATATTACTATTTCTTTGGCTTTGGGGGTAAAAAATATTTGATTCGAGTCGAGGAACCCACCCTTCAAAGCTCTGAGTGATCAGAAATCGATTTTTTTGAAGTTCGTTATTTTTTTAAATCTGGTCCACTTCCACGCGCTCAAACGGACAAATTACTGACAAATTGCGGGTGTAAGATGGATAACTCTAAAATCAAGTGGTTATTATTGTTAATCTGATCAGATTGAGTACTTTTAAGTAATACTAGAGTTCTAACTGGAGAGCCATATGAAGTTTAGGGTCAATGATCAATCGGAAGAAAAATGTTGGCCACAGGGGATTTAGTCCATGCAAAGAGGTAAAATTCAAGACATTTTTCAATGAAATTCAGAAAAATTTGATAGCACCCATCTAGAGGCCACCCGAAGATCCATATGAAGTTTGATGATGATCATATCAGGGATGTGACCTTAGGGTGTGTGAAAGGATTTAATCATGCAAAGAGTAAAATTCAAGATGGCTGCCAAGATTTATCACAACATGAGGAGAATCATGATCTGAGGATCAACCAACAAAACAAGGCTTTATAACTGTCACAGGACATTCATTGTGATACACTATTCAGCCACTTTAAAGTGCAAGGCTTGAATATTGGTTAAAAATTTAAAATGCAATTCACACCTGCTCTATTAAGTCACTGTAGGTCATAATATACCATAACGAGAGGCCGATCACGATCGGCAGATGTTTAACCCATCCCTTGGCGATAATAAATTGTTATGATCAGAATCATAATCGTTTAATGTTGAATTATAGAGTATACTGTTATGATCTAAAGTAGTATATGACAAATGTACATAATAACCAGTAATAACACAAATTATTGGAATGTATGAGTCAATATAGAAGGGTTAATATAACATCTAAACTCTAGAGCCGGTCACCACTATCATAGTGTAAGCAGTTCTATTCATGTTGTTGCAAATTGCCATGTGAGATATCAAAATAATATAATTATTTATTTAATGGAAAAGGTTAAAAGACATGGAATGGGTAAAAGGGGTTAAATCACCTACATGTATCTCTGCCCTGTTTGATCCAATGTAGTCCCATCATCCAAGGACTTAGAGAGCTCCATTGGTCTAGTTAAATAAATTCACATGGCTAAGTTGTGGTTAAAAAGATAGCTAAATCAATTTATCCAATAATTCACTTATCTGTGTCTTATACAGAGCTAACATATGAGGGCTATAAATAACTCTCAAAGCAATAAACTATATTGTCTTTTATCTTGCTCACAGAGAAGCAGGTATTCATTAATTGTAAGTTACTTGGGTTATAATCTGGATAATTCTTAGTTTAAACAGGGCCATATCTCTGGTATAACAAATTGGATCTAACCCATATTCAAACTCGTTCTGTATTTTGAGTTGAGAACCTCACATACCAAATTTGGTTCCTATCAGATGAAAAATGGTTGATTTATCAAAGTACATGTATGTGTGAATTATATGTCAAAGGACCATAACTCCATTAAAAACCCATATTCGAACTCAATCTGTATGTTGGTCTGAGAAACTCATACACCAAATTTGGTTCCAATCAGATAAAAAATGTTAAGAGTTATGGCAGAATTCATGAATTATAATTCGAAAAAGGGCCATAACTCCATAAAAAAAAAGTCGGATCAAACCCATATTCGAACTCGATCTGTATTTTGGGCCGAGAAACTCACATACCAAATTTGGTTCCGATCAGATAAAAAATG
Organism: Siphonodentalium dalli; assembly: GCA_032622095.1. NCBI lineage: Eukaryota > Metazoa > Mollusca > Scaphopoda > Gadilida > Siphonodentaliidae > Siphonodentalium > Siphonodentalium dalli. The sequence goes on from CP136063.1 coordinate 256,449,636, forward strand.
TTTGAGTTATGGCAGAATGTGTGAATTCTAAGTAAAAAAAAGGGCCACAACTCTGTAAAAAAAAGTCGGATCAAACCCATATTCGAACTCGATCTGTATTTTGGGCTGAAAACCCCAAATACAAATTTTGGTTTTGATCAGGTAAAAAATGTTTGAGTTATCGCATTACACGTAACGTGTCTACAGACGGACAGACGGACGGACGTACCAACAAATGGGTAGATATGTGGCTTCGACCTATGTGGCTAGAAATGGTAATGTGGCTTTAGTTTTTATGTGGCTTCTCAAGTAGCCATAAAATTTTAAGTGGCTATCAAGTAGTAGATAGTGATAAAACTCCAGATTATGGATTCATAACATGTTGGAATTATAGCAGAAGAAGCTGATTAAAACTCAAAAAACCTGCTCACAGCAACTGGGACAGTGGAATAGGAGAAACTGACAGGTCCGTGATTGGGTGGCTAGCCACATAAATGTCTTGTCAGTGTCCGACATCTCCTATTGACGGGTCATGGATGTCTAAATCGATGGACTTTTTTTTTTCTCCAAATTTTGAGTGACTACAAAATTAAATAAGCTGATTAGGCCAAATAGATCATTTTAGAACGTCCATCTGAAAGCTGTTACGTGGCTAGCCACGCAACGGAAGTTATGCACATAAATATCCATTTTACACAATCTTAGCCACATAAGTAGTCATTAGTAAACACGGACGGACGAACGACGAGTGGTCAATCCGGACGTTGACACTATGTGTACCATACTATGGTATGGGTACACATAAAAACCAACCCGCGTATGCTGGAGATTGAATTTCAATCACGTCATCACTATTCTCTCTCTTCCTAATACCCTGGGCTCCTAAGCTAAAGTTGTATATTTTTAGCATTTTAGTTCCATATTAATTTTATGAGTTTTATAATTCCCCAATATCAATATCAATTGATGTATAATGCTTAGTGAGCCTCGTTCCTGTGGCATGTTTCTTGGATTGTCATACAGGGTAGTGACTGGTGCGATTATTTTACACCAGGTGTAATATAATTTCGTCAAAATGTGACATGATAATCGCAGTTCCTTCCATCATAAAACATTTTTGATCTGGTGTTTTCCGGGGAAGGGGGGGGGGGGGGGGGGGGGGGGGAGATACTATATACACCCGGTCGGTCATATCACATGACAAGAGATAATAACATGCACCATCATCTATTTGTGGTGCAAATTCAGATTATATATTTGGGGCAAAGCAAAGCCAATTAACCGTTAAACAGTTTATATTTATGCGAGATTCAACTACCTTCTGACGAAGAAGCAACAAGGAACATAAGGTCACAAAATGAATGTTTTTCTATGCAAATATTTGTAATATTTCTGTGCAGTGTCATATAAGAGTTACGCAAATATTTATTCAAATGGTTAATATTGCCACCAGTAAAGAATATTTCCAGAAGCATACCTGAAGAACTTGGCTGGTTTATATTTAGTTGGTTGTCTCCCTTCCCTTCTTCCTTTAACTGGAGATTTACTGAATCCAACCTGAGATAGAAATGAATGTCAAATATCATGAGTGCACTAAAACTCATTATACAGTAATGCTCTAATTAATCGACCTCTTAACCACAGCAGAATTATGGGTAACTTTTCAGGATTTAATTGTGGCCAGGTGACTTGTCTGTTCTTTATATACATGGATGACTCTAATTATGTATCTAAGATCTTGCATGCCATGACTGATATTACCATTGAATGAAACTTATATCTTTAAAGGTATTAAATAGTAAAATTTATTTGTTTAAATGAGCTTTGGCCAAAATAAGAACTCCCAACGTATGAACATAAATACATTTAATAATTAACACAATAGTCAGGGGTGATGCTTTGAATCACGTAGAAAAATGTGATTCATCAGAATTGCAAAGAATCATTGCAGTGCTAATCATATGAAAAATGTTCACAAGTAAATCAAGGAACTTACCTTTTATTGATTTCGTCAAGGTGTTGTAGAATCGCACTGTCTGGTATGGTAGGGAGACTCACTGAAATATAAATATAATGAACATAAGAACATAAGAAATCTGATGAACTCTTACGTGATATTGCATTATTATTATTATCGTCATTATTATTATTCTGAAACTGCCTATACAGCAGGGTGCTCTGCCTATCATTAGCTTATGTCAGCTTCCGGTGGGAAAGACATGGTACCTCTCTTCGTGGACTCAAGTGTCATTGGGCATCCCCCTTTACTCACATACATGTATGTGGGTCATACAAAGCTGTCATTATATCAATATTTTATTACATGTGATAATCAATTGGGACATTTTTTCCGTACTATTTTTAGAACAGACCATCATGAAACTTTGAGGAGATATTAGATAGAGATACAGTTCTCCTGCTTGCTTTGCTCCGAACGTGTCCCAGAGCCGTAAAATGTCCCAAATTGATCATATGTATTAACCCTTTGAGTGCCAGGTCCGATTTTTGTATCAACCCATATACCCTGTGCCAATGCATTCTCTTATATATGCGAGTCGACCATAGGTTGCCTCGCATATATAAGAGAATGCATTGGCCTAACATTTTTTTTTTTTTTTTTTTTACAACTTTTTTCAATTTTAATAATTTATTCTTATATTCTTTAACAGACTTATTTTGTAGGTTTAGGGCCGATGAGATCGGTCCCTGTCACTCAAAGGGTTAAATAAGAAAATTCACAATAAATTCAATTTTAATTTATAGAAGCGTTTCTGGACAGGGGTCTTCGATTCATATTTATTATTTTATACCCAGGAAACAATATAACATTTGTTATAAGAAGAAACAGACCATCTTTAAGCCTCTTCTAATAAGCTGCATCAGGCATACCAAGCCTGAGTTTAGTGTGTCTGTCATTTGCAGAATGAGGTCCCCAGAGGGTGAATTTAGTGAAGCTATCCCACATAGCGGCTAGCATCACCGAATTCACCCTCTGGTAACCTCATTCTTAGAATTAGAATCTATGTGAAGAAATTTCTACAGAGATTTTATAATAAAAAAACTTTCCACAGAAGATGAGGCCTGAGCAGAATGAGGTCCCCAGATGGTGAATTTAGTTATGCTAGCCCACTAAATTCACCCTCTGGGGACCTCATTCTGCAAATGACAGGCACACTAAATAAAAAAAAACAGTCGAGGAACCCACCCATCAAAACTCAAGAGTTAATAGATTTTGATTTTTAAAATCTGTTATTGGAATATTTGGCGGCCTGGCAAAAATCAGCTGACTTCTTACAGAAATAGTACAGACATTCGCGCAAGCCATTACGAGAAATCACACAAAGTAGTGGCTCCACGTGCGATCAGTGGTGACAATTAATTTCGGAATAGAAGTCGATAAAAAGTATCGCCATCAACAAGATTACGGTATGTTGTGATATTTGATGTGCGGACACATGCATTATACTTATTTACGAATCGGTATTCATGTTTTGTCGATGCAAATAGACATGTTATATGATGGTACCATGCTGAGCTGGTTACACGTGGAAATACTATGTGTTTACAATCGTGGCAACACTTGTTGGGGAATTCCAATTTGAATTAGGAATCACCATATATGGAAGTTGTAAATACAGACAAGCATACCGAGTGGTGCCAGTTTCATTTCATTGAATAGCGCAGTATTTTTCGCTACACTTGCGATGATTGTGTTGACTGTCGCTTGACTTACCGGACAATGTTTACAAAATACCCAGGACTTAGATTCAGACTCGCATTTACGCAAATCAAACAAAGATCGAAAATCTGGTATAAATGTGTGTTATGGAATTCCCATGATTCTTGGAACGACACTATCACACAGCCTTGTATGGCAAATTTGTTGTTCACTTATGTCATTCTTACAGATTTGTTCAATTTGTTACATATCTTAATCACAATCTATGGGTCTTATATAGTATCATTCAATCGAGGCATTGGTGTTTCTACAATCAGTGCATCAGGGGTGATCACAATTTACTATCAGTTGATCTATCAGTTGACGTCTGACCAAATGTTGATGAAACAAAAGACTTGTAGTTCAGAGCTGTTTTTGGAGTACATGTATGTGATATTAAATGACCATATTGTCTGGTTTCAAAATAATTAATAAATGGAGTTGGTAGCCTATCATATTGCCAATTATGCAAATCAGACGAACAATTTCGAGTCGCATCTATTCGAATCAATTTACAGGCCTCTATGATACGGGGACCACCAATCGGATTATGTAACTTGTATTATACTGGTATGAATTTTAATGTTGATATTTTCACTGAAATGTAATAAGGAATATAAATCAACAGTATAAACACATTTGTACATATCACAAATGTTCCCATATATGGTTTTATGTTTGTGATTTGGTCAAAATGATTTATACAATATTATTGTTGTACACTGTAGGTGCCTTTTTATATGTTTTAGTTTACCATGGTTGTATATCTCTTTTATGTATGACGGTACTTGCGTGAATCATGCATTGCTTTTTACAACTTTTAATGGGTTAACTGGAATGTTTTTCAGTGGTGTATGTGCATGAGAGCATGAATGATAGTGTCACCATACACGCTGATTATCACTCATCCTATGTTACTGGTGTGAAATTAGCAAAGTCTGGTGGTCAGTCAGTAATTGGTCTGACGATTTATATCCATCGTTAGAGATTACAATGAAATGCAGATTTCATTGTAATGACTATACTTAAAGCCACATGGCGGTTTGCACTCCAAAATACACATAATGTTATTCGCTTCTGAATTTTTATCAGTATCGAAATAGGTCGATAAATATCTGAAATACCTTTCTGCGAGCATTATGTAACCCAAAAAGACACATTGAAATAATGAAAAATACAATTGTGATTACAGAGTTTCGGTCCCAATCACAAAACAGCCATTTGCACGACATGGAACAGAAAAGAGCGTTAGGTTGTAGTCTATTCCTGATATGGTAGCAATAATTAAGAGCATTTTCTGACTTCTGACGAAAAGTTGAAAATGATGAAAAATGGCTGTGACTTTGATAAGTGTTTTTCAGAGCACATCAAGCCGGTATATCAATCATTTATTTATCGACCTATCGTATCCGTCACTCCAAATTACGTAGAAAAAAATTTGGAGGTTCGAATGAGCCATGCGCACATGTCCGTTTAATGAGGTTTAATATTAGCTATGCTGTGATTATTATGTTTATGCCTTTTAATATGGCTGTTGGGGTCAGGCTAGCTACCGGTATGTTTTCAAATTTTTGCAGTTTTCGACCAGGAACCAGTCTATTCAACAAGAGACATTGAGCGCGGGCAAATAAACAGACATGAGAGTCACAAACACAATGACAAACGACAGCTAGATAACAATTTCCATTCACTCAGCAGTTACATCAACTTTGAGACGACAATCATTCATTAAAATGTACTTTTACATCCAAGTTCCATGAACTAGAAATTTAGACAGTTGTCGTCGAATTTAGCGCGACAGACTGGTCCTTGTCTTAGTTTACCGAAAAGTTGAAAATGTAGTAACCTGACTCTTTCTACTTTAATATGATCTCAGATACAATTTATTGACCCGATTTCATTTGTTGTTGGACTTACTATAAAAGTTAAATCCAGGGGTACAACATTATTTATATAACAAGAGCATCGCTAGGGCATGGCAAAATACGCCCTTTAGCCATTTCGAATTGAACTACCACAAAATATAATAATAATCTGAGCCTACAAAGAATATCTGATATACCCCTAATTTCAATGACAAAATGAGGTCAAATTCTCCGTCAGAAAATGCCCGTAACTCATGTGAAAATAATTGGACAGAACCTATATTTGAACTTGGCCTTTAGTTTTAGCTGGGAAACACACATACCAGCTTTGGTTCTGATCAAGTAATCCAAACTGGAGTTATCTGTCGGAAACCGAAATGTTATGAAATCGGTCAAATTCTCATTCGAAAAAGGGTCGTGACTCGTAACTCATGTAAAAATAATTGGACGGAACCCATATCCAAACTTAGCCTGTATCTTTAGCTGGGAAATACACACACTAACATTGGTTCAGATAAAATAATACAAACTGGATTTATCTGTCGGAAACGAAAAAATGTTAACAGACAGTCAAATTCTAAGTCGAAAAAGGGCCGTAACTCATGTAAAAATAATTGGACAGAACCCATATTTGAACTTGGGACTGTATCTTTAGCTGGGAAATACACATACCAACTTTGGTTCAGATCAAATAATCCAAACTGGAGTTATCGATCGGAAACAAACAATTTTAACGGACGGACAGACAGATGGACGGCTAGACAGACGAAAGGACAAACAGACTGATTACATACTATGATCTGTTTTTCAAAAGGGCGAATAACAAGGAATGAAGAAATTTGAAATGAAAATTTGGAACAACATAAATTCAAAGTTCAAATTTAAACAAGAAACAATACTCACAGATTTGTTTGAATTTTCTGATACAAGCTATTGCTTTTGATGCAGAGAATATTCTATGTGAGATATGCCTGCTGAGAGTCATATATTTATACACACAAATTTGCCATGACTCATGTACACAAATAACATTATCATCACTATATTTACAGCAGTGGCATAAATAAATGCAAAACAAAGTCAGTTGTGCAACATCACACAGATTATTTTGCGTTTGAAATTTAAATGTTCTATGTTCAGTGATGACGCATTCATAAAATTATATACAAAATGCTGCAAAATTAATGTATAAATTAATTATCACAACTTGAACAACAGTTACTGACACGCAAATGCAAAGTAAATCATGGAATTTTTTTTAAATAATTAATGTCAATGATTCACGACTGAATATTGGAATGTATGTTGATTGTAGTGATTGTTAAACTAATTTACATAATGCACTGTCTAGACAAAAACTCATTTCGTGATCGATCACGCAAACTGCGGCAAAGGAACGTTGTTACCATTTGTCGATGTACGGCCCATTTTTTTTGTATAAGAACACTCGATATTGCGCCACAGAGAGCTAGAAACAGTATCTATTCTTCGTAGTTCAATAATTCCAAATTACCTGAGATGATCCTTTTTGAATAGAGAGTTAAATCAGCGGATGACACGAGGTATCGACAAGACAATCAAACTCAATTCCCGCCGATATTTTTATCGATGAGCAAACGTTGGTTCAACAAACTGGGAAAACCCAATGTCACATGACTTGATGTAGATCACATGATATTTATTTACAAACATTGCCATGTGATTGTTTTCCACCAGGCGTTTTTAGCTCACCTGAGACGAAGTCTCCGGTGGAGCGTCTCCGGTGGAGCTCTAGTCATCACTCCTCGTCCGTCCATCCGTCCGTCAACAATTCTTTAATCATCTTCTTCTTCGGAACTGGGTCAAATAGTTGCGAAAGCAGGGCCATAACTCTATTCCTCCATAGTAATTCTTAGAATGACTTCTTTTCAAGAACCATTGATCCGATTTAGCTTATATTTGGTATGGACGGTGCTTGGGTGAATGGGGTCGAGATTTGTTCAAATGGGGTCACTGGGTCAAATAGGGGCAGAGCTCCATTGATTAATACCCTAAAATTATCTGCCTGTTAGAGTGTTTGTATATAAATGGCCTATGGCTTATGATAACAAACTCCCAAGGCCAAGTGTGAATGATGAATCTGACAGTTTGGCCAGTAAAACAGGGACAGGGACACAATCTTGAAAAAAAAGATTTTTTTTTAGATTAAACTCCTTGTTCAATTTAACAACAAAACAAAAACAAAACAAAACAAAAAACAATTTATTTGAATTATTATTATTTTTTTTAATTAATTTTTTTTTATTTTAATTGAAATTAACTTCATGCTCAATTAAAAAAAACACCATTATAACATCCAACCAGGGTGACTCAACCAAATTTGGTTTAAATCAGTTTAAAATTAAGAACATGCAAACAGCAGATATAGTCAGAGCTCTATGAGATATGAGGAAGGTGCCTGCAATCACAGAATGTTTACTTAACACCATATAGAAGTCACATTGATTATAAAGTAATAAATGAAATGGCAGTGTTAACCAAATCTGATTGGAATGACAGCTCCGTTAAATTATAGGTGGCTGGGATTCAGTTCTGTTCAAATGGGGGTCACATGGTCAAAAAAGTGGCATAGCTAGGGACCTAACTCTTTCCATCCAGAGTAATTCTTAAAACATCTTCTCAAGAATCATCAGGGCTATTTAGTTTATAATTGGTATGGAAGGTCCTTGGGTGAAAGGGATACATATGTGTTAAAATGAGGTCACCTGGTCAAATAAGGGCGGAGCCAGGGACATAACTTGTCCATCCATTGTAATTCTTAAAATGTCTTTCTAGCAAGAACCATCGTTCAGGATTCAGATTTGATTCAGAATTGGATCACTGTGTCAAATAGGGTCAGATCCACGGACATAATTCTTTCCCTCATTAGTTATTTTTAAATCATCTTCTCAAGAACCATTTGGCATATTTAGCATACATTTTGGTATAGAGAGTCATTGGGTGACTGGGATTCAGATTTGTTGAAATGGGTTCACCAGGTCAAATAGGGGTGCGACCAGGGACATAACTCTTCCCCTATAGTAATTCTTAAAATGGCTCATCCTCAAAAGCCATCAGTTCTATTTAGCTTATATGTAGTAACTAGTATGGAGATTCCTTGTGTTACTTGGGAATGGGTTACAGATTTGTTAAAATGGGTTCGACCAATCAAGAAATGGCATTTGGTGTATGTGGCCTATGGAGAGCTGGGATCAAAATTTGTTTTAATGGGGTCCACCATTAAACAAGACAGTCAAAGACTGTGGGGTCGCTCACAAGACTGCAAAGACTGATAAGACTGGGACTTTGGAGACCACAACAGTCAGAACTTTTCATAATCACTTTAAAAGAAGTAGATCTAAACAGGATATGTGGCTAGAGAGGCTTCATGAATGTAGATCAGTGAATATCAAATTACCAAATCTACAAAATCTACCTTGAAATTACCAAATCTAACTTGAAATTACCAACTGTACACTAGTGATCACCCCCTCCTCCAGCTCAAGAAGTCCCCTCTCGACCGGGGCCCAGACTCCCAAGTCTTAGGTTGAAATTTCACAACCGACATCTCAAACTTTCTCAATTGTTGGAAATTTTCAATCTCATTAGCGCTTTATATAAAACCATTTAGACATGTTTAAAGCCCAATTATCCATGGACCCAAAAACACTATATGTATGTCAGATTAATCAGTCAGGTAGTTCCAAGGTAGACGTTTTAATGAATTTTGTATTTTAATGATTTTTTAGACACAAAAGTCTTAAGTCCCCATAGTCCCGTCATTTCTTAATGGGTTGACCTCATGTTAATCTGAATCTCAGTCCCTAAAGGATCCTCCATACTATATGGTCCAACCTCTCTTGAGAAGACATTATAAGTATTACTATAGAGACATACAGTTATGTCCCTGGTCCCACCCTATTTAACCTGGTGACCCCATCTGCATAAATTTGAATCCCAGACACAAAAGAACCCTTCATACTAAATATCAGTAAAATAAACCTGATGGTCCGTGTAAAGGAAGCATATTAAGAGGAAAACTGTCCTTTGCTTGGCCCCTATTTTACCAGGATGACCCCACTTGAACAAATCTGAACTACAGTCACCAAAGGACCCTTCATACCAAATATGAACCAATTCAACCTGATGGTACACGAGAAGTCGTTTTTAAGAATTACTATGGAGGGCAAGAGTTATGGCCCTGGCTTCACAACCATTTGGCAGTGACCTCATTTGAACAAATCTGAATGTGAGTCACCTAGGGAACATCCACACCAAATATGAACCCATTCAGTTTTATGACCTAGAGAAGATGTTCAAAGAATTGTTGACAGATGGATGGACGGACAGACAGATGAACATGTGACAGATGAGAAGTGATGACTATAGCTTCTTCTCATAAGAGCTTCAAATTTACATTTCATTGAACAAATCTGTCAATCACACCCCCCCCCCAACACTGTGGGGACATCCCTGTGAGAATATGACATACAACATTTATTTGACTACATTAGCTTAACAAAATTCCCATGACCTTGAGAGCAAGTGCATCCTGAGAATTATATTCCATTCATGAAACCATCAGCTACCAGTGTCTGAGAGGTGTTGACATAGATTATTAGGTTTTAACGACTGCACACACAGCTTTTTGATACTCCTACAGCTGTGATCAAAACAAGGATGTTAATGGGGTGAACAAGGAAGAGATAACATGGTATGATACAGTGTGGTGTGGCAGGGAAAGGAGGTGGGGTGGGGGAGGGTGGGGTTGGGTAGCTGTGATATGTCTAAAAAAAAATCAAAGGTCAAAATGCAAAAATGTTATTATTTTTTTTAGAGTTATGTCCCTGGCTCTGCCCCTATTTGACCCAGTGACCCCATTTGACCAAATCTGAACCCCAGTCACCCAAGGTCTGTCTGTACCAAATATAAGCTAAATCGGCCAAATATTGTTTTAGAAGAAGTCATTGTAAGAATTACTATGAGTTATGGCCCTGGTTTCTCAACTAATTGACCGGGTGACCTCATTTGAACAAATCTGAACACCAGTCACCCAAGGACCCTCCATACCAAATATTAGCTAAATCGGCCCAATGGTTCTGAAAAAGAAGTCGTTGTAAGAATTACTATGGAGGAATAGAGTTATGGCCCTGGCTTCGCAACTATTTGACCCAGTGACCTCATTTGAACAAATCTGAATGAGAGTCACCTAGGGAACATCCACACCAAATATGAACCAATTCAGTCTTCCGGTTTCAGAGGAGAAGATGTTCAAAGAATTGTTGACGGACGGACGGATGGACGGACGGACGACGGACGAGGAGTGATGACTATAGCTCCACCGGAGACTTCGTCTCAGGTGAGCTAAAAAGGGGGGCATGTCAGGTTGTAACTTTGTTAGGAAAGCTTGAGGTATCAGTTGTAAAATTCCAACATGTGCAAAGGAATTTTACAGACTTGGGAGTGTGTTTGCTTCAGTTGGGAGGGAGCAGACTATGTGGGGTGGGGGATCTGGACCATATTTCAAGGTGGACAACCCACTGCTCAACGGAGACCCTCTAGGCTACGTCCCTCTTTATGACTACTTGTTTTTAAGTGAATTTGACAAGTACCAACTCTTATGGTCTTCCGAGTCCCAGTTTCTCAGTCTTTACAGTCTGGTGAGCATCTCCACAGTCATTGACTGTCTTGTTTTTTTAGATCAGCTGTCATCAGTATAGTATTTGTTTTAATCATAAGCTTCTATTTTGCATATATGTGTCATCTGTATATATTATGTTATTTGTTTGGATTTGGAAATAAAAATATGTTTACACTAAGCTTAGAGGAACACATGGTAATGGTGGATGGTCAAGATTTATATATAAATAAAAAAAATGACAAAAATCAAACAAACAAAACAAAACAGAAAACAAAAACAAACAAGAGACAGCTAGCCGGTAAAGGTGTAGAACCTGTGATCATTAGACCATCAGAAGTGATTTGATAGCGAAAGGTATGTGTGGCGATATATAATGATTAACTGTCATGTGGACTGTTTTTATGGAGATGTAACCGTGAGGTAAGTGGTCATAACTTGTATGTAAAACCCTTTGGGTTTTACACAAGTTATGACCACTTACCTCACGGTTACATCTCCATAAAAACAGTCCACATGACAGTTAATCCTTATATTTATATACATTTAGCGAAAAAGCCACTTTTGTAAATGTATTTAAATCAAAAAGTGTATCGTGACAAAACCAGCCCAAAATAACCCATAGCACCCTTGGCAAAAGTTAACAGGAACAATTGAAACCCGATGATTTTAACTTTAATGTTATTTCCAAAAAATCATACGGTATACTCAATGGTGCAAATTGTCGAAATGATACATGTACCGGTATGAAATGTCCAGAACCCTGGTGCGAAACATCTCTATGTCAAACTTCTATGGCACGAAATGTCCAGCAACCTATTGGCTGTTCAGTCCATTGCACATTATAATTTATTTCCAAATAAAGGTAATACTAAATATTAACCCTTTACCCAACAGAAGGGCCCTGTGCCAATGCATTCTCTTATATATGCGAGTCGACCATAGGTCGCCTCGCATATATAAGAGAATGCATTGGCTTAACACATTAAAAATTATAAAATTGTTAAAGAATGTAAGAAAAAATGGTAAAAAGTGTTAAAAAAAGATTTTTTTTAGGCCAATGCATTCTCTTATATATGCGAGGCGACCTATGGTCGACTCGCATATATAAGAGAATGCATTGGCACAGGGCATAACTGTAACTATCACAATGTGGTCAAGGAGCCGGTTGTGATGTCACTCATTTGAAAGAGTTGTCCATACATGTAGTACACTGTTACTAAGATGCAAACTAATTAATGTTATGGATAGGGTATTACTTGGTTGGTTTGATATTATAGGCCTGATTTCAGCCCTCGGTAACCTCATTTCAGCCTTCGACCTTCGATGTCAGGCTGATAGTGATATGAGGTTACCTTAGGCTGATAACAGGCCTAATATCAAACCAACCAAGAAATGTCCTCTAATTATTATATAACTAGCAGGGTGACCAGTCGTTGCCCAGGTTAATGCTCCCACTTTTTTACTCTGACCCCAATACCATCACTGTAGACATTTCTAATCTGCACCATTATGATAATTATCTTTCTCATAAGAAATAACAAATTAATAGATATGTGTAGGGTATTACATGTACTTGGTTGGTTTGAATATATAGGCCTGATTTCAGACCCCTCGGTAACCTCATATCAGCCTTCGATGTCAGGCTGATTGCGATATGAGGTTACCTCAGGCCGATATTTGGTCTAATATCAAACCAACAAAGTAATATCCTCTAAATATTATGTAACTAGCAGGGTCGTTACCCATGTTAATGCAGTGTGGTATTGTTTTGCCCCTCCCACTTTTTGTCCCTTACCCCAATACCGTCAAGTGCTGTATACATTTCTAATCTGCACAATTATGTTGATTATCTTTCTCGTTAGAAATTGCCCCTGTTAGACCCCTTTGGAGCCATCTAGAAGGTCCCTCGTGAATTAATATAGAATAGACATTCACAAATATAGGTATAGATAAAGATTTTTTAAGAAGTTCCGGACCCCTGTGGTTGTAATTAGAATGCACTCAGAGATTCTGACTTCAAACTTGTGCCACCTTCTAATTTACATGTACCGGTATACTACCGGTAGTATTGCTTGATAAGTTGATAGACATGTGTTGATTTGATTTGGGTTGAAAGATTAGAAAATCAGTGCCCCCCCCCCCCTCTCAAAATTATCATTTAAGGAATAATCTTGGTTTTTAATGTAATTACAGTTTAAAGATGGTCTATCTCTCCCTAAACCAAGTTTTATATGCAGCAGTTTCCTGAAATATGTATGAAGAATCAAAAATAATAAATTTGAATTGAAAACCCCTGTCCGTAAATGCTTCTATGATCTATCTGACAATATTGATTTTATTTTATATTTTCTGGTATATTAGATACATACACATGTACAACTAATTTGGGACATTTTACAGCTCGCAAAAATGTTTGGAGTGTAGCAAGTGGGAGAACTCTATCTCAGATCGCCTGAAAGTTTTATGACATGACGGTTTGTTGTAAAAATAGTAACGAAAAATATGTCCCAAAATGTTGTGTACCCATTTATATCTCCTCTGCAAGGGGAACAACCAGACACTGACCCTTTAGACTATCAGCATCTAACATCATCAGACTCCAGTGAAAGGGATATAATAGGAGAATGATTACATGAAAAATATACAAATGCATAAAATTGATGACAAGGGTTAACAATTTTAACTCAATAAAATTAGGTACAGGTATGTCACTGGAACACTGCATTGATATCATAAACCAGAGAGCTGTATGGAAATACAATAAACAACAGATAGTTCTCTGTCCAATTACAGCTTCCACTGTGCCCTGACAATATGATGGCTAAAAATAACTCTAATTTCCAATAATACAAGTTAATCTATTCTCTCTCTCAGTGCTAACTGATATCACAGGGGTTATCTGCTATGGTTCTACATGATAAGCATAAAAATATCGAATCTGTTCAATCCTTAGTTAAAAAGGGCCACAACTCTGGTATAAAAAACAGGATCTAACCCATATTCAAACTTGATCTGTATTTTGAGTTGAGAAACTCACATACCAAATTTGGTTCCTATCAGACGATAACTGGTTGAGCTATCGAAGCATGGATGAATTCTATATCAAAGGGCCATAACTCCATGAAAAATAATCTGATCAAACCCATATTCGAACTCGAATTGTATTTTAGATAGAGAAACTCACATACCAAATTTGGTTCTCATGAGATAATATTTTTTTTAGTTATCGTAGCATCCATGAATTCTAAGTCGAAAAAGGGCCATAACTCCGTAAAAAAAACTCGGATCAAACCCATATTCGAACTCGATCTGTATTTTGGGCTCTGATACTCGCATACCAAATTTGATTCCGATCAGATAAAAATTGTTTGAGTTATGACAGCATGCGTGAATTCGAAGTCGAAAAAGGGCCATAACTCCGTAAAAAAAACTCGGATCAAACCCATATTCGAACTCGATCTGTATTTTGGGCTCTGATACTCGCATACCAAATTTGGTTCCGATCAGATAAAAATTGTTTGAGTTATGACAGCATGCGTGAATTCGAAGTCGAAAAAGGGCCATAACTCCGTAAAAAAAACTCGGATCAAACCCATATTCGAACTCGATCTGTATTTCGGTCTGAGAAACTCATATACAAAATTTAGTTCCGATCGGATAGAAAATATTTGAGTTATCGCACCATGCGTAAAGTGTCCACGGACAGACAGACAGACAGACAGACAGACAGACAGACGGACGGACGGACGGACGGACGGACAGACGACGAGTGGTCAATCCGGACGTCGACATTATGTTTACCATACTATGGTATGGGTAAACATAAAAAAGGTAACTTGAATATTTACAATTGTGCATAGTTCATATGTTGTGTTTTCTGAAATGTATGGTTGGTGTATTTGGAATGTTTGGTAACATTAGCTGAATGCAATATCTTTCAGTTTACAAAATGCCTGGTTACTCACTTATCAGTTTGATTCAATGAAATAAGCACATTAAATGCCCACTTCGTTTTCGAACCCCCAGATAATATTATATAAAATATATGCCATATAGTATATAGGCCTACCATTTGAAGGAGTGAGCTCCAAAACATTGTATTATCAACTTATTCGGTGTAATAAACTGTGAACATGTTATTTTTGTTGAGATATCGACTTGTGTTCTGTGATCAAGTGTCATTATTTTCAATGGAAGGGGAATAACTCTTTATCTTAAAATTTAGAGTTATTTCCGTTGAAAATACATTATTAGTTTGAATTCTGTTGCATTCTGGGAGCCATAGCGGGGGAAATTTTCCTATGATTTCAGCTGTTTTCTATTTCTCTATGGGCATCTTTTGAGACACAGACGTTTCAAATGGTGATGAATTATAGTATTTTAATCATATTTTATGACATAGATTGTTGCACTATAAAAAAAATAATCAGTGACTTGAAAATTAAATGGGCCTTTAAAGTTCTTCAAAGACATACATAAAGTTGATAAAAACAAATTGAACATTATCATTTACATTAATCGGATGATAAAACTTGGCAATAAGCACAATCGGGACACAATGCTATTACACCAGGACCTTCTGTAGCAAATACAATTGGGACACAATGCTATTACACCAGGACCTTCTGTAGCGAATACAATCGGGACACAATGCTATTACACCAGGACCTTCTTCAGCTTTAACCCTTTGGCGAGTAGAACAACATATATGTTGCCGTACGGTTCACGAGTGGACCAACATATATGTTGTTTCAGGAAGTGTCATTTTTATGTAGACATAACTTCAATTAATCATCTGATTTATAAATGAATTGTATAGGAGATATTTTGATTAAAATAATGTCTCAATGTGTAAGTGCATTAGATTATGATAGTGCATGTAAACAGAAAATACACATTAATTAAAACAAATTATTGGACCCTTTTGACCCGAACTTGTTAATAATTATTGCTATGACGTTGATGTTAAATTCACACATTTATAAATACTCTCCAAAGGGTTAAATGAGATTATGATATATATTATACATCACAGTATAATATATAGAAACCAATTTTACTTATGTTATACACACAATTTATATACACATAATGTTATACTCTTTTCTGTATCATTGCTTTGTCAACATGTATATGAATGTTATCAAAATGAAATCTAATCTAATCTAATCTTATGTACCAAATACAATTGGATCTCTCCACAGCTGTCAATCAGATAACTATTAGCAGATATACATGTAGTCAACCAATCAGCTAAGACAGTCGTTTAACCCTTTACCCAACAGAACGGCCCTGTGCCAATGCATTCTCTTATATATGCGAGTCGACCATAGGTCGCCTCGCATATATAAGAGAATGCATTGGCTTAACACATTAAAAATTATAAAATTGTTAAAGAATGTAAGAAAAAATGGTAAAAGGTGTTAAAAAAAGATTTTTTTTAGGCCAATGCATTCTCTTATCCTCTAAATATTATGTAACTAGCAGGGTCGTTACCCATGTTAATGCAGTGTGGTATTGTTTTGCCCCTCCCACTTTTTGTCCCTTACCCCAATACCGTCAAGTGCTGTATACATTTCTAATCTGCACAATTATGTTGATTATCTTTCTCGTTAGAAATTGCCCCTGTTAGACCCCTTTGGAGCCATCTAGAAGGTCCCTCGTGAATTAATATAGAATAGACATTCACAAATATAGGTATAGATAAAGATTTTTTAAGAAGTTCCCGGACCCCTGTGGTTGTAATTAGAATGCACTCAGAGATTCTGACTTCAAACTTGTGCCACCTTCTAATTTACATGTACCGGTATACTACCGGTAGTATTGCTTGATAAGTTGATAGACATCTGTTGATTTGATTTGGGTTGAAAGATTAGAAAATCAGTGCCCCCCCCCCCCCCCTCTCAAAATTATCATTTAAGGAACTACGAAAGGCTGATGAATGGTGTACACATCTGCGGATTGGAGTTGGCCTCTTGGGTCGACAGGAAGTGGGGCGAGACGGACGAAGAGCGAGTTGAACGGACAGAGATAAGCGGGAACGAGAGAGAGGGAAGAAAGGACGAGGAAAAGAGATACGATAGTGTGCGAAGGACAGAAGAGATCTAGGTGAGTTAAAGAGTATATTAGAGGGCCATTACATTGGTGGCAGCGGTGGGATTGAGAAATTCGAGTATATGAAGTCAAATGGAATTTCAAGAAAAGTTTTAAATTGTGTTGTTTGTACTTTTGTCATGGAGGTAGTATAAAACTGCTTCTGACACACACAGCCCTATTTTATACTCTCATAATTTGTGCAATTCTAAGAAACTGAAATATGGCTTTAAATTTGACAGGTTGTGATAATCATGGTGCCTGGAGTTGGAAGATGTTTCTTTGCTGCCGATTCTCGTGCAAATAATTTTGACAAATATCCACAGCCGAAAGATATAAATATTGAATACAAAATTATTCGAGGCGCGTCCATTGAGCTGTTGAAAGATGAGACAGTTGTAATATTGTCATCGTGGGAGAAATCATCCGATACACAGGTTATTGTCAAAATAGCGGCCGGCATCAATGACTTCTTGGATAAAAGAGGACAGTTCATTCGCCCTAATGACAATTCCGCTGAAACAGTTTTCAATCGGTTGGTAGAATTTGAATCGGCTATAAAGAAAATATTTCCAACTGCGTTAGTTGGGTTTGTGAACATTCCAAATTGCTGTTTTGAGAAATATTATTCTACATATAACATTGTCCTGTCTGAGTTTGGTTTGAAGTCATCCGACGTTATTCGATACCAAAAAACAATTAACCGGAATATTGTTGAGATCAATTCATTGATTAAATTACATAACTGCACCAAGCAGTCCTACACTGGGTGTTGGACCATATCGTGGGATCAACAAATTATAAAGAGAGTCAAAAACAAGCGTTTGCGAAGTAAAAAGAGATATATGTACGGTAACCTTTATGATGGCCTGCATGCAGTATCTGAGGTGAAGAAGCAGTGGTTCAATGTTTTGATTCAGGCATTTAGAGCCGAAGTGAATTTTTTTGCAAAATTTTCAGGATTTGGATGTAGTTATATTGGCCAATATATTATTAACCTTTTTGAGTCAGACATTGAGTGCTTATCAAGTTCTGATTCAGATTCAGAGTCAGATCGTAGTGTTGACTTTATTTGTTTCAAGAGACATAAATAAATATGGCATCATTTGTTGCACCTCCTCCTGATAAATTTCTTGGGCGACAGGGTGATGATTTTGAAGGGTGGTTGGAACGGTTTGAATACTGGGCCCAAGTGTATGCACCAAAGAAATATTTAGAAATATTCCCTACATTACTGGGTGATGAAGCATTTTCAGTTTTTCGAGCCATACCAAAGGAAAAGAAAACAGAATGGGATAGGGTAATTGAGGTTTTTATAGAGGCTTACTCTTCGGTGGCTTTCGTGGATGCATTTCGAGCTGAGCTGACAAATCGATCTCGGAAAACAGGTGAGAATCTAGCAGCGTATATTGGTGAATTGCGGAGATTAGTGACAAAAGCTTATCCCAAATACAATGTGGAGGCAAAAGAGGATGTAGTTTTAACTCGGTTCCTTGCCGGTATTGGGGAAATAGGTATGAAAATTCGGAGGAAAGAGCCAAAATCTGTTCAAAATGCATTAGAATTGGCTGCGAAATTGGAAGTTCGCAATAGTATTGAGAAAAAACACATTGCAGAAGTAAATATGATCCAAGCTCATGGGAACTCCCATGAGGCAAGTACTGAATTTGTTGCTCTTCAAAGTCAGCTCGACCGAATGCAAGAGCAGATAGCTGCACTTAGTGTTTCAGATCGGGGTCAGCCACAATCTAGAGGGAGATTCTCTGCTATGGAGGGGGTCACCTGTTACGGTTGTCGTGGTATTGGTCATTTATATCGTGAATGTCCCACTGTCTCAAAACAAAGGGGTCGTACGGGAGTTCAGAGAGGTAGCTCACACCCGCGAGGTCAAGGTCGTGGTCGAGGTTCATATTCACGTGGATTTTACCCCCAAAACAGACAGCAATATGATTCAAGAGATTCAGGTCAAGATTTAAACAGACAGCGATATGATTCAAGAGATTCAGGTCAAGATTTAAACTATTAGTGGCTGGGATTGAGCCCGAAATGCCGGCCTCTGAAGTTAAACAATTGGGCGACGTGTCAGACTTAAAGAGTCTATCTTCTCTGATATTGGTCACTATTGATGGGGTACAAACCAAGGTATTAGTGGATACAGGTTCTTCAGTGTGTATAATTAGTGACAAATTTAGGAAGAGTCATGAGATATTGAGATCTAGAAAACTTATTCCAATCAAAATATCTGCTACATCTGTTAATGATCAACCTGTTGAATTACTGGGTGAATTAAGGATCTCAATATCAGTTGGTGCTAAACAGTTTGATTATATGTTTCTTGTTGCTAACTGTGTAGCATTTCCGGCTCTTATAGGGTGGAATTTTATTAAGGATGCTGGAGGTGTCATTGACTCGCAAACTGGTGTGCTGCAGATTGGAAATGAAGCAATTCCATTTCTCCCAAAATGGCGTGCATATCCTCAGGTCTGCTCAGTGTCTATGTTCAATGAAGAATGGATTCCAGCCAGAAGTGAGAAGTTAATTAAGGTACGTTTAGAGTCAGCCCATAGTTATGACATTGTTTGTGATGGAATGACCGGTGTTATTGAACCAGATGGAATTTTTCAGAATGACTGTGGTTTGATGATAGCTAGGTCAGCAGGTGTAGCTAAGGACTCCACAACTATAGCACATATTATGAATGTGAGCATGGCTCCGATATTGCTAAATCAGAATACGCCATTGGGAAGTTTTCATTTGGCCGTTGATTCAGGTACAAAAA
The DNA here is from genome assembly GCA_032622095.1 of Siphonodentalium dalli. Taxonomy (NCBI): domain Eukaryota; kingdom Metazoa; phylum Mollusca; class Scaphopoda; order Gadilida; family Siphonodentaliidae; genus Siphonodentalium; species Siphonodentalium dalli. Next base: position 256,469,729 of record CP136063.1, read on the forward strand.
TTGCTCGAGTAGGTGTGTATGAATTGTTTAATGACAAAGTTTGTGACCAGAATATCAACGTAAATGTTGTGAACACAAACACTGAAATCGATAAGGTGAGTTTGAATGTGGATATTAATTATCAAAAGTTAACACATTCCCAAAGACGTAAAGTAGACAAATTAATTGTCGATTACCAAGATGTGTTTAGCACAGGTCCCGATGACCTTGGTAGAACAGGGTTGGTCAAACATGTGATAAATACTGGCAATGAGAGACCAATAAAACAACCCCCACGGCGTATTCCTCATGGTTTAAGGAATGAAGTTGATGGAACGTTATCACAAATGATTCAGTCAGGGATTGTCGAACCCAGTCAAAGTCCATGGTGTTCTCCAATAGTGCTAGTGAGAAAAAAAGATGGATCACTACGGTTTTGCATTGATTATAGGCGTGTAAACGCCATTACACAGAAAGACGCACACCCTTTACCACGCATTGATGACTGTATCGATACTCTATCTGGTGCAAAGTTTCTAAGTACGATTGATATGGCGTCATGTTATTGGCAGATTAACATGGATGAGTCTGATAAAAGCAAGACAGCTTTTTCAACAGGAACTGGATTGTATCAATTTAACGTTTTACCTTTCGGTTTGTCCAACGCTCCGGCTACCTGCCAACGCTTAATGGAAATGGTTCTGACAGGAATGAATTGGAGAAACTGTCTGGTCTATATTGACGACGTGATTTTGTTCACTTCAGATTTTGAGTCTCATTTGGAAGCTTTATCTGAAGTCTTTACTCGCCTCAGAAGTGCCGGCTTAAAAGCAAAACCTGTCAAATGTCATTTGTTCCAGGATAAAGTAACTTTCTTGGGTCACCAGGTTTCGGCACAAGGTGTAGAACCAGATTTCACAAATATTGAGAAGGTAAGGATGTTCCCTGTTCCCTTAACAGTGAAAGAAGTTAAGAGTTTTCTGGGCTTAGCATCTTATTATCGACGTTTTATTCTTAATTTTTCTGATGTAGCATCGCCTCTTAATGAACTCATGAATAAAGATGCTAAATTTGTATGGTCAAATGAATGTGCCAGAGCATTTGAGACGTTGAAAGTGAAACTAACAACTAAACCCATTTTAGCTTATCCAGATTTTACTAAGCCATTTATAATTCAAACTGATTCATCAAATCAAGCAGTGGGCTCAGTGCTGTCACAACATTTGAATGGGAAGGAACATGTCATAGCATATGCAAGTGCCGCCCTGTCAAAAACAGCTAGGAGATGGAGCACTTATGACAGAGAATTTTGGGCAATTGTATGGGCAATCAGGCATTTTCGACCTTATCTGGTAGGAGTACATTTCGAAGTTTTTACTGATCATAAACCCCTAGTGAATTGCAGAGATCTGAAAGCTGGATCTGACCCAACTGGGAGAAGAGAAAGGTGGGCTATTGAGCTCTCAGCATATGATTTTGTGATTAGACACAAAGATGGAGTGGCGAATGGAAACGCAGATGCATTGTCAAGAATAATATTTGCTGAAAGGGAAACTCCAGGTGAGGCAGCATATAGCAGCTTCCCTCGGGGGATTCCGGTAGCTAATAAGAATGACTGCTCTTCTGGTGAGGTAGCATATAGCCGCTTCCCAGGAGTTAGTCAGGAAAACAATGACATATGTGCCACTACCATTGATCAGAAGGAAGGCTTGGTTGATTTCAAGAGAACACTTAATGGAATGGGTCATAAACAGGAAGCTGACCCGGATATACGACTGATTTTAGAGATGATGAAGGCCTCTGAGCCTAGCAGTAGACCAGGGTGCCCAGTTGGTTGTTCGAAAGTGTTGAGAAGTTTATGGACACAGTGGAACAGACTGGTGTTGAAGGAGGGTATTCTTCATAGAAGTTGGGAAAATGAAATGGAGGGAGATAACTGGCTTCAAGCAGTGGTACCATTGAGTTGTCGTGAAGAAGTTATAAAAGAAGCACATGATGGTTCATCTGGATGTCATTTGGGTATTGACAAGACAGTGCGGAAACTTCGTTCACGATTCTATTGGTACAATATGGATAAAGATGTGGAACAGTGGTGTTTATCATGCCAAACATGTGCAGCATGCAAGCCTCCACTCCGGAAAGCACATCATGAGATGCAAGTGGATAGGGCAGGATATCCTTTTGAACGAGTAGCACTTGATATTGTTGGGCCTTTACCTCAGACAGAGAATGGAAACAGATTCATATTGGTAGTGTCTGATTATTTTACGAAATGGCCAGAAGCATTCGCTATAAAGGACCACACTGCAGAAACAGTAGCAAGGGTTTTGGTTCAAGAGGTATTTTGCCGATTTGGAACCCCATCACAATTACATTCAGATCAAGGTGCCGAATTTACATCAAAGTTGTTTAAAAGTATGTGTGACTTGTTTGACATAGAGAAAACTCGGACAACACCATATCATCCTCAGTCCGATGGATTGGTAGAAAGGTTAAACAGAACTCTCATTGGTATGCTTAGGTCTGTTATTGAGGATAACCAGAGAGAATGGGATCAGCATTTACCAACAGTTTTATTGGCATATCGATCTAGCGTTCACTCTTCTACTAAATTTACCCCTCATTTTCTCATGTTTGGCAGAGAGGTCACGCTTCCTATAGATTTGATGTATGGAGGAAGTCACGAGAGGATTGATAATCTATCGGAATTTGCTGGAAAGCTCAGGAAGAGGTTAGACTTTAGTTTTGATAAGGTTCGGGATAATGCTAGGTCTGCTCAAGAGAGACAGAAACATTTCTTCGACAAGAGGAAACAAGGTCCAAATTATGCCATTGGTGATCTTGTTATGGTATACAAACCATCTGCAAAGAAAGGTCAATGTCCAAAACTGTGTAAGAAATGGGTCGGTCCTTTCAAAATTATAAAGATAATATCTGATGTAGTTTATAAGGTTCAAATGGTCGAAGGCCGGACACAGAAGGTTGTGCATTATGAGAGAATAACACCATTTAGGGGGGTTTACAATTCAGTTAGAAATAGAAACAATAACTCAGCAGCCAAAAGGACAAATAGTATGGGACAAGATAATGGGATCATACCTGACCATCGTCAGAACTCATATGTATCACACCATGGGACTTATCAAGCTATGGAGATTGAAAATGATTCCCATAACGATGAATCACCTGAAGCAGAGGTAAGTTCTGAGTCCTCTAGTGGTGATGAAGGTGAATCTCTGGGGTTACAGCCTCAAGCTCTGGTAACACAACTCCCCCGGTCTGACACGTTGCCCAATATCAGCCCTCGGTTGGATGAGGTAGTTGAGCCAACGGACAGTTGGAGATCACATAGAACACGTACTGGCAGACTGACAAGGAAGCCGGCTCGTTTGGAATCCTATCAGGTTTTCGATTAGGAAGTTCTTGTAATAACTCTTGATATACTGATTTTACAATCTGTCATACTGTTATTGTTAGTAGCATATGATAAAATAATTTTAATTTGTATAGATTGGTGTCAAACAAGGAAAGTAATAATAATTATTATTATGACAATATGTACAGTTGGAGACTTTTAAATTGTAAAGTTGTTCTGTGTCATAGGACGAGCATATAACTCGGTGACATTGTATATAAGTTAACTAACAGAGTAGTTGTCAAGATTTCCAGGTTCTAGTATGGTTTTGATGTCCGAACATGTGGACATGTTCTTGTTGAGGCATGGAGGAATGTAATGAACTACGAAAGGCTGATGAATGGTGTACACATCTGCGGATTGGAGTTGGCCTCTTGGGTCGACAGGAAGTGGGGCGAGACGGACGAAGAGCGAGTTGAACGGACAGAGATAAGCGGGAACGAGAGAGAGGGAAGAAAGGACGAGGAAAAGAGATACGATAGTGTGCGAAGGACAGAAGAGATCTAGGTGAGTTAAAGAGTATATTAGAGGGCCATTACATATAGGCCTACCATTTGAAGGAGTGAGCTCCAAAACATTGTATTATCAACTTATTCGGTGTAATAAACTGTGAACATGTTATTTTTGTTGAGATATCGACTTGTGTTCTGTGATCAAGTGTCATTATTTTCAATGGAAGGGGAATAACTCTTTATCTTAAAATTTAGAGTTATTTCCGTTGAAAATACATTATTAGTTTGAATTCTGTTGCATTCTGGGAGCCATAGCGGGGGAAATTTTCCTATGATTTCAGCTGTTTTCTATTTCTCTATGGGCATCTTTTGAGACACAGACGTTTCAAATGGTGATGAATTATAGTATTTTAATCATATTTTATGACATAGATTGTTGCACTATAAAAAAAATAATCAGTGACTTGAAAATTAAATGGGCCTTTAAAGTTCTTCAAAGACATACATAAAGTTGATAAAAACAAATTGAACATTATCATTTACATTAATCGGATGATAAAACTTGGCAATAAGCACAATCGGGACACAATGCTATTACACCAGGACCTTCTGTAGCAAATACAATTGGGACACAATGCTATTACACCAGGACCTTCTGTAGCGAATACAATCGGGACACAATGCTATTACACCAGGACCTTCTTCAGCTTTAACCCTTTGGCGAGTAGAACAACATATATGTTGCCGTACGGTTCACGAGTGGACCAACATATATGTTGTTTCAGGAAGTGTCATTTTTATGTAGACATAACTTCAATTAATCATCTGATTTATAAATGAATTGTATAGGAGATATTTTGATTAAAATAATGTCTCAATGTGTAAGTGCATTAGATTATGATAGTGCATGTAAACAGAAAATACACATTAATTAAAACAAATTATTGGACCCTTTTGACCCGAACTTGTTAATAATTATTGCTATGACGTTGATGTTAAATTCACACATTTATAAATACTCTCCAAAGGGTTAAATGAGATTATGATATATATTATACATCACAGTATAATATATAGAAACCAATTTTACTTATGTTATACACACAATTTATATACACATAATGTTATACTCTTTTCTGTATCATTGCTTTGTCAACATGTATATGAATGTTATCAAAATGAAATCTAATCTAATCTAATCTTATGTACCAAATACAATTGGATCTCTCCACAGCTGTCAATCAGATAACTATTAGCAGATATACATGTAGTCAACCAATCAGCTAAGACAGTCGTTTAACCCTTTACCCAACAGAACGGCCCTGTGCCAATGCATTCTCTTATATATGCGAGTCGACCATAGGTCGCCTCGCATATATAAGAGAATGCATTGGCTTAACACATTAAAAATTATAAAATTGTTAAAGAATGTAAGAAAAAATGGTAAAAGGTGTTAAAAAAAGATTTTTTTTAGGCCAATGCATTCTCTTATCCTCTAAATATTATGTAACTAGCAGGGTCGTTACCCATGTTAATGCAGTGTGGTATTGTTTTGCCCCTCCCACTTTTTGTCCCTTACCCCAATACCGTCAAGTGCTGTATACATTTCTAATCTGCACAATTATGTTGATTATCTTTCTCGTTAGAAATTGCCCCTGTTAGACCCCTTTGGAGCCATCTAGAAGGTCCCTCGTGAATTAATATAGAATAGACATTCACAAATATAGGTATAGATAAAGATTTTTTAAGAAGTTCCCGGACCCCTGTGGTTGTAATTAGAATGCACTCAGAGATTCTGACTTCAAACTTGTGCCACCTTCTAATTTACATGTACCGGTATACTACCGGTAGTATTGCTTGATAAGTTGATAGACATCTGTTGATTTGATTTGGGTTGAAAGATTAGAAAATCAGTGCCCCCCCCCCCCCCCTCTCAAAATTATCATTTAAGGAATAATCTTGGTTTTTAATGTAATTACAGTTTAAAGATGGTCTATCTCTCCCTAAACCAAGTTTTATATGCAGCAGTTTCCTGAAATATGTATGAAGAATCAAAAATAATAAATTTGAATTGAAAACCCCTGTCCGTAAATGCTTCTATGATCTATCTGACAATATTGATTTTATTTTATATTTTCTGGTATATTAGATACATACACATGTACAACTAATTTGGGACATTTTACAGCTCGCAAAAATGTTTGGAGTGTAGCAAGTGGGAGAACTCTATCTCAGATCGCCTGAAAGTTTTATGACATGACGGTTTGTTGTAAAAATAGTAACGAAAAATATGTCCCAATTGATAATCACATTATATAAGAAATTGAATGCCCTCATAGTGGTGAACATCTACATGTACCGCTATACTTAAAGTAATTGACCACCAATAATGTGGTGTCACCCCGTTAATATGGCGGTACTATACCGTGGTATCCTCCAATACCGCGGTACTGATACCGCTTGTTAACGCGAACAAGTATGTGTGAGTAAATACCTCCCCTAAAAAAGTTCCATGAAAATCACCGCGGTATTCAACAAAATTAATGCGGTGCCCGCTAAAAGACCACGGTATCATTATCGCCCAATACCGTAACTCCACGCCATGACCGTCGCGATACCGCTACCGTTTATTACCGGTATCACACCGTTTTTCTGGTCAATTACTTTGAGAATAGCGGTATACCAAATTTCATTGAGATCCAAGCAGTTATTAGCACTACTGTTCAAGTTATGCCCTGAACAGACATCAGACGGATGGACAGACAGGTGCAAAACAGTATACCCCCCTTTTATAATATCGATAATTGATATAAGCATTTCCTGACATGGGTCTTCGACTCGATTTTATTATTTTATACCCTGGCAATTATAGAAAACATATTTAGGAAGCTATAGATATAAACCCATCTTCAAATGCTGATCACAAACTGATATTAAATCAGTGTTTGTGATTCGGTATAAAGCCTTTAGACTCTACTGTTCAGACTTTTCTGTTTACAGCTACCGGTATAATCTTGTGTGCCAAATACAACTGCAGGGTGGAATATTGCGGATGAAGATGGATAATTCTAAAATCAAGTGGTAATAATAACTTGATTTTAGAGTTATCCATCTTCATCCACAATTCTGACCGAGACCACCTTTTTGACGACGTGTTTTTGGGCCACAAACAATAGAAATAATAAACTTAAAAAATTGATATCTGATCACTCGGAGTGTTGATGAGTAGGTTCCTCGACTCGAATCAATATTTTTTACCCCCGAAGCCAAAGAAATAGTCATTTAGGAGCATCTGATCGGATTGAGTACCGTTAAACAATTATTTTTGTGTCTAGACTTGATTATAAAGCAAGTTTTCGCAATTGACATGCTTAAAATTGATATATGCATGGGGAAATGTAACCATCGTTGTCTACATGCCCTGTGTGCGCAACATCTCAAATGAAAAATCCGGTCTCTTGTACTAGTATTGTAATTAAACTATTTGTATAGCATTTGTTATTTAAATTTAGAACAGAGCCATAATTTTGTTTAAATGTGCAGATCTACATGTATGATAATAAGGCTTAAGCATCGTGCAGGGTGGATTTTTCTCATAAAATTAATAAACATATAGGTACAATTATTTGGCACACAAGAGTAGGCACTTTGCTGGAGTCTGATGATGTTAGATGCTGATAGTCTAAAGGGTCAGTGTCTGGTTGTTAGCAGATATACATGTAGTCAACCAATCAGCTAAGACAGTCGTTTAACCCTTTACCCAACAGAACGGCCCTGTGCCAATGCATTCTCTTATATATGCGAGTCGACCATAGGTCGCCTCGCATATATAAGAGAATGCATTGGCTTAACACATTAAAAATTATAAAATTGTTAAAGAATGTAAGAAAAAATGGTAAAAGGTGTTAAAAAAAGATTTTTTTTAGGCCAATGCATTCTCTTATCCTCTAAATATTATGTAACTAGCAGGGTCGTTACCCATGTTAATGCAGTGTGGTATTGTTTTGCCCCTCCCACTTTTTGTCCCTTACCCCAATACCGTCAAGTGCTGTATACATTTCTAATCTGCACAATTATGTTGATTATCTTTCTCGTTAGAAATTGCCCCTGTTAGACCCCTTTGGAGCCATCTAGAAGGTCCCTCGTGAATTAATATAGAATAGACATTCACAAATATAGGTATAGATAAAGATTTTTTAAGAAGTTCCCGGACCCCTGTGGTTAGATGCTGATAGTCTAAAGGGTCAGTGTCTGGTTGTTCCCCTTGCAGAGGAGATATAAATGGGTACACAACATTTTGGATCGTCTTAAGTCGTTTCGTACAATATTTTTTGTAGTTTCGCACCATATTTTTTGTAGTTTCGTAACTTATTGTTTGGTCGTTTCGCACCATGGTGGAAATCAATTCGTCTTTTGATACCAATGATACCATATCACTATACATGTACAATCAGTCATGTATGTCACACCATAGGGAAACAAATAAATGATTTTCTGCAAAGTACGAAATAAAAAAAAGTAACCAAAAAATATGGTATGAAACGACCATGGTATCGGATAGTGAAATAATGAAGAAGTCACTATAGTTGTATATCATTTATATGGTCACAATATATATAATGCAACGTGAAAGTTGATATGACATCTGTTCTGTTCGACTTCATGTGTACTCAATTTCTACTCCGGCAATGTTCAGAATCCTATCCATTGATAATCCAACAACACTGGTATGAAGCGTCTAGAATTTAGAATCCATATTTAATATAATTATAAATCCTTGAGACATTCAGTGTTACCGATCTCCATTCTCCAGAATCAACAACTGACCGTTCAAGGCGGTTCCACTCAATGGTTGTTTTTAAGAAGTCATCGTAATGAGTAATGACTAATGTACAGTGCTAGTACGCAGTAATTGAACGATTCTCTGATGGTGCTGTTAGTCACTGTTAGCACTTGTTGAACACCTCCTAACTTACCTAAGTTCTCCACCAGATTTTGACAGACACTCCCTGCCACACTGAGGACAGTAACAGTACTAACACTCACACTGACAGTGAATAGGCCTACTGGTAGTCGATAATCTACGGGATACTAAAGATATAGTCAATTTTGGACTAGCCTACTGCAGTACTGACTACTGGTACTACTAGTAGTACAGTGGTACTAGTAGTGATGCAGTCCTCAAATTTGGTTGCTTTATTTTCCTTGTCTTCTCAGCTGGTCTTCTTGGATTTTTTTTTTTAGAGTTAGATGTAGATTATTCATTTGTAGAATAACAATCAATTATCATGACAATCGTCGTCAACAATGAATGACATTGATAATTTGATCGATTCAATGATTGTTGACACTGTGACTGTGACTTGGTGAATTTAAATTTTAAGTCTCGCTGTCCTTGCTATCTTCGTCGGCTGGTTCGTGTAAAATGGGCCAATATTCAAACGCAAGCCATCAAATGCATCTTCAGTATCTGCCATAGATGCAGTATCCTCCGCAACACGTAACTCGTCGTCATTTTCGTGATCAGAGTCACTTTCAGACACGGAAATACTGTGTGCAGAAGCCATTTTTCGTAAACAGTTCGTCTGCAGGGGTGTTCCCACTTTGACGTCACGGGTTTTGCGGTCACGTGACTCGAGCAAAATCAGCTAAGAAATAATAATCGATTTTTAAAAGTCGCTAAAAACACGTTTATCGATCAAATTATATCTAATTTTGTATTGGATGTTATATTTGAACCTTATTCACACCAAACTAGCGATATAACATTAAAATGATAAACATTTAACAGTTCCCATTTAAATCAATCCTGCGCGAATCCAAATGCGCCCAAAACATTACGCGTTCATCTTTCCAAACCCAAATGACATATCGATGTTGTTATGAGCTTGTTGTTATTAGCTGGTGCGCATTCACCGAGAAATAACTGCAACTAGCCACGTGGGCGCCGACCAATCAGAATGCTGGATTTAGTGATGACAACACTTAGTATATAAATATATAAAAAAAAATCACTGCAGCTGCAGAAATACATGCATGGTGATTAATGATTAACTAATTTAAAGGTACTCAATCCGATCAGATGCTCCTAAATTACTATTTCTTTGGCTTCGGGGTAAAAAATATTTGATTCGAGTCGAGGAACCCACCCATCAAAGCTCAGAGTGATTATATAGATATCGATGTTTGAACTTATTTGAATTTATTACCACTTGATTTTAGAGTTATCCATCTTTATCTGCAAGACCGTCCGTTTGACCCTCGTGCTTCAATCAGTTTGTGGGTCACAAACAATAGAAACCACAAAGTTCAAACATCGATATCTAATCACTCTGAGCTTTGATGGGTGGGTTCCTCGACTCGATTCAAATATTTTTTACCCCCGAAGCCAAAGAAATAGTAATTTAGGAGTGTCTGATCGGATTGAGTACCTTTAACAGAAATTAACGGCATTGTAAGATATTAATTAGATGCAGTGACTCTCATTGACAGAATCACTGCCATTTGTTTATATGTGATAAATTCATCCCAAATACGAGAGGCCGATCACGATCGGCAGATGTTTAACCCATACCTTGGCGATAGTGATCAGCTATTTTCAGTTCTGACACGAAAATCCATAAGCCATAACTCTGTTTAAAATATAAAAAAATGGATCAAACCCAAATTCGAAATCTATCTGTATTTTGGGCTGAGAAATTCACATACAAAATTTACATACATCTCAATAAAAGGAGATATATCAGATGAAAGGTATTTCTGCTAAGTATAAGGAATGTTGAGAATTAAGGGTTCATTTTAACCACAAAAATCCATACAAGTGAAAGGGATATAATAGGAGAATGATTACATGAAAAATATACAAATGCATAAAATTGATGACAAGGGTTAACAATTTTAACTCAATAAAATTAGGTACAGGTATGTCACTGGAACACTGCATTGATATCATAAACCAGAGAGCTGTATGGAAATACAATAAACAACAGATAGTTCTCTGTCCAATTACAGCTTCCACTGTGCCCTGACAATATGATGGCTAAAAATAACTCTAATTTCCAATAATACAAGTTAATCTATTCTCTCTCTCAGTGCTAACTGATATCACAGGGGTTAGCTGCTATGGTTCTACATGATAAGCATAAAAATATCGAATCTGTTCAATCCTTAGTTAAAAAGGGCCACAACTCTGGTATAAAAAACAGGATCTAACCCATATTCAAACTTGATCTGTATTTTGAGTTGAGAAACTCACATACCAAATTTGGTTCCTATCAGACGATAACTGGTTGAGCTATCGAAGCATGGATGAATTCTATATCAAAGGGCCATAACTTCATTAAAAATAATCTGATCAAACCCATATTCGAACTCGAATTGTATTTTAGATAGAGAAACTCACATACCAAATTTGGTTCTCATGAGATAATATTTTTTTTAGTTATCGTAGCATCCATGAATTCTAAGTCGAAAAAGGGCCATAACTCCGTAAAAAAAACTCGGATCAAACCCATATTCGAACTCGATCTGTATTTTGGGCTCTGATACTCGCATACCAAATTTGATTCCGATCAGATAAAAATTGTTTGAGTTATGACAGCATGCGTGAATTCGAAGTCGAAAAAGGGCCATAACTCCGTAAAAAAAACTCGGATCAAACCCATATTCGAACTCGATCTGTATTTTGGGCTCTGATACTCGCATACCAAATTTGGTTCCGATCAGATAAAAATTGTTTGAGTTATGACAGCATGCGTGAATTCGAAGTCGAAAAAGGGCCATAACTCCGTAAAAAAAACTCGGATCAAACCCATATTCGAACTCGATCTGTATTTTGGGCTCTGATACTCGCATACCAAATTTGGTTCCGATCAGATAAAAATTGTTTGAGTTATGACAGCATGCGTGAATTCGAAGTCGAAAAAGGGCCATAACTCCGTAAAAAAAACTCGGATCAAACCCATATTCGAACTCGATCTGTATTTTGGGCTCTGATACTCGCATACCAAATTTGGTTCCGATCAGATAAAAATTGTTTGAGTTATGACAGCATGCGTGAATTCGAAGTCGAAAAAGGGCCATAACTCCGTAAAAAAAACTCGGATCAAACCCATATTCGAACTTGATCTGTATTTCGGTCTGAGAAACTCATATACAAAATTTAGTTCCGATCGGATAGAAAATATTTGAGTTATCGCACCATGCGTAAAGTGTCCACGGACAGACAGACAGACAGACAGACAGACGGACGGACGGACGGACGGACGACGAGTGGTCAATCCGGACGTCGACATTATGTTTACCATACTATGGTATGGGTAAACATAAAAAAGGTAACTTGAATATTTACAATTGTGCATAGTTCATATGTTGTGTTTTCTGAAATGTATGGTTGGTGTATTTGGAATGTTTGGTAACATTAGCTGAATGCAATATCTTTCAGTTTACAAAATGCCTGGTTACTCACTTATCAGTTTGATTCAATGAAATAAGCACATTAAATGCCCACTTCGTTTTCGAACCCCCAGATAATATTATATAAAATATATGCCATATAGTATATAGGCCTACCATTTGAAGGAGTGAGCTCCAAAACATTGTATTATCAACTTATTCGGTGTAATAAACTGTGAACATGTTATTTTTGTTGAGATATCGACTTGTGTTCTGTGATCAAGTGTCATTATTTTCAATGGAAGGGGAATAACTCTTTATCTTAAAATTTAGAGTTATTTCCGTTGAAAATACATTATTAGTTTGAATTCTGTTGCATTCTGGGAGCCATAGCGGGGGAAATTTTCCTATGATTTCAGCTGTTTTCTATTTCTCTATGGGCATCTTTTGAGACACAGACGTTTCAAATGGTGATGAATTATAGTATTTTAATCATATTTTATGACATAGATTGTTGCACTATAAAAAAAATAATCAGTGACTTGAAAATTAAATGGGCCTTTAAAGTTCTTCAAAGACATACATAAAGTTGATAAAAACAAATTGAACATTATCATTTACATTAATCGGATGATAAAACTTGGCAATAAGCACAATCGGGACACAATGCTATTACACCAGGACCTTCTGTAGCAAATACAATTGGGACACAATGCTATTACACCAGGACCTTCTGTAGCGAATACAATCGGGACACAATGCTATTACACCAGGACCTTCTTCAGCTTTAACCCTTTGGCGAGTAGAACAACATATATGTTGCCGTACGGTTCACGAGTGGACCAACATATATGTTGTTTCAGGAAGTGTCATTTTTATGTAGACATAACTTCAATTAATCATCTGATTTATAAATGAATTGTATAGGAGATATTTTGATTAAAATAATGTCTCAATGTGTAAGTGCATTATATTATGATAGTGCATGTAAACAGAAAATACACATTAATTAAAACAAATTATTGGACCCTTTTGACCCGAACTTGTTAATAATTATTGCTATGACGTTGATGTTAAATTCACACATTTATAAATACTCTCCAAAGGGTTAAATGAGATTATGATATATATTATACATCACAGTATAATATATAGAAACCAATTTTACTTATGTTATACACACAATTTATATACACATAATGTTATACTCTTTTCTGTATCATTGCTTTGTCAACATGTATATGAATGTTATCAAAATGAAATCTAATCTAATCTAATCTTATGTACCAAATACAATTGGATCTCTCCACAGCTGTCAATCAGATAACTATTAGCAGATATACATGTAGTCAACCAATCAGCTAAGACAGTCGTTTAACCCTTTACCCAACAGAACGGCCCTGTGCCAATGCATTCTCTTATATATGCGAGTCGACCATAGGTCGCCTCGCATATATAAGAGAATGCATTGGCTTAACACATTAAAAATTATAAAATTGTTAAAGAATGTAAGAAAAAATGGTAAAAGGCGTTAAAAAAAGATTTTTTTTAGGCCAATGCATTCTCTTATATATGCGAGGCGACCTATGGTCGACTCGCATATATAAGAGAATGCATTGGCACAGGGCATAACTGTAACTATCACAATGTGGTCAAGGAGCCGATTCCAATGATATCCATATTTGTATGGTTCTATTGAGACAGACCGAAGATATTTTAGGCTGTTGAAGCTTTATTTGGCCGGTTTTGGCCGGTTTGTTGGGTAAAGGGTTAATGCATCAAAATTTCTAACGCGATGTTTGTTCACACTAATTTGGACATCAGTGCATACCTTCAGTGTTAAAGATACAAATGGCGTTCGCAGTGCGTATTGCTGTTAAAATAGTCACATTCGTTAAATCCGCCATAAACAGAAAGAATATTAAAATATAGACGAACATTGTTCTTATACCAAATCATAAATATTGCGTAAATAGCATATTATTGTCAAGATCTATGCTGTTATGTAAACAAAAGCCAACTTCTGTTACCGGTACAGAAAGTTATATATAAACAGATGCTCGGAATCAGCGGAAGATCATATTCATGGTGGCATACTCTCTCCTTGAAATCATACTCTCTCATTTTAATCGACCCATGCTACATGTTGTCAGTTCAAAATCCAGCTAATGTACATAACTTCATGATTGGGGAATGATCAGACAGAAAACATGTACCTAATAAAAATGAGTGTCAATGACACTGTAGCTCAACTTGGAAAGGGAATAATTTCATGTGTTACAGTCAATGGAGCGATTAGGAATGTGGAAAGTTGAAATGTCTAAGTAATGCTAGATTATCAATATGAAGAGATATATTTAAAAGTAAAGATGGTTGCTGGCGGCTATGTTTTCCAATGATATTCAAAAACGTTTGATAGCTTCCATCTGGTAGATCAATATCAAGATTAATATGAAGTCTGGAGATGATCGGATGAGGGAAGTGGACTGTAGGGTGTGCCAAAGGATTTAGTCATGCAAAAAGTGGCTGCCAGTGGACACGTTTTATGGCCGAATGACCCCAAAACGACTCGTTCCCATCTATATCCCAATGTCAACAGCAATGACAAATTTCATGATCATCAGACCAAAGGTACGACCTGTAGCCCGTGCCAAAGGATTTAGTCATGCAAAGAGTGAAATCCAAGATGGCTGCTGGTGGCCATGTTTATTGGTTGAATGACCCCAAAATGACTCGTTCCCATCTACATATCAATGCCAACAGTCATGACACATTTCATAATGATCTGACTAAAGGTACGACCTGTAGCCCATGCCAAAGGATTTAGTCATGCAAAGAGTAAAATCCAAGATGGCTGCTGGCGGCCATGTTTTTGGCCAAATGACCTAAAAATGATTCGTTCCCATCTACATGTCAATGTCAACATCCATGACAAATTTCATGATGATCTGACCAAAGGTATGACTTGTAGCCCGTGTCAAAGGATTTAGTCATGCAAAGAGTAAAATCCAAAATGGCTGCCAGCGGCCATGTTTTCTGGCCGAAAGACCCCAAAATTACATCTACATCTACATGTCAATATTAACATCCATGACAAAATTCATGATGATCAGTCGAACAGTATGACCTGTAGCCTGTGCTAATGGATTGAATTTTGATATCCAAGATGGCCACTGCCGGCCATGTATTTTGGCCGATTGACCAGGATTGACCCCAAAATGACTCGTTCCCATCTACATGTCAATGTCAACAGTCCTGACAAATTTCACAATGATCCGACCAAAGGTACGACCTGTGGCCCGTGCCAAAGGATTTAGTCATGCAAAGAGTAAAATCCAAGATGGTTGCTGGCAGTCATGTTTTTTGGCCGAATGACCTAAAAATGACTCGTTCCCATCTACATGTCATTGTTAACATCCATGACAAATTTCATTATGATCTGATCAAAGGTACGACCTGTAGCCTGTGTTAAAGGATTTAGTCATGCAAAGAGTAAATCCAAGATGGCTGCCAGCGGCCATGTTTTTTGGCCGAAAGACCCCAAAATTACTCGTTCCCATCTACATGTCAATATTAACATCCATGACAAATTTCATGATGATCAGTCGAACAGAACGACCTGTAGCCCGTGCTAATGGATTGAATTTTGATATCCAAGATGGACGCTGGCGACCATGTTTTTTGGCCGATTGATCCCAAAATGACTCGTTCCCATCTACATCCCAATTTCAACAGCCATGACAATTTCATGATGATCAGACTAAAGGTACGACATGTAGCCCATTCTAAAGGATTTAGTCATGCAAAGAGTAAAATCCAAGATGGCTGCTGGCAGCCATGTTTTTTGGCCGAATGACCCCAAAAGGACTCGTTCCCATCTACATGTCATTGTTAACACCCAAGACAAATTTTATGATCATCAGACCAAAGGTACGACCTGTAGCCCATGCCAAAGGATTTAGTCATGCAAAGAGTAAAATACAAGATGGCTGCTGGCGGCCATGTTTTTTGGCCGAATGACCCCAAAATTATTCGTTCCCATCTACATGTCAATATTAACATCCATGACAAATTTCATGATGATCAGACGAACAGTACCACCTGTAGCCCGTGCTAATGTTTTTTTCCGAATGACCCCAAAATGAATAGTTCCGGTCTAAATGTTGATGTCAACAACTATGACAAATTTCATAATGATCCGACCAAAGGTAACACCTGTAGCCTGTATTGTTGACGACATACACGCACACACGGACGACGGATACCAAGCCATGGCAATAGCTCAAAATTTACAAAGTAAAGTTGAGCTAAAAATTTGCCAAGAGATTAAATTTGTTTAGCCAGTTCGTATTTTCTCCTAACATATATAATTAGGTCACACACCAAATAAGGAAGTTACTAGGATAGTATTGTCACTCGTACATAGTAAATTGCACCCTAAATAACATATATAACTAGAATGCACTCACTGGAGCTGCCTATACTTGCGCCCATCACACATTTGGCATGTGTTGCGGTGTCTTACCAACAACAGTTTGAACCACGGGTGCTGGCCCCTCGTTTCAGAGAGATCGATAAAAAAAATTCTAGATATCAAATCTCAGTTCATCCATCGCTGAAATAGTTGTGTGTGCGGACAGAATATCTCTGTTATCTCAAGTTGATCTATTACACTAAATGCTAGTCTTAGTAATAAGTACGAGTTGTTTGACATATTTATAGAACAATATAGACATCGTTCATATAAAGGCCGTGAAAACGATTGGTTGCCGACACAATTAAATAAACGGAGTGGCTAAAGAGCGGTATACACATCTTTAGCGATGAGGGTTAAAGATCAGTATAGAGTCATGTCCGACTGTTTGGCCGGACATGATTTATATGCACCAGGATCTTTCGAAAATGTTTTAAACTTTCTAGAAATATGTTCGCACCTCACTGTCTCTGCGAAAGAAAAAAAAACGATTCTGTACGCATCTTTTAGACGTGATCTCAACTCATTTCCTCGAGTTTCAAGTTACATAAAATAGGCTTCTGATGGGAATGACTATTGCCCACTTTTGTTTTCATGCAGTATATATATATATATATTTATAATAATACAACACGAAGTTGTTGGCAGATGGAATGGTTTAGCCGTCCGTGTAATACGAGTCTCAGCTGTCTGGACATCGACGCAATCCTGTCTGGTGTTTTGCGCGCCCATGTAGCTCGTGATGTCCTGATGTGCGTCATGACGTCATGGCGTCTTGATCGGTTTCCAGAAAGAAATAATTCAATATTGTTAATTTATGAATGATTTATTACCAAAATAAAACCAGATAACGATGCAAATTAAGTATATATGTGGATTTAAATAACAATTGATGCAACCATTTCATTTTTTTGCGCGTCCATTATTTACAGTATGTACTTCCGGTATGACGTAACATGTACGCGGAAGGACAGACACACAAACAAATATCCGAACCGAAAACATTACTTGCGTCCATCATGGACTGGCGCAAGTAATTATGTCAAAGCTAGGAAATTTATCCAAATGAAAATAAAATAATCCACAAATGAAATATGAAAACAATCAGATAACAAAAACTAAAGTTATTATCCCGGAAACCATCT
Organism: Siphonodentalium dalli; assembly: GCA_032622095.1. Classification (NCBI taxonomy): domain Eukaryota; kingdom Metazoa; phylum Mollusca; class Scaphopoda; order Gadilida; family Siphonodentaliidae; genus Siphonodentalium; species Siphonodentalium dalli. The sequence goes on from CP136063.1 coordinate 256,487,588, forward strand.
GGGACGGACAGATACCGCTGATTTATTTTGTCCCCACAAATTCTTTTTTTCGGGGGACACATATCACAATAATAATAATATCTACATGTGGAAAACTTTCCTATATCTGACTGATTTCCACTTCAATAAGGCCTTTGACAAATTAATTTAGCTGCAACACAGCCATCCACACTTATCCTCATTAGATCATCCAATGTCTCATTGTTCAAAGATGTTCTATGTTTGACTTCATTTGGTTCTGTGTGGAGAACCTATTTTAACTCTTTCACCACCAAATTTACAGAGGTAAATTGGTCAGGACACCTTGTTTACAGCAGTATATACCTCAGTATATGGCTCAAATGTAGGGCATTCATACTATTATTTATAGATATGGTAGGTATGGACACCCATATATTGTCATGATCCATGATGACTGCCCATCAATTTGCATGAGCTGCCCATGGATGGCATCACATAATTGTGTTGATGTCACCATGGTAATGCATGTCAGGTGTGAATAGGTACGTAAATACGTTTGAACTCAATAAATACTGTTACAGTTAATTTGATTTGCAATATTTCACCACATAATAATGGACCAAACTCTGATTCAAATATTTAGTTATCATTATATGACATAACTAGTCATAGTTTTAGCATATGTGGTGATTATGAAATGTAATTAGCAATGAGCATAATGATGAGATCAGACCAGTACTAACCTAATATGCACAAAAAGACGTTATTTGACTGAAATAGACACATTTTCCAGCATTTGAGCCAACACGTATTTACTTGTGATCATGCTGATGAATTATGACTAACTTTTCAACTACAACAACTGCCAATGTCATCATTGCATTCCCAAAATATGTACGCATGTCGATGTCATGCTAAAATATGCACTCGCAGCTACTGTTATTGGAAGTTGCAACATTGTGGGACAGTGATTTTCATAACATTGCGTCTAAAATAGGAGACAATAGACGGATATCATAAAAAACATCGTTAGAAAGGACAACATAATCTTCTTTATTTCATAAACTTAAAATGTTATTGGTATGTGTTTGTGACAGACAACAGTAAACCAAATCGGTATGTGACTCAAAACACCATACCTATCGGCAGCGTTTCGTCAACATTTTTTAGTAAACCCCAAAATAGTAATTGTGACATCATACAGGTGATGTCTATATTTAGGCCGGGAACATCTCTTTATGGGCGTACATGTTTGGTCTGCGTACACAACAATAAATTATTATTGATATAGAATATCACCCATATGATATCCAAGTCACTAACCAATAAAATCATTTGTATATCACTGTAAACATGGTATTATTGCCTGTTATTCCCGAAAAATAAGCTCTGCCCGCTAGAGCGGGCTGTGGTGTTGAACGTAAATTACGTCATGCCTACTAAAGCAGGATGTAGTGTTGAAAGAGTTAACAACCCCATGACAACTGGTGAGTTGTCATCTTCCAACACAGAAACAAAGGCAGGATTTGTGCGGTATAGAATCTCAACAGCTGGTTCCAAGCCAGCAAATAGTGTGTCTATCATTTGCAGAATGAGGTCCCCAGAGAGTGAATTTAGTGACGCTATCCCGCATAGCGGGCTAACATCACTATATTCACCCTCTGGGCACCTCATTCTGCTTAGGCCTCAACTGCTATGAGACCTAGGATCAGAATGAAGTTCCCTAGTTGAAGTTGGTGATGTTCACCCATTAGTCACCTCAATTATGCATTTTATCTTCAGCAAATAGGGGATATAGAAATTTCACAGAAGGGAAAAAGTAACTAAAAACAATGTTAATTTGAGACTATAGATACTTCCCAGAAATTGAGGGCTAAGCAGAATGACATCCCTATAGGGTTAATTTGGTGATGCAAGCCCACTGTGCAGGATAGCATCACTAAATTCACTCTCTCTGGACCTCATTCTGCAAATGACAGACAGACTATTTGCAGGCTTGCTTGGAACCACAATATGTGAGATAGGCCTTTACTGCTGGGATATAACTTCCCATTTGTCTCATGTGAGCTATAATGTATACATTGGGATGGTCTATTATTCATTTGGAGGGGTGTATATGTAATAAAATCAGACGACAGATAATAAAAGTGCAAAAGAAGTCCTATTTATTGAGGGCAATGTTCAGATAATAAGGTCAACAAACAAACATATTGAATATTCACACGGTCCTAAATTAGTGTACCAACCTCTGAATTTGAGACTCTTCCAGAATTTTGACTGTGTATCCAACACATCACACATGCTCTTAAGAGCCCTATAAAAGCAAAAAGGTCAGCGATTTAGTGGGAAAAACTTTGACAGGAGCTTCAGCTGATATTGGAAATATTGTAATGCCCTAAATAATCGACTCCTTAACCACAGCAGAATTATGGGTAATTTTTCAGGATTTAGTCGGAAATATGGCTTGATGCCATTCATCAGAAAGCTCTCAGTGAGAGCTTTCTGATGAATGGCAACAAGCCATATTTCCAACTAAATCCTGAAAAATTACTCCTAATTATGTTGTGGTTAAGGGCATTACTGTAGCACATTGCCCAAGGGTCACGATGGCGAAATATCCATATGATTAAGAATTGATTTAGCATATGAATGCACGGGCGCCACTGAGAGCACTACATGTAAGATAACTCTATAGCTATCTATGTCATGATATATATAAGATAGAGTTATGACTCCTGCACCAGTAAACCGAAAAAAAATGATAAATCCCCTAGATGCATCATGATTATTCAAGTTTCGACAAACAAAAATCATCGCAGTGAAAAAACTCGAAGACATGTATCATTTTTCTTCATTGTCTGCCATTTTGGAAATTATCGGTAGTACCGTAAACCGGGGTAACTTGAGACAGTTTTGAGGGTATTTTAAAGCTAACTTGAAATAAATGTTTTGGACCCTAGCCACATCACTTGACACTTCTCAAACAACCTCTCAGCTATTGATCTCTAATAGTTCTAACCTGTTGTAGCATTGTATATGGCAAAAATAGTGGCCTGAACGGGTGTCTCAAGTCACCCCAGCAATGGGGTGACTTGAGACAGATGCCTCCTAAACTCATATCACATCTTGTTCCACTGCCCCAATTTGACTCCAGTAGTAGGACAGACCGATAATGATGCAACAGAGAAAGATTACTTTAATAAGAGTTATAATTTAGATTTTAGCAATCTATATTTGCTATTCACCACTATCCAGGCTGTATAATAATACTCATGTGTCGATATTAGAATGCAATGCCATTGTATCATGTGATGCTGAAATAGGCACAGCAATAATTTAATGGATCGGCATGTTCGTACAACTTGTCATCTTAGAAAACAAATAGTATACCTTACCTATTATTTCAGGATTATTATAAACACTTCAAGAAATATATAAGAGAACAAACTGGATGGCGCTTAAGCCTTAAGTGGCTTTTAATAACACTTTCTTTACTGAATACTCATTGCCGAGTAGTGTCCAAATAAAATGCTCAGATAACAACTTCAACAAACAGACATTTGTATAACTTATTGTCTGAACGCTTCCCCACCATTGCAATAAGCGAGATAACTGATTCGCTACCGTATTAGATCCATCCAGCCCGTTCCGTGCATTCAGTGCTACAGGTCAAAGTTCTGTCGGGAGTAGCATTCTTTTAAATATTCATGAATTCCATATTGCTACATCAAATAATTTAGGCTTAGGGTTATAATATAGGGCTCATGTTGAACTAGTGAAAGGGTTATGGTTTGCTTTAGGGTTAACCGTTAGGGCACCCTTTAGGGTCAAATCTCACCCCCTCGATCACATGTTTAGGGTTAGGGTTCATCCTTTATGGACAAAGCGTATCCTCTCGATCACAGGTTTAGGGTTAGAGCTCACACTTTAAGGCAAATCCACAATCACAGGTTTGGGGAAAGGGGCTCATCCTTTATGGGCAAAGCGTATCCCCTCGATCACTGGTTTATGGTTAGGGCTCATGTTGATCTAGTGAAAGAGTTAGGGTTTGCTTTAGGGTTAGGGCACCCTTTAGGGTCAAATCCCATCCCCTCGATCACAGGTTTAGGGTTTGGATTCACCCCTTATGGGCAAATTCCATCCCTCGATTACAGGCTATGGCTCATCCTTTATGGGCAAAGCGTATCCCCTCGATCACAGGTTTAGGTTTAGGGCTCATCTTGAACAACGTAAAGGCTTAGGGTTTCCTTTTGGGTTAGGGCACCCTTTAGGGTCAATGCCCACCACCTCAATCACATGGTTAGGGTTAGGGTTATCGGAGATACAAGTCTTGGAGCCATGGTCCATGGCTACATAACGAAGATACGAGTCTTGTATCCGTGGAGCCATGGCTCCATAAAGGAGATACGAGTCTTGGAGCCATGTCTCCATAACGAAGATACGAGTGCTCCATAACGGAGATACAATTCTTGGAGCCATGGCTCCATAACGAAGATCTTGTTTGGAGCTATGACATACACTTAGGCTCCATGGCTCCTAGACTCGTATCTTCATTATGGAGCCATGGCTCCATGGCTAAAAGACTTGTATCCTCGTTATGGAGCTATGGAGCCATATCGGAGACACAAGTCTTCGAGTCGTGGGGCGATGGCTCCATAACAAGTCTTGGAGCCATAATGAAGATACGAGGTTTGGAACCATGACACACTTTCGTGTGGCTCCAAGGCTCAGAGACTTGTATCTTCGTTATGGAGCCATGGCTCAAAGACTCGATTCTTCGTTATGGACCTATGGAGCCATATCGGAGCCACGAGTCTCAGAGCCATGGCTCCATAATGAAGATACGAGTCTTGGAGCCATACAAAAGTTTATGTAATGGCGCCATAACGGTGATGTATGTATTCGTGTAGCTGTTGCTTCATGGCTTTATGGCACCATGGCTCAATGCAAGACTTATCTCTGTTATATCTCTGTTATATCCTAATCCTGTGATCGAGGGGATACGCTTTGCCCATAAAAGATGAGCTCTAACCCTAAACCTGTGATCGAGGGGGTGGGCTTTGACCCTAAAGGGTGCTCTAACCCTAATTCAACATGAGCCCTAACCCTAAACATGTGATCGTAGTACTTGTGCAACTTATCATGTGCATTAACTGAGATATACTGTAGTAGTTAGCAACTACTAAATAGTACATGTAGCCATATATAGCATGTATAGGTCATATCCGGGTGACTGTCTCAAGTCACCCTGAGTATGTCGAAAATCATGTTTTTCTTAGAAAGCATAAAATATGTAACTACATACATAAAATGACAATCTGTTGACACATCAGATATATATTTCTGGAGTCTTGGTCATATTCATCTCCATATAGTCCGCATGGTGTATGCGATGCAGTGGAAGTTTGCAAGTGGTCAAATTTTTGCGAAAAAAATCAATGAAATTCTCAGACCAGTTGTTCCATTTTTTTTCAATTGCATCTCATTATTTATAGATTATTATCAAATAAATATACCTGTCATCAGAATAAATAAGATTTATTTGAATGTAAGAACAATAGAGAATGATTATAGTGCCTGAAATATGGCACCATCCTGTTTTGTCTCAAGTCACCCCGGTGTCTCAAGTTACCCCGGTTTACGGTACAACAACTCACAGAGAAGATGTGGTGGAAACGTGACGTCACAAACAGTCACTGTGGGTCATATATCCTAACGATCGTTAACTTTGAGATCCCACCTCAGGATTAAATGGCTGCAACTCTGTTTCGAAGTCACCCAATGTGATGACACTATGCAGGGTTTCCGCTACTACGGCAGGCCGGCCGTCCAGCGGCCTCATTCCCCTTCCCAACCTTGACATAACATTGGTCACAAAATAGCAACAGACCAACTCAGCCCCCTTTTTACTCAGGACGAGCGATCACCGACACTGATGATTAACAGATTTCAAGGAATCCTACACTTGGTGCCTGAATAAGACATTATTAATACTGCGGTCCGCGGACCACATGCACTGTTGGCTGCATCATCCTGGGTAAGACTTTGTTGGCTAATATTTAGTAGTTTAGCTCGCATTTTAATTTACCGCATATTTCTGTCTATATAAGTCCCGACGTTCTGACCCACTATTTTCCCTCAAAATGTGCAATATACTTTGGTAAGTCATTATGTGGGGGGGGGGGGGGGCTGAATACTGAGCTACAACCATGAATGCAGGTTGAGTTTTTGCAGTCCCTGCGACGAGCATTGCGGACTTTTTACCTCAAAACAAGGTCTGTATCAAAGAAATGTTTGATTAAAACTAAAACAAAATTTAAATATTAATAGTTATTATCAGTGTATTTATTCCTCATCCAACTTGAATGAATGCAAAATTATCCATTATAGAAATCAAGTATGTGGTCATCTCCGTCGGAGAAATTTGGCTTTTGGGTTTACACCAACTTGTTCTGATCGGTACTGTATAAAATACAAAGAAATCAGGCATGCAGAACGTGTGCAAAGCACGTGACATCACTGACATGAGCTCTGACGTAACACTGAGTGGGACAATGTGTCTTTCCAACCCCAGTAATTTCTTTGATGTCGGCTTTTAATATTGATACTGATATAAAAGTCGTTGTATCAATTGTATGTGGTGCATGGTGCTTACATGCTTTTAGTTCATTAACTGGAGATCAAAGAAAGATTATCTGTTTTAATTTGGTTTCTATACGGAGTTTCAATGTTCCCGATTGTTGTCTCAAGTGCAAGGAAATGGATAAGTTTCAGTGATAAGTATCAAAATTTTCTCCCGACAGGGCGCTGGGTATATGCTTCCCAAATACGGCCACATTCCCCAACCCCTAGCGGAAACCCTGCTATGAGTAAGTGATGAATATATCATGCACTATATATTCAGTGTGGCCCAAGGTATGAAATAATAGATATGAATTGAGGACACCTGTCCAGAAAAGCATGATGACAAATTAATGTCATCATTTAGAATTTCTTATAACAATCATGGGACAGTTTTAACCCTTTCATGATGGGAGCTGCGCTGGTACAGCATTAAAGACCATGTGACAGTACATTCTCTTATATATGCGAGCTCCCATAGGGAGCATACATGTACATGTATATAAGAGAGTGCACTGGCTTACAAGGTTAATGTAAATATTGTTTGGCCAATGCATTATCTTATCTATGCAAGACGCCCTATTGGCGACTCGCATATATAAGAGAATGCATTGGCACAGGGTTTTCGGTAAATTTGAGGAAGCTCCACTTATGAAAGAGTTAAGGGCTATTTCTAAAACAGAAATCCAGGAGAACTTTATCTTGTTAGCAGCCTAATCATGACAATTGCAGATAGGCTCTGATAGGCTAAGAGATTTACCTCAAATTATGATTGATATAAATAGATAGAACGACACAAGTGTGTGAACTGGTTAACGTTATTGCACGAGTTTGTCGTGACGCGATGGTAAAACGAGAACCGGAAGTTCGAGTTTTTACCTCGCGGCACGACAAACGAGTGCAATAACGATAACATGTTCACACAACTGTGTTGTTCTATGTTTATTGCACACTCTGAAGATTACAGCTTGTAACATACTAACATTGAGGTTGATATTGTTGTATTTAATTGAACAAACATGTGCTTAATGTAGATTATACCCCATAATTTAGCGAAGACATTTTCTGTTAAAGTTGACGTTGCCAGTGACGTTGTTGACATAATAGGTTTGTATTGTTCAAGAACGATACACATTTTTTTATTGAACATTTTAATTCTTCTGTATTTTGCTGCATTTCGCACAAATAAGCCATTGGGTGTGCAATAAACTAATTTATTATGCCTTTATAGACCATATATACTCCATATTAAGTTTTATGTTATTCACAAAATAGCAATTTGTAGTCTTGAAATCGTGATTTATAAAAATTATGCTGTTGTTTTAATTGAGTCCCGGAAGAGATAGACCATCTTTAATCCTCTGATAACTGAATACTTGCTGATTGGTTAATCAATTCATTTGTAGGAATGATCTTCGGGGTGACCTCTAGATTGGAGCCATATAATTTTTCTGAATTTCTATCAAAAACATCACTGCCAGCAGCCATCTTAGATTTTACTCTTTATATGGCTAAATCCTTCGGTACACACAACAGACCACCTCCCACATCCGATCATCACCAAACTTCATATGGATCTTCGGGGTGACCTCTAGATGGGAGCCTCTTATTTTGACCGAAATTCGTTAAAAAAACATGGCCACCAGCAGCCATCTTGGATTTCAAATTTGAATCCATCGGCACCCTGCAGCCCGTGTCTCACATCCGATCGTCACCAAACTTCATATGGATCATCGGGCCTCCAATTTTGACCGAAATTCGTCCAAAAAAAAACATGGCTGCCAACAGCCATCATGGACCTCAAATTTGAATCCATCGATACACCCTACAGCCTTCATTTATTTGAGAATTGTTTTGAAAATTTACAGGCATGTCCTCCAAGTGATGGAGATTCTCAGATTCACCTCAAGACTTGCCCCATTATTTACCCCAGAATGCATCATAATTCACAACTAAGAGATAGAGTTGTTACCTTCCATTGAGAATAATAAACTTGCAGTACAGACCGCAATGAAATTAAGCAGAGAACACACGTTCGTACCTTGACAAAAACAACATGAACACAGTTTAATCAACCAGATAAATTGATAATACATTGTTTTGGGGCTTCCTCTTTCAAATGGTATGGAATTGATAATACATTTTGTTGGGGCTTCCTCTATCAAATGGTATGGAATGTTGTATATATAGAGGATCTCACATGAGTTTCTATTTTATACGGAATTTATCAACCGAGTTCACTAAATTCGATTTGAGCCGTCTCAGGTTTACGAAGGCTCAAATAGAATTTAGTGGACGAGTTTGAAAAATTATGTATAAAATAGAACCAGTTTGAGATACCTTTTATCACATGATCAAATAAACGCGAAGTATTCATAGAAAACAACAATCATAAACTTCAGCGATAGCAAGTCATTTAAATAATGGCGTGACATCATCGCACGCGCTAATATTACACGTGTGTCTTACCAATAATTATGAAGCTGGTTTTGTGGGTTAATTATGTGACAAAATGTGATCTGGTGATTCAAACAATAAGTGGGCCTTTAAGAAATAAAAGAAGCTGATGCAAAATTTTGCAAAACAAATTTAACCTGAGGCTGCTCGTTTGCTGGTTTATTATTAAACCTTTTATGACGGGAGCTGTGCTGGTGCATCATTAAAGTTACATAATCCGATTTAACGCTCCTAAATACCCCTGATTCAATTTGAAATTTGATTTGACTGTAAACCATAGATTCACAGAGCTCCAGTATGACCAAATGTTAAAACTCACAGCTGGCATGGTTCCACAACTTTTATTTGTGGGCATGGATCTCCCAGTAATACTGATGTACACGTCGCCATGCATAATGATATGGAATTCAGATTGTAGCCACCCTGAAAATTAAAAAGGACAAGACATTCAATGATTATTAACCCTTTACCCAACAAACCGGCCAAAACCGGCCAAATAAAGCTTCAACAGCCTAAAATATCTTCGGTCTGTCTCAATAGAACCATACAAATATGGATATCATTGGAACCGGCTCCTTGACCACATTGTGATGGTTACAGTTATGCCCTGTGCCAATGCATTCTCTTATATATGCGAGTCGACCATAGGTCGCCTCGCATATATAAGAGAATGCATTGGCCTAACACTTTTTACCATTTTTTCTTACATTCTTTAACAATTTTATAATTTTTAATGTGTTAAGCCAATGCATTCTCTTATATATGCGAGGCGACCTATGGTCGACTCGCATATATAAGAGAATGCATTGGCACAGGGCCCTTCTGTTGGGTAAAGGGTTAAGACAACTCGCCATGCCGGAGAGACTTTCTTTAATACAACTACTACAATCCAACCATCATAATAGTAATAAGCTATTACCAGATGATACCCAGTCTCTTTAACCCTTTCAGTGCCAAGTCCGATTTTTGTATCAACCCATATTTCCTTGATCATTTTTCAAATTTATTGATTATAATAATGTGATACATTGATGGAAAGAGCTCTTAGCTCTTTCCATCAATGTATCACATTATTATAATCAATAAATTTGAAAAATGATCAAGGAAATATGGGTTGATACAAAAATCGAACTTGGCACTGAAAGGCTTAAAAAACAATGATAATCTTATGAGATTTAAGTCTGTGGAGCTCAAATTTGATTTCTAGGACAATGGGACTTTCAAAATAACGCAATAAATTGTTTCCAAATATGGAGCGCATGCCTGTTATGGTAAATATGTGTTAGAATCATAGTATATTCCAAAACAGGATAAGAACGAATAATCAGTAATAATAATCGTTAATTTATAACAAGAGCGTCACCTGGGCAAGGAAAAATACATCTGTGGTAATTTCAACAAAAGGCCATTATGAGTAATCTGTATGCAAAATTTGAAAACAAACATAGATATACCGGTAACTAAATGTATCACATGGAAACCAAACTAATTGTCAAATTATAAGTCAACTAGGACCATAACTCCACCTAAAATAGGTGGATGGAACTAAATTTAATCTTGACCTGTATTTTCATGTGGCTAATCTACCTACAGAATTTTAAAACAGTCAGAAAACTAAAACTAAAGTTATCATCCGGAAACTAAATAATTAGCAAATTATAAGTCGACATAAAGGACCATAACTCCACAAATATTGGCGGGCGGAACCCAAATTCGAACTTGACCTGTATTTTGGGCTAGTAAACCCACATAACAAATTTCATTCCATTCAGTTCAGACTTACTTAAGTTATCATCCAGAAACGAAAATAAATTGAACTGACAGATGGACAAACCAATAACATATAAATACATTCCGTTTTTTTCGGCGTATAAAACTCGAAGATAATGTCTCCTAGATTGTGATGTTGATGAGTATAATGATTCATGAATATATCACCTGTATTCTGTATTACAAAGTTTGTTGTGTTTTGCTATGTATGAGAAAATTGCCACTGATCTCGTAATTTAAACCAAACATTAAACTGTGTATGTAATTGTTATCGGCTTTTTAAAGAGATTGAGTCCATCTTGCAATGAGATGTTGCATACACAAACCAATGAAATAAACCCCAGTCTGAGACATGACCAATGGAATGAAGGGAATCTTATCAATACAAAAATCAAATCTGGATAACAGTTCCAGAGACGTAAATCTGATAAGATTATGGTCGGATGATACCATATTCTCCAATATTAGTATCACTATTTGAGGAAAACATAATCAGTTATGCAGCACTGACCAAACATTCTTGCTAATTACATAATTGTAGGGGCCTGCAAATCTGTTTGATTTGCTGTGATTTGAAATCGTTTGTATGATTCAATTTGATTCAAAATCAGCTGTTCTGATTCGAAATGTTTCAAATCATTTCCACCAGATGCACTATATGGTTTCGACAGATAAAAATATGGTTTTTTTTTGGTGCGAAGAGACTTCACGGTACTAACGAACACCCACCAATACAGATAACAGTATCACCAATGATCTTGCACAATCTCTGTAATAATGACTGCCAGAACTGCAGGATTCCAGGAATTGCGGGAATTACGTATAACATCGCCAGCCTCAGCTCCATACACTAACACAGATCAAGCAGTTCAAAATGAGACAAGTGGCAGTTGCAGTATGCTCTACGGAGACTGACAAAGTTTGTTGAATGTGAAAGTTCGGAAGGGTGGTTAAACAATTTTGTCAATGTAAAAAGACACATTTAAAACGAAACTATATTTTTTCTTTAAGGTGTCTTTACTACCACTTTGGTTGTGATAAGGAAATCAATATTAATTTGTTTTAACCCCAGCCTTTGAGATTGTTTTCCTTGCAAAAATTTGATTATGTGATAAAAAGGATCTCAAATTCGTTGCAATTTTATAAAAAATTTATTAACCTCATCCAATAAATTTGATTCGAGAAGAGCTATAGCTCGGCTCGAATCAAATTTATTGCACTCTGTTAACCCTTTGAGTGCCAGGTCGATTTTTGTATCAACCCATATACCCTGTGCCAATGCATTCTCTTATATATGCGAGTCGACCATAAGAGAATGCATTGGCCTAACAATATTTTTGTTTAGATGAGATCGACCCCTGGCACTCAAAGGGTTAATACATTTTGTAAAGAATTGCGACTCATTAGAGATCCTCTATTTCTTTTATACTAACACAGATTATAATGTTTGGTCACGTTATCTAAAATACTACTGAATAGCTGTACAGAACCTCAGAAGTCTAGTAGCCTTTATGTTACTAACCTCCAAATTGAGCACCACTCTCCCATTAGCCAGCCCTGATAACATGTGAGTGATGTATCCATAGCCTGCTGGCGTCATGTCACAGCCACCCTGCAAGGGAATGAGACTGTCAGAGAGATAAAGAATTCTTACAAATGCATTATATATTTGTAATTTCACAATGTATTTCTGGAATGTTCTATCAAAGCATTGAAATGATGAAGACTTTGGTCTAAATCTTTGCAAGGAGTTAATGCAAAAGACTCATATAATTGTTAACCCTTTCATGACGGGAGCTGTGCTGGTGCAGCATTAAAGATCCAGTGCCAGTGCATTCTCTTATATAAATGCGAGTCTCTATTAGGGAGCCTCGCATTTATAAGAGAATGCATTGGCTTAGAACGTCAAGGTGAATATTGATAGGCCAAGCTTTTTCTTATATATGCAGGTCTCCCATAGGGAGCCTCACATATATAAGAGAATGCATTGGCATAGGGTTTTGCAAAATTTCAGGAAGGTCTTGCTTTTGTTGAATACTGGGAGTCAAAATTGTCCATTAATAAATTATATACAAATTTACTTTCCAGTCATCATGTCCACACCAAAATGACTTACTGAAGTAATAGATGAAAACTGCTTCCAACATCTCTTTGTTTTTACCATAGGAATGCTCTTTATAGTTAGATTCTAGTGAATAAGCTGATCCCTTTATTCTGTCTGATAATTTCGATGAATTTGATTAGTCTTTGCATGACATACAGTAATGCTCTAATTAATCGACTCCTTAAACACAGCAGAATTATGGGTAACTTTTCAGGATTTAGTCGGAAATATGGCTTGTTGCCATTCATCGGAAAGCTCTCGGGGAGAGCTTTCCGATGAATGGCAACAAGCCATATTTCCGACTAAATCCTGAAAAGTTACCCATAATTCTGCTGTGTTTAAGTAGTCGATTAATTAGAGCATTACTGTATGTATGCATTCTCTATATAAGTATTCCATGTATATTTTGACATACCGGTAAGTGAGCAATTGGTTTTCAATGTGTGAGGAAAGGTTATCAGGATGAATGTTGAAACAAAACAAAGATCGATGTTTAAATTCAATACTACATCTATATATGTAGCACCACATGAATTTATAATTCATTTGGAATGTATTAATTGGCGTTTGAACGTAGATTTTGGAGGACTTTTAGTATCTTGTTCTTTATCAGTGCCATTCTGGCATCCATGTGGATTTTAAACTTTCCACCTTGTTTGAACATTTCCATTGAAAAAATACAAATTATTCAAGGTAAGCGATTAAATTATTCTTATCTTTTCTGACATAATGCTAATGCAATTGTTAGTTTGTCCAATTATGAACTTTGGAAACAGCGAAGACTTGGTCAGAATTTTGACGGTCGCTTCTGCATCACCTAGACTTAGTGTCTGTGTATTTTGAAATAGCCCTATTTCCACCGAAATAATTTGACATAGAACCTTGAGGAGACAGCCAGTAGCAAAGCTGCTATGAAAAATTGACCAATCAAATCAACAGAAGGTGTTATTAAGTACTAATATAACTAATACCAATAACACTTGAAATTATGAAATACTCAAGGCCAAATAAAAGGCACAAGTCAAATGTTAAAACACTCTATTTACTGACAAAACCTCTCTTTTTGCACCTGGAAGTGGTGTGGAATTTGATAATGAATCATAAAACATGTCAATTCAGGGGCCCCCAAGGGTGAAATTATAATACTCACCAGAGGATCACCACGGGCTGCATCAAACCCAGCAGAAACTATCACAAGTTCTGGTTGAAACTGAAATAAATATTTTTTTACAATAAAATGTTATTACGTTTACGTTTACGTATACCTCGAAATGCAGAAATGAGATATGTTCGATATACTTACGCTAAATATACTTACTCATCCATCGTCCAACGCCATATTTTCGCCAGTCCAGGTGATGACATCCGAAATACTCAAATTTTTCCGGGGGTATAAGACCACCCATGCCTTTTCAAGCTATTTATTCCCTAGGCCCCCTGGTCTTATACCCGTGAGAATACGGTACCTTGCATAGTAGCAACTGGTCAAAATATGTGAGAGAGGCTGGATTCGAAATTGAGCCTGTCTTTTCATATGGGCATCCTATATATCAAGTTATTCCATTCATTAAACCTATTCTATAATAATGGTATACAACGGTCATTTTATAACAAGAAATAATACCAGGTGTACCTAAATGTATTATTGTTGCACAGTCGTGACCTTTGACTTCCAGCTTGTTGCTTGTTCCATATGCTAAATCGATGTTTCTGACTGTTGTTGATTTAAATTGAACAAATATTTCATTAAATTTACAACATTAGATACGTCAAGAGTTAGAAGCCATTGTCTGTTTCATGTCACTTTTATTGATTTAAAGACATATTATGTATTTGTTCGGGTGAGTGAAACTGATAAGTTAGTTTTCAGGTGCTATGCCAACTGGGGGAATGTAGAATTCTACTAACATCACCGAAAATCTCAAGCAAATCGACCGTTCCACTCCATAGAAAACATTGTCAGAACTACGCTAAATTGTAAATATTTACTACTCGAATCGGGACGCTTCTATCGGCGATAAACTATCTAAAACGATTTCGCCATCGGAAGTCACTGCATTTAATTAATATATATGAATGACGATGTGTGTTGTCAATTTAGATATAATATCTGTAAAAATAACTATTTAACAAGATTATTCTCCATTTCTATTTTATCACACTTTCACATCACTTTAAGTATGTTTTGGATCCAGACCTAATTTACTGAATCGTTTTGTAAATTTCGCTATAAACTGGAGGCTCGTTGTAGATCATTTCGCTATAAACTGGAGGCTCGTTGTAGATCATTTCGATATAAACTGGAGGCTCGTTGTAGATCATTTCGCTATAAACTGGAGGCTCGTTGTAGATCATTTCGCTATAAACTGGGGGCTCATTGTAGATCCTCTATTTAGGCAATAGCAATTTCATAACCTTGTTTAGGAACCCATCCTACAAATTTGTTCTCATATTTGTAAAAATAATAAATCTTTATATATACTGGTTTATGCTCATGTTGGTTAAATATTATTAAAGCATGTGGCAAGGAAAATAGTTGGTGGAAGACTATTTGTTTGCTTTCCACTTCACTTATATTAGTTAAACTGTTTTTATATGGAAACAAATACCTCAGCTGACTTTTATAATTTAAAAAAAAGAATATCATTTAAAAATATCTTTATGAAATTTGTATATGGTTCCATATTGTGGAATGATGAACATTTAAAAAACAAAATTCCCTCATGCATCTACTTTTTTTCCAATCAAATGTTCGTAAACCACACTAATATTGTTGTTGACTTATCGGTCATAAACAATTGTTATCAGACAGTTAGATGCCCAGACAGGAACAATAACAATAACTGTTGTGCAATGGCTGTAAATTAAAAAACTACTTATAACATGAAAGGAAACTTTCAAATTAATTTTAGACAAGCATCATCTGTAAACCAAAAAGTTGATGGAACAGAAGTCCCGTGACTGGCATAAACCTGTATTTTCAGCCACTTCAGTCACAAATGGTGGTGATAAGACAAGCTTATATGGAGTTAACATCCAAAAACCCAGGAAAAACCAAAATTTCTAAGGCAAAAACCATAGTAAAGTCATCACTTGAATAAACACAGCTTGTATTTTGAACCATTTCAGTTACATGCCAAGCAACGGAAACTGGTGTTATCATCCAATTGCAAGAGCCCAAGAAAACACAAATTTCATGTTTTATAAAGGTCCAGAAACTGACCTGTATTTTGGGGTAATCAGCCAACATACCAAATTTCATTTCAGTTCAGTAGAACTAATGTTATCAACCGAAACACAAAAAATTCAGACATATGGAAGGATACAACAAAAATACGATTTTTAAAGGTACTCAATCTGATCAGACAGTCTCCATATCATCAGTTACAACAACAACAACATTTCTTTAAAATACACTTTAGTTATCAGTATCGATTAATTACAACAAAATAATGCTAAACGCTGTCAACTATAAAATTTCCCAAAACGTGTTATTCATCAACATGTTGTTCAACAAAATATGGCCATATTATCACTTGATTATCAAAACATTTTGCCGCATTACCACTTGATTTTAGAGTTATCCATTTTCATCAGTATTTTTTTCCCAGACAGTCGCCGTGACAAATATTTTCCAGGCCACAAATAAATACATATCTAGAGAAATAACAAACTTCAAAAATCAATATCTGATCACTCTGAGATCTGATGGGTGGGTTCCTCGACTCGAATCAACTATTTTTTACACCCGAAGCCAAAGAAATAGTAATTTGGGAGCGTTAATTTGGATTATGCATCTTTAAAGTGGTACTGAACACTAAATCTGGCCACTTATGGGACCATCTCCGACAGTAATGTGTCCAAATTAATTGACCACTTAACCACAGCAGAATTATGGGTAATTTTTCAGGATTTAGTCGGAAATATGGCTTGTTGCCATTCTCAGTGAGAGCTTTCCAATGAATGGCAACAAGCCATATTTCCGACTAAATCCTAAAAAAATTACCCATAATTCTGCTGTGGTTAAGTGGTCAATTACTTTGGGCATTACTGTATATACTCATCAGAATATATGCAACAAATGATTGAATTTGAGCCATATGGATGTAAACAACATGGTAATTATAATGAAAATGAGTTAATGACTCAAGCCATGAACTCATTTTTATTATAATTACCATGTTGTTTTAAATTGTTCATAAAGTAAATGAGTGTATTTTGCACTCAACCATGGCTCAAATTCATCTATTTGTTGAATATATTATGTTGAGCATAATAGAAGATGGTCCTATAAATGGCTGACTTTAGTGTACAGTCCCACTTTAAAGCAGGCATATAGAAAGCAACATAATATTTCACATCAGCATCGACTTACCTCATATGCAATAGGCATAACAATTTGCTGGAAGGCTGCAAGGTATTCACCATCACCCATATGGGACTGAAATATAATATGTGTAACAGCAGGGATATCGATATTTGGAGACAATAATAAATTATTAGTTTTTCTTTGAAACTATAGAAATGTAACATTAAAGGTACCCTCCTAAATCAATATTTCTTTGGCTTCTGGGGTAAATAATATTTTTTTCGAGTCGAGGAACCTACCTATCAATGCTCCGAGTGATCAGATATCGATTTTTGAAGTTTATTACTTCTATTGTTTGTGGCCCAATAACAAGCCGTCAAAAGGGTGGTCTCGGTCAAAATTGCGGATGAAGATGGATAACTCTAAAATCAAGTGGTTATTATTACCACTTGATTTCAGAGTTATCCATCTTCATCCGTTTGAATAAGTGTTTCTGTGCCAATTATTAGTACACATCTCGAGAACTAACAAACTTCAAAAATCAATATCTGATCACTCTGAGCTTTGATGGGTGGGTTCCTCGATTCAAATCAAATATTTTTTACCCCGAAGCCAAAGAAATAGTAATTTAGGAGCGTCTGATCGGATTGAGTACCTTTAAGCCTGAAAACAGCATGAAGCCCAGAAGACAGCAGACGTTAAGGCCCTACCACACAGCATTTGTGAAGTCGCTGCAGAAAACGCAGTTGCCGCGCATATCGCAAATGCCGTGTGGATGAGCCTTAAGGTCTTTACAGATGGTGCTACAGGCATTGAGTGAACTAATATTTCTGTGTTGTCGGCCTCAATGGCATAAAAAACAAGAACAAAATGAAAATGGGTTGTCATTGCATTAACTGTAACCACGAATTGTTTGTCCATTGTTACGTAGATTGTTGATTGTTTTGGGGAAACATTTGCATAATGTAATCATACAATGGGCTAGCATCACCATATTCACCCTCTGGGGACCTCATTCTGCTTAGGTCTCATCTTCTGGGAAGTATCTAGAGTCTCAAAATTTTAGTTAATTTTTTCCTTCTGGGAAGTTTCTATATCCCTTAATTTGCAGAAGATTAAATGCATAATCGAGGTGACTAATGGGTGAACATCACCAACTTCAACTGGGGAACTTCATTCTGATCCTACGTCTCAGTTGAGGACTAAGCAGAATGAGGTTCCAAGAAGGTGAATTTGGTGATGCTAGCCTGCTGTCTGCAGGCTTGATGTAAGATAGAAAAATAAACAAAAATAAAAAATGAGGCCCAAAGTATATTTTAAATCAGCGACAATAAACTTGAATGCCAACCTTGCGTGTTTATTGGAATAAATGCAATATCACAAAACAAACTATTTGTTATAAATGAATTCTACTATAATAGTAAAGCATCAAGTTAAAGATTGTGTATCTTTTCTCGGCCACAGTTTGTAATAAGCTCTTAAGTTCAAATAGCGGCTCTTTAATGCATATAACAATTGACAATTTCCTTTCGGCTATACATTCCTCCGAGCATAACAGTCAGTTGTTAATTTCTTTTGCATGACCAAATTTGTTAATTTCAAATATTAGCGTTCTTGCAATTAACACAATTCTACACTCATTTAAAATGAAACCGAACATTTCACTGCATGGGTACTCTACTTCGAAATTGCTTTAAACCTCTGTCGGTGAATTGATTCCCATCATGTGACAGGCACAATAACAGGAAAATAACAACCCAATGATGGATATGTTAATTGATCCAAAATGTCATGTTTAATTTCTAAAAAGCAAGAATTCCGACATAAATGAACTCTTCGAACTGGAATAAAGAATACACACGCAGACTTAGACTGCCATTAAACATGTGTGCATGCTGTTCCTGGATAATAAAACAGTTGTCACCATTGTTTTCGTAATACACAGGGAATTGTTGCTGCTCTCGACCTGGAATGTCACACAGGGTTGCCATTCCAGGTCTCAAGCAGTCAACAAATCCCCTTATTATATGATCATAAGTTTCTTTCCCTAATTCCTATGTTAAAACATAACGAAAAAATCGAGATATCTAATGATGTTCACCTCATTAATCAAACAAGAGGTTAATAACAGTTCTGAATGACATCAGATACTTCAGGGGTTAACATAACTTATTATCAGACCTGAAAATAAATAGGATTTTCCCAGCGACGTTCAAATTCACAACGTTATGTCCAATCAAAGCGAGTTTCATATAATAAAACAGTTATCGCATTGTTTCTTGGTTGACATGAGGACTTGTCAGCCCTTGGAAGTCAATATTCACCTCGGCCTACGGACTTGGTGAATATTGACTGACTTCCTTGGGTTGACAATTCCACGTGTCAACCTCGAAACAATGCGATAAATGTTTAATGTCTCACTCAAGCATGGGCAACAACTGTATAATGTTCCCCTCAAGCAGAATAATCATTTTAAAAATTATTCTACATGTTTTAGTAGAAAATTATGATGTCCCGACATAACTCATCAGTGATTATTCACATATTATAATACCAACCCCGTTCCATGGTATATTAACGTTGAATCCAGCACCTTTTCCATCACCAGTGTGATGGAAATTCCCATCGTCTGACATAGGATAGAAGAAGCCATTATCAAACCGGTGTACAGAGAGGTATAAAATGCTGAAATAAAAACAGATTTATTATCTACTATAGGTGAATGCTGCTTAAAAATTTAAGTTTCAACTGTCGACCTATGGTTAAAAAAATTAGATTTGACAAACGAAAAAGAATTTTTAGTTTTGTTTCTGGAGTACGTTTTCCAGATTTTGAGAGAAAAATTTAAATAAATAGCAGAATGAGGTCCCCAGAGGGTGAATTTAGTGATGCTATCCCACATAGCAGGCTAGCATCACTAAATTCACCCTCTGTGGACCTCATTCTGCTTTGGCCTCATCTTCTATGGAAAGATTCTTAATTATAAAATTTCCTTATTCACATAGATTCTATTTCTTTTTTAGTTTAGTTTTTCTATATCCC
Organism: Siphonodentalium dalli; assembly: GCA_032622095.1. Taxonomy (NCBI): domain Eukaryota; kingdom Metazoa; phylum Mollusca; class Scaphopoda; order Gadilida; family Siphonodentaliidae; genus Siphonodentalium; species Siphonodentalium dalli. The sequence goes on from CP136063.1 coordinate 256,507,852, forward strand.
CAAATTGGCAGACGACACATTACATAATCGAGGTTCCAAATGGGTGTACATCACAATATTCACCATTCGGGAACTTCAATCGGAGTCTATGTCTCCCATAACAGATGAGGCCATGCAGAATGAGGTCCCTAGAGAGTGAATTTGTTGATGCTAGCCCTCTGTGCGGGATAGCGTCACTAAATTCACCCTCTAGGGGCCTCATTCTGCAAATGATCCAGGCCTGATGATGGTCACACACGCAGGCCATTAAAATAAAACACCTGTGTTCTCAGGCAATTAGATCTCAATTATGAGAGAGGGAGGGATGCTATTTATTTAACCCTTTGAGTGCCAGGTCGATTTTTGTATCAACCCATATACCCTGTGCCAATGCATTCTCTTATATATGCGAGTCGACCATAGGTCGCCTCGCATATATAAGAGAATGCATTGGCCTAACATATTTTTTTTGTTTTTGTTTTTAATTTTTTTTAATTTTTTACAATTTTAATAATTTATTCTTATATTCTTTAACAGACTTATTTTGTAGGTTTAGGGCCGATGAGATCGGCCCCTGGCACTCAAAGGGTTAAATATTTCTCTCAAAATCTGGAAAAACATACTCCAGAAACAAAACTAAAAATTCTTTTTCGTTTGTCAAGTCTAATATTTCGAACCATAGGTCGATAGTTGAAACTTATTATCTGAACATTTCCCACCAATGAATATGAATCCTTCAGCACTTATATTATCTTTTTGTCTGAATGTTGTTTGCTAATTTACCCTGAACATCCCTTCAAATGAATAATAGACCATTCCCATGTATACCTTGTTAACTGAATGGGAGGAACCATTCTGTATAGAAAGGGTAAAATGCAATTTGCCATGATTGAGGCTGTTAATAAGATAGAGTTGGCCTTATTGTTATGCTTTTGGTATGTTCTGAACGTATTCGTGCAGATTTCTGTTCTGAAATATCTCCTGCTGATGTGACGAGAAATTCAAAATAAAACTTATATTAATTGATAGAAACTTTTCGGAAAGTTGTCCTTGATCTATATCTATTATTTTATACCATGTAATCTTTAATATGTACAAGATTTATATGGCTTGAAAATGACTTGAAAGAAATTATCACCTCAAAACAATACACCTCGAAATAATATGGGGCAGTAAGTCTGATAAAAACAACGATTCCTTATTCATAAATACAGGAATATAATTTAACATACCTGTCGTCATCATAGAACATGTGTTGTGTGCCGTTCCCATGGTGAACATCCCAGTCCACAATAAGCACCCTGAAATACAACACAAAATACTTACATTAACTAGTAGTGATCCCTTAGGAAATGTTCAGATAATAAGTTCAACAAAAGAACATAGGCCATTTGTTGAATTTTATTATCTGAACATTCCAAAAGTGAATGGGATTCTTCTGCACTTTCTAATATCTGTCGTCTGCTCATATTTCCTGAACATCGATCTGATGAATAATAGACCATTCCAATCTTTACATTTACAACCGAGTGGGAGAATCTATTTTGTACAGAAAGGGGTAAGTTACTTTAATGAAAATGTTCCAGCAACAATAATGCCCCAAATAATCGACTCCTTAACCACAGCAGAATTATGGGTAACTTTTCAGGATTTAGTCGGAAATATGGCTTGTTGGTAAGGAGTCAATTATTTAGGGCATTACTGTATCTTTAAAGTGAATTGAAACACTCTGCTGCACCTCACAGCGAATAAACTTATTCAATGGAGGTATTTCAATGAATTTTTATCAGAATTGCCAGAAAACACATAAATTAAACGAAGTGACTATCGTTGACGAAATCGTTCTCGTTTGTTTTTCAGCGATTTGTTCAGGACAAATGAATGTCTGTTTGCAAGGACCATCCTAGAGGGTGATTCGGGAGACATATTCTCCCCATGATGTGCCACATCTCCCTATTTATGTCCCAGTGAGAAGTGAATTGTCTGTCATATACCAGTATGCATATGTCACAACAGGACAAGCCTTGAAATAGTGTGTCTGTGATTTGCAGAATGAGGTCCCCAGAGGGTGAATTTGGTGATGCTATAGTCCAGTGCATTTATGAGAAAATAGGGCTGAACCTCAAAATAATTGCAACACAAAAGATTTTGTTTTATTTTGGTTGGGAGCATCATAGAGTATACTCAGCCAAAAATCAACAAAAAATCTGAACATGCGAAATGGCCTTTTTGAGGCAAAAAGTGGCGAAAATTATGAAAAATTGGTGAAAAATGGAGATTAACATTTTTTGTTAATAACTCTTGATGTAAACATACAATTGTTATATTTTCACAATGATAAACTGTGGTACAGTTGTATCCAATATTTTGTATCATTTTATTCTATAAATATTGATTAAATTTTCGAAATTTGGGTCAAAAAGTTGAAAAAATTGACAAAATTCAGTGAAAACTGGAAGTCTACAATAACTCTTGATGCAGTTGTAAAATTGTCATAACTGGGCTTGGAACTATTGTTATATAGTTATATCCACAATTGTGGGTTTTTTTCATGTTGTTACTACAAGCAAATAATCAAAATATTGTAGGGAGAAAAGATGTAAAAATGACAGGAAATCAGAGAAAAATGGAATTTCACATTACATGTTTATGCATTAGAAAATTGCCATAGTTAGACTTGGACTGTTGTCAGTCAGTTATATATGGGATTTTCCATAAATTTTGGGCCAGGTTGTGGTATCAATGACACTAAGTTGTCCATATCTTGTGGCAAAATAGTGAAAAAAGAGAAAAAATATAGAAATTCATTAAAAAAATATAGAATTTTGAAAAAATAATAAGTCTGGATAGATCGTTCTGATTTTCAGTCTAGGCCTCCATTTCACTGTTGTCGAAAGACTGTGTGTTCGAACAGTCAACACCTTGGCATTCCCCACAAGACATAGAACACATAATTCCATGTTTTCGGCATGTGCACCTATTGCCTTTGCAGTCCGTTTTACATTTACAACGAATGATGTTCAGTAGTTCTTTTGGATCTGGTGGTTCCTCACATTTGATAGGATTAAGCTGCCCATCCTTAACCCGCCATCCCCAATCAGTTGGTTCCAAATTAAGCCCCTTCCAACACTGCACCTGGTGATAGTGTATGTAAATGAAATCCTTTTCTACCTAAAAGTCTGACACAGCAGGTTACATCACCTCTGGTCGGCGCTTTGGCAACAGTGATAAGCCTCTGAAACAAGAGTTGTGGGTCAATGTGTACAACGTTGTTGTCGATCTTGAGAGACGGAGCACTCATTATTATTGCTTGGGATGTTCGCTTGAATACATAACTCATAACATCTTTCCCTCCCATGTTCATAAGGATCTTCGTGCCTATTAGTTCAGTGCATTTATGAGAATAAAGTGCCAAACCTCAAACTAATTGCAAGACAATGTTTCTTAGCAGGAATAAGTCTATTAACCAATTATAAATAACATACTAAAAATCTAAAAGGATCAAGAAAGGCGAAATTGATAATTTTGTGAAATAAATTTAGTAAAATTTATTAAAATATCCATTTTATAGCTTTTCAAGGATGTTTATAAAAAACTTCATTTCACACGTCCTTCCATTTATATATTCATTTTGTTGAGTACACAATCCTGATTACAGAACAGAAAACATTTTCCAGATACGTTGAGAATTTTTCGAGTTATGTGCCTCCAAAATTGGGAGTTTGTCTAATTTCGGAGCCTCAATTTCTAAAGAATTAGCTAAAATCCATATTTTAGGGTCTAGTATTTTAAAAACTAGAGGACAATGAAGGGATATCTTACTGTTGTATTAGTTGCCTCACTATATTTGCACAAAAAATTATTTCTTTATGCATCTATGATCTAAGACAAAAATATTCTTAAACAAAATGTGTGTTCCATTGTATTGACTTAGCCAAATTTGCCTTGTGACACAGAACTGGTGTGATGAAATACCATATTTGAGGTCATACAACTCAACAAATTGATATCCATATGACCTGTATTTCTCATAACCTCTTACGTATACTAGGTTAAATATACTGTGCTGGAATGGCTAAACACATATGTGCCATAATCAACTTATGGCCCTATGAATCAACTTTGTATTGACTCTTTTCAAAAAATGCCATTTTGGACTGTTTTGTGGTGTTTTTGTCCATTTTAAACGTTTTTTTTGTGCACAAATAGGAAACAACAATGAATACAATTAGTGTTTAATGTGTAAAATCATTTGAACTTTCCTCCTAAAACACTTAGTGTTGGAAAAAATATGATTACATTGGTTATACCAATCAACAGTCACTGGATTTCACATATTTTTCAAGAAACTGACTCCAAATTTGAATCTTGATAATGGGGTAGGTGAAATCACAAAGGCTATGATCTTGTCACCATATTCTAGTCATTGGAGACAAAGGGTTGTTTTATTCCAGTTTGTGCAGATTATTCTTTCATGGCAAACAGTTTAGTACTTTAATAATTATTAGATGTTTATTTAGAACTTTATCAGCATGTTATATAGAACCAGCCCGAAATAATGATTCACCATTTCGCCATTGAGTTACAACAAAAAGGATCGTAGCTCTAAATATGAACATCAAAACAGGAAGCAGTTTACTATGTTTGAAAGAATAAGGTTTGTAGGAGCTGGTGATGTTAAAGTTTTATGCATCAAGGTCCATATTTTCTAGATATTGTCAATATGGTTTCCCCTACCCCATTTTTCAGATATTCAAATTTGGCATCAGTTTCCAGAAAAATTAGTGAAATTCAGTGACATTCATTGACATATCCAACATAGGGCATTTATTTCAACACTAAAGTGTTTCAGGAGGAAAGTTCAAATGATTTTGCCTATTAAACATACATTGTTTTTACAATTTATACACAAAAACCATGAAAAATGAAAAAAAAAAACGCCCCAAAATGGCATTTTTAGATGAGTCAATTCTAAAGATTCATCGGGCCATAATTTGATTTTCTACACCATGATTTGGGACATTCCTTTACAATGTGTTTAACGATGTATACTTAAGTGATTATGAGAAAGACAGGGAATATGGATATATAATTATTGACTTGTATGACATCAAATATGCTATTTCATCACGCCGGTTCTGGACCACAGGCAAATTTGGCTGTCCATACAATGGTGGAACACACATTTTGTTTAAGAATATTTTTGTCCTCTCAATAATAGATGCATAAAGAAATCATATTTTGTGCACAACCTAGAGAGGAAATGACTAAAACAACAAGGAATCCCTACATTTTTCTTTATTTTTTAAAATACAAGACCATCAAAAATGGATTTTAACTAATTTTGAGAATTGAGCCTCTGAAATTAGACAAACTCCAAATTTTGGAGGCACATAACTTAAAAAATACTGAACGTATCTAGGAAAGGTTTTCTGTTCTGTAATCAGGGTTGTGCACTCTACAAAATGGATATATAAATGGAAGAACAGGTGAAAGGAAGTTTTTTATAAACATCCTTAAAAAGCTATAAAATGAGTATTTTACCAAATTTATTTCACAAAATTCATTAATTTCGCATTTCTTGATTCTTGTTGATTTTTAGTAAATTATTTGTGATGGGTTAAAGTACTTATTCCCACTGAGAAACTTTGTGTTGCAATTATTTTGAGGTGAAACCATAAATGCACTGGACTACTAGCCCACATAGCGGGCTAGCATCACCAAATTAATCCTCTGGGAACCTGATTCTGCTGAGGTGTAAGCAGAATGAGGTCCCCAGAGGGTGAATTTGGTGATGCTAGCCCACTAAGCGGGGTAGCATCATCAAATTCACCCTCTGGGAACCACATTCTGCAAATGACAGACACACTATTTCAAGGCTTGCAACAGGATATTTAAGGAATATTTACTGATTATAAATGGTGTTATCACTCTCTATAATGGTTTTATACATGATAGTCAATCTTCACATATTACAGAGATATGTTCAGAGTTCATGTATTTCGCAATTAATGCTCAATACAAATTGATGAGTTGGTAAAAACTTACACGTACCAAAAACAAATTCTTGAATAAAACGTCCAAAGCGGGCCACTTATTTCAATGCAGCGGTACCTGAGAATCAAATATCTTTTTTTATTAACCTAAGGCACATCTTTTTTTTAGAGCTTAGTTGTCATTTACCTGTTCACATTATACTTTTTCTGAGCATATCTGGCACCAATAGCTACATTGTTGAAAAAACAGAAACCCATGCATTTGTCTTCTTCAGCATGATGTCCAGGTGGCCTGTCAAGATAGAGATAGGGCTTCATGGTTTATCAATGTGACCCGCCATATCAAATCCAGTCGTAAGTCGGGATTTTTTTACCCTGTGCCAATGCATTCTCTTATACATGCGAGTCGACCATAGGTCGCCTCGCATATATAAGAGAATGCATTGGCCTAACAATATTTTACAATCTTAATAATTTTTTCTTGTATTCGTTAACAATTTTATAATTTCACCCATACAGAGCCCCAGACAAACATGAGCAAACGACACTCTTCTATATGCTTCTATATATGTGTGGGGCTCCCTGCAGGGTAATGGATGTTTTTTATTTTATGTCCTAAAAATTGTCAGAAACATTTATTTAAAAAAAAATGATAAAACATTGTTAGGCCAATGCATTCTCTTATATATGCGAGGCGACCTATGGTCGCCTCGCATATATAAGAGAATGCATTGGCACAGGGTAAAAAAATCCCGACTTACAACTGGATTTGATATGGCGGGTCACAAATATCATATCATACTGTTAATTGAAAACAGAAAAATCAAGGTCAAAGATATATTTACAGTAAACTTTGAAATGAACTGACCATCTACTTCGGAAAAATTAAGCGTATGACTTCTGACGGGTCTGTCTCGTAATGTCCAAAATTCCACTCCAGTCAAATGCATCAAAGGTGAGACAATGTAACGAGCATCGCCAAAGATATCATGTACAACTAATTAGTGAATTACTAGTACGCTGATTGAAAAAACCCATAGTCAGATAAGCATATGTTCTCTCTAATATGGTACCGATACATGCAGAGATTACTCCCAAAAATTACAACTATGCCCACATTCATAGTGATGAAATAATATTTTTTACATATATGTATGTTTTATTGTCTTTTGAAATTTCAATGCATCTACAGCTGATGATCGTTATGAATAGTAAGACCCCGATAAACTTCCATGAACAGCCAATTCTTACTGATTCATATCAACTCACTATGGTTTATCATAAAGCAATAAACCAATTTAACTGTACAGAAGAGTTGATTCAACTAAAGGGCTCCTCAAAAGAAAGGGAACTGCAGTACAGACGATCCCACTTATTAACATAACGGATAAAAACATATCCCGTTTACAACCATAAAATGTTCCTGCACCAAACCATTTACACTGTATTATATGTTAAGTTCTACCCTCTAATAACATAAGATTTTGATAGACCACCGGTTATAAACATAGAAATATGCAATAACATGTTATCCACGCCAGTGAAACTATGTACACATGCCAGTTAATTGAGAAGCCATTACAGTTAATTATGTAATTCAATCAATGCAAAGACGGCAAACAAAGAGAAACAAGCTGTGAACGACCACATGGGCGCTTAAGATACTGATAGGCCTGTCAGCTAATTGGTTTTTATCACTTACAATCCGGCATGTGTGCTCTTTTTAATCCATTTACAATGGGACTTTAATGTACTTTGACAGGGCTTCGAATTCCGTGTCCGAAACGTTCCAATGTCGCGACATTGCATCACCGCGATCACGCTCAAAATAACACCTAATTTGTATGAATAGGAAACGGATGAGTACGTTTACTTAAACCCGGTACCATAGTCCCACGCTGTCTGATTCATATCATATAAAACTCAAGCCATACTTTCTCTCATCATAACCAATAACTCTGCACATAAAATTGTCAGAGTCTTCACTTACGCCCGTACTATGGGATGCAGGGCGGTCCATACAGACACAATGAAATAAACAAAACATACTGTCTCTGCACATTTGGCTATAGCAGAATAGCGGTATGATGGCGCATTGAATCACATTGAATCACATTGAATCACACGCTCTGCCTTGCGATTGTTTTTTAAACAACTAACAAACTAACACCATTTTAAAATTATAACACGGGGCCCCGCTCCTTTTTCAGCGCACCAGATGACACGCTCAGCTCAACCATATATTAAATTAAAAGGACCCACCGGGACACCCCTGACACCCCATATTAAAGCTCGTGGGCTCTTCCCCAAATAATCCATCCAATCAAATCAATTCAATCAACGAAATAACATTAATTCATTATGTCCGCTTTTGCCGTGTTCAGACATGATTATTTTTGTACTATATCTCCAACAACAACAAACCGTGGGGTGAGGGAGAAGATCACTCGATCTTTTCGACCATCCCAGGCGCTTCGCGCCCATCTACTCACTCTCTCTCTCATCATAACCATCCAAAATGTCTAAACGTAAACGTAACGATTTGTCAGTCGGAGTTAAATACGAAAAATGAAAGTAAAGCTTGTTTTACTTTGTGGAATTCCCAGCGGGAAATCCCCTATTCACTCCAATGTCTACAGATAGAGTTACTCCTCCTGACTTGTAACCGGATGTCGAATTTAGTGAAAATGGAACCCGACTTGCGGCGCTTAAATTCACTTGTTTCTGGTTCTTTTTCGTGCATAATACTTGCATCAAGATTGATTCTCCAATCATTCATCAAAGTTATGTTGTGTCAAGTTTATTTTGGTGGAATAAAAAGAAGAATAGTAGAAAATAAATAAAACAACCGCCATATTCAATGATTGATGATGGCGACGGAAAAAGTGGTCAAATGTCCATACAAAGTACACAAAATGGGCCAAATATCGGAATCCCGCACATAAACGCTTATTAACATAAATTCCTCTTGCACCGAGGCTATGTGATAAAGCGGGATTAACTGTATTGCCCTAAATAATAGACTCTTGAACCACAGCAGAATTATGGGTAATTTTTCATGATTTAGTCGGAAATATAGCTTGTTGCCATTCATCGGAAAGCTCTCAGTGAGATCTTTCCGATGAATGGCAACAAGCCATATTTCCGACTAAATCATGAAAAATTACTCATAATTCTGCTGTGAGTTAAGCAGAATGCGGAAATTCGCAGCCCTGCATAAATAACATTTTCAATAGAAAATACATATTCCCTATAAGATACTTACACACTGAACTACATGGTATATTCATCTTTATTCACAAGAAAGGATTCTATGAGATCCGTTTAAAATTTATTATTTTGGTACGAAATAGCTTAAGTACCTTTTTGAATCATTATTTATATGACGTAGCAGGTCAAGGTCATTTGTTCACTTGTTATGTATATAAACAAGTGGGGACACAGTCAAGATCTCTTTTTCATCCTCTTACAAGACTCGAGGGGTGTGACCGAGCAGCGGGGAGGGAAAATCCCAATTTGGGAGGGACCTGTGAGTTCAGAGTGTAAGTATCTTATAGGGAATATGTATTTTCTATTGAAAATGTTATATTCCCTTCAAAGATACGTTACACACTGAACTACATGGTAGAATCAACTCATAGGAGGAGGCTGCGAGGAATGAGTAGCAACAAATGGATCCAAAAGGTACCGATTTGCAAATTTTATTGATGGTACAAGGTAGAGTGGAGAAAGTGGAAGAATGAGCCCATTGGCTGAATCTCTGCACCTCCCCCCCCCCCCCCTTTTGGTTCTGAAGTCAGACAAACCTGTAATTGTGAAATCTCCCCAAGGTCATATGCAGGTACATGTACATTCATGTGCCACCTCCTCCCTGGAGTAAGCTGGTCATATGCAGAAAGCATAGACCACCCTGCTCCATGGTATGTGACTGAACGAACCAAGATATCCCAACGTTTCGACACCAGAGGAAGGAAATCTATTGTTACCTGAATGGTCAATATGGATGCAAAACGAGGAAGTGGCAACTGTAAATACGATTAGAAACATACCACCAAGTCATGTATGGTGAAGAAAACCCAGAATTAAATAGCCACCGCATCAAGATTGTAAGGTTTGCGACCTACTGGCAGTAACGGTGTCGAACTCGACCAACTGATAAAGGCGCAAAAGAAGTATTTTCGGACTGACCATCAAAATGACAGTATTTTACTGCAGTGAATTAATACACCGGACAGAGGCCATATTCCGTCCGACAATGCCCATGATTGGTAGTTACTGTAAGTCTGGAAACTGGTAACAAAAACCCCAGGTAACGAAGTCCATGAAGAGCGTTATAGGACTTGGAAATTCCCAAAATGTTTTCTGGTATCGAAACAATCGAGAAGAAAAAGTTCGGAGAGTCCTGAGTTGTAACTACCTCCACAGCCTGTCAATCCAATAGTGTATGCAGTTACACGTACACTTGATTCAAAGGAATACTTTGCAGTCTGCATGTAACATATTAGAAAATGTGTAGAAGGAGGAGACCCATCGTGATGGAACTACTTCAAACAGTCTGAAAGAAGGAACAGGCCATGGATGATTAAGGTCCCAAAAACAACCAGACTGTGGATAACAAGAAGATTGTGTCTGATTGTTCTGAACAGCCGAACGGCCCGGGTCCATGAGCAGTTATTGTTTTTTAGCCCACCGCAACGACCAAGGAGAAAGCATATACTCGGTCGACATGAGGTCGAGGAGGTATGCTAGAGGTGTGAACAGAAGGCAAAATTTACCGAAGACCAGTCACATGTGTGTATGGTCGGACGGTTGTCTGTCGCACATACAGCGAGGACCCGGAGCCTAGGTCCTCCCCGCGGGCAGAGACTCTCTGTCGCCAACAATGATTGTCTCATGTGCGCTGTTAGACGAATTGCCCGTCTGTTTGAGTAATGCAAGACAGCATGTCAAAAAAGCAGCACTGAGTACAATAATGCCCGATTCCAGAGGTGCCACGACTATTTATTTTGATAATCGACAATCGGTCGGCAACAATAGACTATAATCGTACCTAACACCATCAGTGGAAGTATTCTGTAATATGGCCTATTGGCTTGGTGCTGGGTAACTACAATGTCGCTGTTGTTTGAGGAATCGGCTCAGGACATGTTTACATTAATGAAGTGCATCACAAACCACTTTTATTGACCAATGAACAGAATGTATTCTATACCTGCACAATTATCGGCCATGTTATGCTGATAATAGAATTTGTGAGTTCATTAGAACGAACGTAAATATGAATTTCAGTGTCTGAATAGCCAAACATGCAAACCATATAAAAGTAGGAATGCATAATGAATGGCCGACTGTTTGTATTTGATAATATCGAGGTTCATTCAGCATTCACTGCATGATACGCAATAGCCTATACAATTAACCTCTAAGGATACTTATTCAAGCACAGTATACTCAAATGACATCATGGAGAACATTGCTGATTAAAATGCCATAGGTTCCCTAGTTTCCAGAGAATTTCAATCAACTCCCATTGGTTCAATCAGATTCAAGGGCAAGTGCATTCAGCTCATTGAAGACAGTGACAGTCGGCATATATCAAAGATGTAGTTCCGCCTTACAAGTAGAAATATACAATGACATCGCCATAATTTCAAAGCTGCAGGGCCGCCAATTTGTAGAATTAACAACAACATGAAGAGTAACCATGGTGCATCATCAAATGAACTGCAGACTGTTTGCAACATAGGTTAGTAGTACTCCTGTTGACGGAATTTCGTTGATATGCGATCACAGGTTGTTAACCCATCGGTTGTAGATTAAACTGTGTAAAACAAACACGGTATTCAATAATACTGGACATGTCCTGATGTCAAATTAAATAATGCATATTAATCGACGATGTAAATGGTAATCGATGATCGGCTTTATCAACGGTTCATCGATTATACGACTAATCATGGCACCCCTACAAAGGACTCCTTCAAGCAGGGCATCAACGTGTGTTGTTGGCATGATGCAAGGCTCAAAGTTCTGAAATGCACCCGTTCACATGGAACAGGTTATTACCTACCGTACCGCCACCCTAGAAGATTGCGTGAGTTCAATTGTCTATATCGTAACCTGATAAGCTAACCCAAACTGTAAAGCCATGATATTGAGCGAGAATAGATCTAATCCTGGTACTACAGGTAAAAAGCCCATTGGGATTGTCCTAAGACTGTAGAGTCAAAAGCTGATGAATGTTCTACGCACAGAGAAATGTGAGTCACAACTTGGTTCGCAGAAAAAAGAGCCTATAACTGCTAGAGCTGGGCGGTTTTGCGGTTTTTACCGTAAGTTCGGTGTTTCCTCCACCACTAAAAACCGAACTGAACATTTAGAAGAAAACCGTCATCGGCGATCTTTCTTGGTTGACTACTGACCGTATTTCACCGGTCAGCGGGACGGTTGGAAATTATACTCGCCGGAAGTTATTAATCGACTTCCGTTTCCAAGCGAGATAGGTGACTCGAAAAAATCAACTCGTCTCGACAACGATGTCATAATTCTCATAATGTCGAGTACGAAAAGCAAATGGCTACGATTTTTCAATAAAAAAATAATAAACTTTCATCTTGTAAATTATGTATCAAAGAAATATCGGCGGAGCACGGAAACACGTCAAACTTGCGGTCACATATCCAAAGAAAACACAAAAAAGAATTCCTTGAAATTGAAAGCGAGAGTCAGCTTCAAGTTGAAAAGACCGCCACTTCTTCTGGGCTTATATGTAGAAAACGGAAATCTGAATCTGTTGTAACTGATAGTAGAGAAACGAAACAAGGAAGAATAACTGGATATTTGGGATCACATGGTATTTGGGATAAGAAAGATGCCAGAAGATTGCAATCAGACAATCTCATAGTACAAATGATTTGTCTAGATTATCAACCTATGTCAATCGTAGAAGATGAAGGATTCCTCAAGCTTATAAATTATCTTCAGCCGTGTTATAAGCCACCAACAAGACGTGAATTGCGATCAGTTCTCATCCCAGGAATGTACCAAACAAAAAAAGCAGAAATTCTCGAGGAGCTAAAGCAAGCAGAATTCTTTGGATTAACTACTGACCATTGGACTTCCAGAGCGAATGACGCATATATGGCCATAACATGCAATTTTCTCAATTCTGATTTTGAACTGAAGGATTATTGGCTCGCCATTACTCATACCCCAGACTCACATACAGCTGTTAATATATCGACGGATTTAACAAATTGTGTTGAAAACTGGATAAGGGACAAAGGGAAAAAATGCAAAGTGTGTGTATGTGGTTTCGGATAATGCTTCCAATATGGTCGCTGCTGCAAAATTATTGCCATCTCATTTCACAGCTCTGCGCTGTTTCGCACATACCCTCCAACTTGTAATTAAAGACAGTCTTAAAAAGTTTCCTGCCACTCAGAAAATAATAGCGAAGTGTAAAACTATTGTGACATATTATCATCATAGTTCTCAAGCCACACATAAACTCAAAGAAATGCAAAGAACAATGGGGTTGAAGGAGCATAAGCTAAAAACAGAGTGCGAAACCCGATGGAACTCGACGTACTATATGATGGAAAGATTAGTACAAGAAAAAGAACCTCTGTCTGCAGTAATTGCATCCATCGCTAAATTGCCAAATCTTTCTGCATTTGAATGGAAAACGGCAGCTGAATATGTCAAGGCATTGAAACCTCTGGAAAATGCAACAACAATGCTCTCGTCTGCAAAGTTTGCCACCACATCCATGATCATACCAGTTCTGAACACTGTCGTAGATGAACTGTCCTGTTCTGTATTGAATGACTTTGGCAAAACTGTTACAAGTAACATCAATAGCAGGTGGCCTGACTATGAGAAAAATGCACTATATGCTGTTTCAACATGTATTGATCTCAGATTTAAACTACATGCCTTTTCATGTGACAATCTGAAATGTACTGCCAGACAAATGTTGTTAGACCAACTGTTTTCACACTGTAACAAAGACACCAAACTTGTGACCAAAGATAAAGAGACATGTTCAGAATCAGAGGAAAATGTTGACTCTGTTGAGGAAGTTCAAATAACTCATGCTACTCCATCTACTTCCTCCACAGTCTCAGTATCAGAAAAGGGTAAAGAGGAGACAGTTCCTAAGCATGATTTCTGGGCTACGTTAAAAAAAAAAGTGGCGAAGAAAAAGGAGCCAACGAAAGGAGATGAAGATGAACTTAGAGCAGTGCTACAGTTTGAAACTGACCATTACCTTGAAGAAGATCCCATTGAACCGACAGATTGCCCGTTCATTTGGTGGCAGAACAATAAAAGACAATACAAACATCTTGCAGACTTTGCCAGGTCTCTGTTGTTCATTCCTGGAACATCTGTTCCCAGTGAAAGGATTTTTAGTAAATCAGGCTTAGTTCTGTCAGACAGAAGATGCAGCTTGAAGCCTATTCACGCAGAAATGCTTGTATTCCTAAATCATAATTTGAGATAATGTTGATTCCATTTGGAAATTGGAATACAAACATTTCTGCATCAATAGGCTTCAATACTCAATAGGCTTCAAGCCTTCAAGCTGCTATTGTTGTCAATTTGTTGAATGAACTTGAATCATCATTCATCATGATATCAATGTGAATTATGCGACCCAAATGAAAATATTCATTTAGTTAAGTTGATTTAGTTTAAGACTTTAAGTTAATGAACTGCAGTTAAACAGTGTTACAATATATTTTTATTTGTTTTAAGTTTAAGTTTATTTTTTGTTGTTATTACAGAATCATATTTTTAGTTCTGTTTGCTTTATTTTTACATGATTTTGAATAAATTTAATTATTTTATGAAAACAGTTATCAATTCCCATTTGTTCAAGCCTAGTGAGGAAAAATACCGAAATCGAAACCGAACCGAGGTTTTTCTTACTGGTAGTAAAAAACCGAAATTGAAAACCGAGCCTGAAAAAAAAAACCGCCCAGCTCTAATAACTGCAGAAAGCCAGATTGACACTCGCAAGGAATCCAAGGCTTGGTGTTTCGCCCCATGGAACCGTAGTAAGGGCGAAAGATGATCTGTGTAAATTTATCACCAGAAAAATCGAACGGTCACCCATAAACAAAGGACAATGCTAATCAGTGACAAGTGGAAAGGTAAAAAGTTTGAGCCCTGGTAAAACCTCATGGTTGTAGAACAAATTGAGTGTTTGTTAAAAGTCTCTGCCCCGGCCGATGACTGTGCTGTGTACACTGTTATGGACAGCACCCGAGATTATCCGGCATCAGCCGGCGCGCTGTCTGGTGGCGCAATGCTCGGTCTCCCCTCGAACCTCCCAGGACCCAAATCGGAGGCGAGAAACTGCGTCTGCCACACCTCGATGCCTTGCAATTAACTCTAGCTCTTTTTTAGAGCCACAAGAAAAAACAGCAAGATCTCTCCGAAAACCAAAGTGAGAATCAGGATTCGCATTGGATGGCAAGTAGCCCTGTTAATTAGAATTGTAATCTAAATGTGGGATCGGCAGATCCAAACCATGGATTTTGTTATCTTTTAAAGTTAAAAAACTGAATAAACAGGGCTGTGTAAAGCCTGGGAAGAGACATCGAGGTATGATTAATGTTCAGACTGTTTCCCCCCCTAACTGGAGCCAGCTTAAACCTTGACGTGAAGCTGAATCATACCGTGCAGCCAGTAGGGCGGTGGCGACATACTTGGTCACGACACAAATCCAGATACCTCACCAACATGATGACACCACACTTAATGTTTCTAAATGAACACAATCCGCATTGAACTACATGTTGAATGGGCAGATCAGTCAAATATACATAGAATGAATTGCCACAGCCCCAGTGGCTACACTGGCTACAACTCACCTCCCGTCAAAGAGCAAGCATTTTACGGCCATGCAGAGTCCCGGGAAATGGTCTTAACAGCAATTCCACCCGAGGGTAGACGCCAGGGAGCAACTTACGTTGGAAATTTTGATTATCCAATAAAGAGCCTCACATTGACATGATGAAAGTATTTTGTTCTCAATCTCAAAGTCACATAAAATTCATACTAAAATGCATGGCTATTATCCAAGTTTGGATGGCAAATTGTGACGTGATGCGATACCAGTTAAGTTGCTCCCTAGGTGGCTGACAGATCTTTGTACGTCCCACCTGCTTGTGAAAGGGAGATGGGAGGACGAAAATCTGAGGTAGGATCCAGCAGCAGCGGGCGAGCATGGTCGGATCCGTGCATACTGGAACCCACCCTCGGAACAGTATGGCGCCTTGCCTACAGTGACATTGGTGAAGTATGCAGCCCCTCAAGGTCTGCATGGAACGAGGAATTTGATTAGCCTGAACCTGCTTGACAATGGGGTGACTGAAACCGAGGCCATACGAGGAAGAAAATTGCTTATTTTATGACCAGTTATAAGGATCAGGAAAGTGACCTAAAAATATTCCAGGAAATTAATGTGTCACATTATTACGTGTGAAATTGTGTCAGTGATCTGACAAAAAAGTTATTTTGTTGGCAAACAATCTCAATGTGTATTGTATTGTAAACGAATTCATAGTGAATGAGCCAAGCAAAACCACACAAGTGAGTTAATTCCTAGATAAACGAAAAAAGGACCCAAACCTGATCCCTAATTTTGCTACATATGTCAACATGAAACAGATGTGCGAGTGACAATTTCAGAATTTCGACGTAAACAAAACGAATGTGGTCACGTGGCAATTTCCACATAAACAAAGTTATAACTGCAATGTTGTCTCACTGGTTGAATGTTCTAATACTTACATTCTAAAACCACAAGAACAGAGATAACATAGCAACTGTGCTGTATAGGCATTCCCAAAGAGAGTTCAACACGTGAACGGCTGCATATATACAGACGAATTCAATTTCGAATTCAATTCAGAATTCTAAACCACGTGCTCCGAAACCGGAAGTTGGGGAATTACCCACAATTTTCAACATAATAAAATAGTTTTAATTTTATTTTTTGCGTAAAATAAAACAAGTGAAATTGAATGAAATTGACACTCTGATATTATTTTAATAATTATTGTGTCATTTCCCAAAAATGAAACGATGTCACAACAAATTAAACAAATTGGAACGGAATTGTTAAATGAAGCCGACAATAATATGTGGTTTTCATTTGCTCATAGCGTGTACTTCCCTTCGAGTCACAAGAAGAAAAAGAGATCTTGACTGTGTCCCCACTTGCTTATATACATAACAAGTGAACAAATGACCTTGACCGGCTACGTCATATAAATAATGATTCAAAAAGGTACTTAAGCTATTTCGTACCAAAATAACAAATTTTAAACGGATCTCATAGAATCCTTTCTTGTGAATAAAGATGAATATACCATGTAGTTCAGTGTGTAACGTATCTTTGAAGGGAATACAGAGACACGTGGAATGTGTGATCAATTATATAAGTAGTTTTTAGTGAGAATGAAAAAAACATTTTGTTTGGAGCATGGCCCCCAGATGCCACTCTGATATATACACAGCACAATGAGTGGCAATGTCACACATCGACGCCATGCACAGCACAAGGCTACTGTTTCTTTAATCCATTGTATAACTTATATAGGACAAGGAAGTATTTGTGCAACTTCATTTTTATAGCGTTTTTTCCTTTCATAATTGTTCAAAGATAGCCAACCAGACAGATTGTTCCTTTAATAAATTGAAACATTTTCTTTCGTTATCTAGGAAATTTCATAAAAAAATTCAGAAATATTTTTTGGAGATTATTAGAGAAAAATTAGTTCTCCAATACAAACCTCACAATTGCAACACCATTGCGAGCCTGAAATTATAAAAAAAATTCAGAAAAATTATGTGGTCCAGGTTCTAGGTTGTGGACTGTAAATGCAGGTATTATTAAAGCGACCCAAGGACTTCACAGTAGTTAATTGTGCAAAAATTATAAAAGTCTGTAAAAACATCACCACTATGAAGAACATGAAAAATAGATAAACTTTATTCTTATAACGACCCCGCTCGGCGCGCTAGCGCTGATCTCGGGTCGTGTATAGGTAACAGGCGGGCGTACATACTTGTGACGTCACACATAATTTACAGTATACCGTGTAGGTGAAATTTATACCGAACCAACTTTTTCGTGAAAAAATCACGCGACTTCCGGCAGTGGTTTCACAAAATCGCGGAATCAGCAATGAAACGAATTTGCTACTTCGCAACTTCCGATATGTGGCAATGGACAACTGAAGTATTTATTTATTTATAAACAGTAAGTTGTTATGAATATGTCCTGCAAAGGTTCATATTAGATCAGTTTCATTTGTTAGCTAACTGAAGGCAGTTATGGCGTCATGACGTCAAAACGTCAGTTGTCTCTGCGGGCCAGAATCCAGACATGACTGAACGTGTCATGTCGTCTTCGCTTAATCGCAATATAGAGGCTTTTATTATCAAAGGCCGATAGGCTATATTAAGGCATATATAATTATCGAAGTCCACTGGCATCCAAAACGATCTACATTATTAATCAAGCATTCGCGTCGCTGACATTCGTGTATAGGCCTAATATATATGCATATAGTTCCACGACTATTTGCACGATCCTTCGCATTGTCTTGTTACTATTATGCCGGGGTCGTTCTATCATATTATTAATTATTTTGATAGCTCTCTAATAATTAAATTTCACGTGTTGAAACCATTGTTATGTAATCAAAACTGTGATTAGTCAACAAACATCAGTAAACACATTCAGTAAGTTCAGAAACACTGTATGGTTGATTGCTAATGATTATGTGTGGAAACCACCATTGTGATATACTCAAGCAGCAAATAGCACTCGAGATCAGCATGCCAACAAGTTTAGTGATTAGCAAGCCTTGAAATAGCGTGTCTGTCATTTGCAGAATGAGGTCCCCAGAGGGTGAATTTAGTGATGCTACCCCGCATAGTGGGCTACCATCACCAAATTCACCCTCTGGGGACCTCATTCTGCTGAGGTGTAAGCAGAATGAGGTCCTCAGAGGGTGAATTTGGTGATGCTAGCCCGCTCTGCGGGGTAGCATCACTAAATTCACCCTCTGGGGACCTCATTCTGCAAATGACAGGCACGCTATTTCAAGGCTTGGTGATTAGTCATTATTAGCTGCATCGTATCTAGGTGGTCCTGTGACTTTTAAGCCTTCCATGACTGGAGCATCATGAAATTTTTCAATAAACCCTGTGAAAATAGGGAGCCTCGCATATATAAGAGCATACATTGTAACAATATTTACCTTGACCTTGTAAGCCAGTGCATTCTCTTATATATGCGTGGTTCCCTATGGGAGCAAGCCTTGAAATAGGGTGTCTGTCATTTGCAGAATGAGGTCCCCAGAGGGTGAATTTAGTGATGCTATCCCGCATAGCGAGCTAGCATCACCAAATTCACCCTATGGGGACCTCATTCTGCTTACACCTCAGCAGAATGAGGTTCCCAGAGGGTGAATTTGGTGATGCTAGCCTGCTATGCGGGGTAGCATCACTAAATTCACCCTCTGGGAACCTCATTCTGCAAATGACAGACACACTATTTCAAGGCTTGTATGGGAGACTCGCACATATAAGATAATGCACTGGCACAGGATCTTTAATGCTGCACCAGCGTAGCTCCCGTCATGAAAGGGTTATACCGACTGATAAAACTGGAACCCACAGGCTGTACCAAGACCTCCATATAATTGCCTCTCAAATATCCAGTATTATATACATACCTCGCCACACAACACAGCATCAAGCACACTCAGCAGATTACCCGCCGACAGTAAGGCACATTTATATGTTTCCTAAAAATCGAAAAAAGATTCAAATATAATTTAATGTAGTGTTTGCTGGCAATCTGAAGTACACTACCAAATAATGGGGAGCACACTTCAAACTTAAGTTGCTTTAGAAATATTCTTGGCGCGAAAGCACCTCATGGTATATCCGCAGGAATGTTCGACGTTTTGCCATTTTACAATCTAAACCTCCCCAATATATCTAATCCTGCTTTATAATCTGAAATTTTGAAATAATTTTGAAATCTGTTGAGATAGAAAATAAGATGCATTTGTTTTGCCGATCTGCCAAAATTTCACACATTGAGGGTATTACGAGTCAACTGCTCATATTATGGGTGATCATTGTCTTAACTATGTAATACTATTTTTGAGAGGCATGAATATGTTTTCTTGAACAAAGGGTTATAATATATTTTAATGTTAATAAATGGCAATAAAATTTTATTTCACACAAATTTTTGAAGTGTCAATAACACACTGGAGATCCGTGAACTTGATTACTGGTTACGCGAACTAAGCACAACAGTCATTTGTTTACATTTTCAAGTCGAAGCTGCTCCACAAAATCGGTGAGTATTAAACAAAACAATGCTATTCGTCCATATCAGATTAATATAAAAGGTGCGAGAATGAACCATCTATGGGAAGAAGTAATCCATTGCCGAAATAATGTCTTATTCATGTAACAAACGAGATTTGTATGCCTTTTTTCTGGAATAATTGCCATGTTTACGATTTCAATCGTTTGGTGAGACCCTGTCGCTCGCTCTTTGAATGTATGTTATTTGTCTACAAATAGGCTAGCATCTCAGCATAATTAGCTGTTGAACCCAGCTCTTATAACACGCTGAAATTTTGCATTTTGAAATCGATTATTATTTCTGCAAGAACTCGTACAACGGTTACGAGCACCACGCGCATAGGTTAAGGAAACATGTTTAGTACCACGCACACCGATCATAAATATTATTAAAAAATATTAGTTCCTCCATAAAATGGTCGACATGGAGTATCCCTGTGGGTTTTCAGTAACATAATGTATACAGTAATTAGATTATGGGGAAGTAATACACACATAGTGCCACAAATGCGCACGTGTGTCCGCGTATAACATATACAAGAACTAGGACCGTACTTCGTGTCCACATATAATAGTATTTTCTTCACAAAGATGATATTATTTCAGATGAAAGTCTGAGTGTCGTATAGAATCACATAGAGTTTTAACAGTGTATACGATTCTATCATTAGTCTCATTCTGCAACATGTTTATGCTAAAGAAAGTATGCAGGATAGTGCTTCAATATATCGCAAGTCGCTTTTGTCTGTTCATTTGGGAAATGCAACTCTGTGCATAATAACATTATATTCTTGTTCATGCGCTTGTAACCCTTCGCTGATCTCATAGAACGATTCTTTTATTTCCAGATAGATGGATGCCGAACCATACAGATGCAGTTATTGTCCGACGAACTTCGATAACTTACAATCAACAATCGACCACACGTGTGCTGAACATCCGGATCAGATATCGATTTTTTAAATTCGTTAATTTCTCGAGATCTGGGACACTAATTTAGTCTGCCTCGTGCTCAAACAGACAAATTGTGGGTGTAAGATGGATAACTCTAAAATCAAGTGGTTATTATTGTTAATAACTAACCACTTGATTTTAGAGTTATCCATCTTATACCCGCAATGTGTCTGTTTGAGCATGAGGCAGACTGAATTAGTGTCCCAGATCTCGAGAAATTAACGAATTTCAAAAATCGATATCTGATCACTGAGCTTTGATGTGTGGGTTCCTCGACTCGAATCAAATATTTTTTTACCCCCGAAGCCAAAGAAATAGTAATATAGGACCCTCTGATCGGATTGAGTACCTTGAATGCATGCATGCCTTTGACTGCAATGGAGGTGTAATAAATATAATATTAACCTATAATAAAAGTTGCACCTGTTCTACATATAGAAACATGTTCAATGTCCAGTCTTCTTTTTGTGGGTAATAAGGCCTGTTTCGTATTTGTACGTCTTCCCACATGGGCATGTTTTATACTCTTGCAGGTGTACCCATTGTATGTGCCTCCGTCGTGTACTATTCGTGGTGAATTCTTTTACACAAAGTGTACACTTAACAGTGATTCCATTTACGCAATTCTGCTGGTGGTGTACTAGATATCGCTTTGCCGTGAAATCCTTGTGGCACTTTTCGCAGCTGAACGGTTTGCATTTCGTGTGAGAGTTCATGTGTTGTTGGTAATCGTCCTCACGCTGACACCGTTTGCCACATCCATCGAATGGGCAGACATAACGAGCCTCTGCCTGTTAGTGCTGTTTTATATATATATTGCTTTTCCGCAAACGTCACAGAGGTTGGGTTCACTATGATCCTTTTCCTGGTGTGCATCAAACTGCACCAATGTAGTAAAATACATGTGGCACTCGCCACATTGTTTGGCTGCCGATTGTTTCATCTTATGTCGACGCAACTAACTCTTCCATTTATAGCTATTGCCACACTCATGACATGAGAAACGGGTGGTCTGTTGTATTGTATTCTGCACGGTTGGTGGGTTGGTGCCAATGTCTATGAAATCACCATCTTGTGGCATCATCACAGCTGTATCTTTAAATACATATAATATTTGGAAATTAGACAATGTATGCGAACGCCTGAACGAAACATAATTCAAATTAAATCATGGCAACATTGTTCAAAAACAAAAATTAAAATTAATGTAAATTGCATTGTTTATAACAACAATAGGCGGTTGGTTGCGCACTAAAATACATGCAATATGGTGTTTCAACTAACATAGACCATTTAGCCATCACATTTCGTCAGCATGATTTACCTTGCATCACAGAACATCGGTAGCTTAACCTATGCGCGTGGTATCGATAACCGTTGTGCGTGGTTTAAACCATTTTTGAGTAACCGTTGTGGGAGTTCATTCCGAGCTTCAGCACTCGAGTTGATTATGTCGATTGTCGTCGGTGACACACTTTCACGCAAAACGCTGGGCATGTAAATATCGTGGTGGATGTTTGTGCTGTCCGATATGGGTGCCAGTTTTTTCTCTAGGGCAACAGGCAACTGTGTGAAGATCCATTGAACCAGAAAGTTTACACGAGTCGGAGGAATATTTTTCATTTATCAGCCCATATACAAACAAATTTGATTCAACACTGGTGTTTTAACGATCATGTCATAGAACCATTATCTATATACACAATGAACTCAGAAAATATTTGAATTATGGCACATTACATGGGTATATATCATAAAGATTACACTTACCGTCCGTCATGCTTAACCGTTGTTCGAGTTCTTAACCGGTAATCGAGTTCACTGATCTCCAGTGTGAATAACCGGTTTCCACATCTTATGAAAATATGGTGCACAAGACAGTAAACAGTCAACAAAAGTTAGTATGTTGTGAATTTTAGAACATATATTGTATACCCAGGCCCCAAAATATGGTGCTGGTCATTTGCAGAATGAGGTCCCCAGAGGGTGAATTTAGTGACGCTACCCCACACAGCAGGCTAGCATCACTAAATTCACCCAAAAGGGACCTCATTCTGCTTAGGCCTCATCTTCTCTGGAAAGCATTTATTATCAAATTAACAAAGTTTTTTAATTTCTTCAGAAAGTATCTTTTTTAGTTTAGTTTCTCTATATCCCCAAATTGGCAGATGATACAATGCATAATCGAGGAGCCCAATGGGTGCACACAACCAACTTAACCATCTGGGAACTTAAATCTGTGTCTAGGTCTCCCAGATGAGACCATGCAAAATGAGGTCTCCAGATGATGAATTTGGTGATGCTAGCCCACTGTGCAGGGAGTGTCACTAAATTCACCCTCTGTGGACCTCATTCTGCAAATGTCCAGCACCATATTTTTAGGCCTGAATGTACCTACGGCACAAAGGTAGATCGAACTGTAGTCTTTCTGGAGTTCACGTAAATCTGACGGAGATTTCTCCACTAATGCTTTCATTGCTTCTAAATGCTTCTCACTGTAAAATAGAGTAATATTAAATACAATGAGAAATAAAAGGTCACTGACCAAAATGACCCCAAGTCTGCAAATAATGTGTCTGTCATGTGCAGAATGAGGTCCCCATAGGGTAAATTTAGTGATACTCTCCCATACAGTGGGCTAGCATTACCAAATTCACCCTCTGGCTACCCCATTCTGCTTAGGACTCATCTTCTGAGAAGTATCTACAGTCTCAAACATAACATTGTTTCACTTCTGGGAAGTTTCTATATCCCTTAATTTGCAGAAGATAAATTGCATAATCGAGGTGACTATAATGGGTGAACTTCAACAACTTAAACTGGGGAACTAATGAGGTTCCCAGAGGGTGAAGTTAGTGACATGTGCAAGGTAGCATCAATAAATTCACCCTCTTGGGGCCTCATTCTGCAAAGGACAAACACACTATTTGCAGGCCTGAATGTCCCCTGATGAAGGTCACAGGTTTGATGGATTTATGGGTTTCAGATCCCTATACTACAGTAATGCCCTAAGTAATCGACTCCTTAAACACAGCAGAATTATTGGTAACTCTTCAGGATTTAGTCGGAAATATGGCTTGTTGCCATTCATCGGAAAGATCTATTTATTTTTCAGATCAGTAAGGGAGGGAGATTTTTATTTTTATTTTTAATTCCCAGCTATCAGGATGATCAGTTAGTTGAATCTGCTTGGAGCCATAATTAATATACTAGAGTTTTATGTTGATTTTCCTTATAACCCAAAACAAATCAGAAATGAAGGAAAAAAACAGTTGAAAAGGAAGATGAAAGAGTATCTCACAAATATTCATTTCACTTCCCGTTAAATAATTTTAGACTGATATTTGTAAGAACATACAGCTATCATACCCTTGACAACTGGCTCCAAAGAGCCATGTATTAGGCATGCAAATTTTATTACTCTTATCCAACTACTGAGGCCAGTATGCTCAAGGCTCGATTTAACTGGATTCGCATCTCAATTTGCGATGCAATTTCCAATTTCTGCTAACCAATTTAAAACAAGAAAACCATAATCAGAAATGGTATCGCCCTCAAGATTATATTATTACGCATAAATATAAATTATAAAAAAAAATGTAAAATATATTGGTTACATGAATGCACCGCCTCAGAATTCCGTTAAAACAACTAATCCTTCAAATTATTACAAAAAACTACGGCTTATTACTGCAGGTTTCTAATTCACCACACCAGAAGTCTCTAAATGCGGATCAAAAATCGGAGTCATTGTGTTCCCGCCATAAAATCTTCAACAGTGGTCCAGCCATTGTTGATATCTAAACATTGAAAGCAATTAATGCAGTCATAATAGTTACATACTGCAACTATCAATCCAGCGAATTTGATATGATTGATAGAACAAACCACTATTATCATGATCGTGTCGTTATTTGTTTAAAATACGTATCAATTGACATATAAGCATCCGTTCCCTCATTAAAATCAACATATTTTGACCATTTTAGGGGATCTCCGAGAATTCGGGGAACTCCGCAAATAGACCTCCGCAAACAGGGACCTACTGCGAATTGTCACAACAGGCTATATCTATCAGTTGGTTGAATACTATTTCCCTTTTTAATAAAGTAAATTAACAAGTAAATATCGAAAGACGATACATATATTTGTAAACAAGCATTGCAAATAATGTTCTTGGGACGAAAAGTCGCAAGACTTGTTCCGTATTATGATGATCATGATCATGATATGATTGATAGAACAAACCACTATTATGATCATCGTGTCGTTATTTGTTTAAAATACGTATCAATTGACATATACGCACCCGTTCCCTCATTAAAATCAACATATTTCGACCATTTTAAGCGACCTCCGCGAATCTCCGCAAATAGACCTCCGCAAACAGGGACCTACTGCGAATTGTCATAACCGGAAAAAGGAAAAACCAATTATCTATTTATAAAAGCTCCACAGACACACGGCGCATTCGGTGATCTAAAATTTCCCCACCAGTATACACCCGATGGGCGTGAATGAAAAAACATGTATTGGTAGGGAATGCTATACAAAATCTACCCAGTGCTACAAAATGCTATACAATTTTTTTTAATTAAATTGACCCCTGATGCTTGTTTAGCTTTTCACATCTCTGAACAAATCATGATAATGCAAAAAATGGCCATGGAATTTATGTTTGCTTAAATTGCTTACAATAAAAAGATCAAATGAGGCTCTCAAAAATCAGTGAGGGATTGCTCAAGAAACAAAATAATTAATTTGGGATGGCCTTACCATGTCTAATGTTAAGCTTCAAGATTATATGTTGCTTAAAGGGGTACTGTACACTATATCTGGTCATTTGTGGAACCATTTCCTTTTATACTCAACAGAATATATGCAACAAATGAATGAATTTGAGCCATGGATTAGTGCAAAATACACTCATGTGCTCTATGAACCATGTAAACAACATGGCAATTATAATGAAAATGAATTTATGACTCCAGTCATAAATTCATTTTCATTATAATTACCATGTTGTTTGTATCATTCATAGAGCATATATGTGTATTTTGCACTAATCCATGCCATGGCTCAAATTCATTCATTTGTTGCATCTATTCTGTTGAGTATAAAAGGAGATGGTCACATAAATGGCCGGATTTAGTGTACAGTACCCCTCTAAAGAAAACCATACCTATGAACATATAACACCTCTTCTTCTGTTGCAGACCTGCTCTGAAAGAAAATTAGCTCTGTGATGCAAGATCTCTAACCTTTTTTCTCCGGTAAGGGTGTTTCAGGTTTTTTTTAAAAACTAGTTTTCAACCTGGTTCAACAACAATAAGTGCAAAACTGTTTACCAAGCATACTCAAATTAAATTATTTTTTAAATCAAATCAATATATTTATATCTGTATAAAAGTTATTTATTCAGGTCATTCAGCATATAAGAATTTATTTACTTCTAGTGGAGTGTTTGATTATATAATTTATCTCTGAAGTTTAAGAAACATTTACATTATTTATCCTATTACAAGTAGGAGAAAACATGAAGCCACACATTCACATTGACAGTACAAATAAAATGCTTGATTGTTAAATATATCAAGTACCTACCTTCACTTTCATGGTTCTCTTTAGAAGTCCCCATATATTGTGCATCTCATAAATTCTGGAAATTCTATCAGGGCATTCTGGGTGCCTCCTGCAAAGATTCAAGATAACAAAATATAAAGATTATATTTTTCGACACCTGTCATGGTATTTCTAGTGATTCTGATCGTATGAACATCGAAGGCCGATCTGAAAAGATGGTGCCAGACATTTGCAGAATGAGATCCCCAGAGGGTGAATCACAGCAGGCTAGCATCACTAAATTCATCATCTAGGGAACCTCACTCTGCATGGCCTCATCTGCTATGGGAGACATAGAAGCAGATTTAATTCCGAAATGGTGAAGATGGTCATGTTCACCCATTGTGCTGATAGCGCAAAAAATTACGCAATGTGCCGTCTGCCAATTTGGGGATATAGAGAAAGTAAATATAAAAATAAAAACAAAAAACTTGTTAATTTGATTTTAAAGAAACTTTCCAGAGAAAATGAGGCCTAAGTAGAATGAGGTCCCCAGAAGGTGAACTTTGTGATGCTTGCTGTTCAGGGTAGCATCACTAAATTCACCCTCTGGGGACCTCATTCTGTAAATGTTAGCCACCATATTTTCCGGCCTGATCCACGGTGGGGAATCACGTGGTTTCGATGATGAGTATCACGCATTCAAAATGGCCGAGGCGATCTAAAACGTGACCATAAGTGTGGAAAAAAGTATATTATTTTGACAGCTACGAGCAGATGCTATAATTTCTTTCAAACAAGCTGATACCTCATTTATGTCCAAATTCACATTTGTTTGCTTTAACATTCTGACCAAAGTTGTCAGTCAAAGGAATTTCCAAGAAGTATGGACTGGTGTATTCCACGCACCTCCGACTGGCAACTTTGGTCAGAATGTTATAGAAAACCACTAAGTATTTCCGAACAAATAAGGTATCAACTTGTTTCAAAAATAAACCAGCATATGCTCGTAACAGTCAAACTGCTATGTTTTGTGTAAGTTCCTCGTTTAGTATGATTTTGTGCGTTTGCACATTTTGAATGCGTGGTACTCACCAACCTCAATATCACGTGATTCCCCACCGTGTGATCGCCGGTGAGATTCGTAGAGACCATAGGCCATATTTTGGCACAAAATAAAGTTTTGAAGATTCTGAATCAATGGCCTGAAATATGCCATATATATAGCAATTCGGATGGACAGGAAATCCCCAGGAAAAGTATGTTTGCAGGAGTATATCAACAAAATTGGCTAAAATTTATCAATGTAAGAATGTTTTGATATCCCCTCTCCTCAATCTCCTTCTGAGAACGTCCGAGCACTCATTCACCCTTCACCCTGCCACCGTCATTGGAATTGATTGGTTAATGAGTTAATGATTAAAGAGCGTTCGTATCTGCGGTGTCGTTGTTAAAGAGCGTTTATGTACACGAGTATAAATACGGCTCAACCGACTGTCTCGGAAACTGGGGATATCGAGACGAAATTTCATACTTAGGGCTTCCAAGTGACGGGGGAGATTTTCGTCGGGTCAGTCTGTCCGCCTGAGGTGACCTTCACCTTGAAAAGGTTACCCACAAATGACCTTGGGCGATATCTCGGTCGTCAGCGGTGACATCGACGTGAAATTTGTTATGTATGGTCAACTCAGGACGGGGAATATTTTTGTCGGGTTATATGATAGCATGCTGTCGGCGTGCCTGTACGGGGTTACCTTGAAAAACAAAAACAAAATTATTTATCACCACAATGCAGCGAATGATTTAAAAGCTGATAACAATGATAATACTAACCTGTCAGTAAGGCTTTGATGTGACCTCATGTCAGAATCAAATGCTAAACATGTTCTGGAATAAAAACAATTATTTTAGTTCATTTAAGACAACATCTTGAAATATTATAATGTAAATTAAAGTATTTAACAGAAAATATTTAGATTGATTCTTTTAGTGTCATGGCTGACCACATAGGACACTTAGTAGTCAGAATGCCAGAGATCAATGTTTACTCATCTCCTATATATTTTGGAACTTATGGCCGTCTGTCTGTCTGTGTGTGTGTGTGTGTATGAGTTATAGACTCAAAAACTGCTCGACCGATTGGACTCAAATTTGGTAAGTGGGCCTGCTTTGATCACAGGAACAATATGGGCAGATCAAATTTCACATGCGACCATGTCCTTGACCTTAACCTCGCTAACAATAGCATGTTTCTGGACCGACACTGTATATTCTGCCCAGACGGAGGTGATCACTAAGAAATCCATTTGCAGAATGAGGTCCCCAGAGGGTGAATTTAGTGATGCTATTCTGCAGTGGGCTAGCATCACCTAAATGACCCTCTGGAGACCTCTATTTCAAGTGAAAATGGGTTAAAATGCCACTTTACTGTCTTTCAATTTAAAACTCAAAGGCCAAAGTATGACCAAACGCCAGCTAAATTGCATGAATCAATTAATTAGGCAATTAGCCAATTAATAACCAACACAACGGTCAGCCAAAGACAGGGGTGGCATTCCGTAAACCCTGAAATTCTTGACAAAATGCCCCCAATGGGTCTTTAAAGTCAGTTAAAACAGACAAATGTTCTAAACTAAACTGTCTACTAAGACGGATTATGTTGGAGTGCCACGCGAGATCAGGTTGGGATTTGTTTATATAGCAATCCAACCCTTCCCCATGATGCACAGCAAAAGCAGCCCGAAATCCAAACTGATGCATAGAAACCAAAGACACTGTACCTTAGTAACCGTGAGAGCATCGGACCAGAAGTTAGGCGGCAAAACGTGCATATTTAAAACATGAATGAAATGACGAGCATAAATACTTTGCCAATATAATACTTTAATATGATGAACAATCAGTGATAATTGAATAAATATGCAGAATATGAACTGGATATGCTATACTACTAGATGATATTACCAATTATGATGACTAAACTGTACTTTGATAAGACAAGGACCCTCCATACCAAATATTAGCTAAATCGGCCCAATGGTTCTTGAGAAGAAGTCGTTCTAAGAATTACTATGGAGGAATAGAGTTATGGCCCTGGTTTCGCAACTAGTTGACTCAGTGACCTCATTTGAACAAATCTGAATGTGAGTCACCTAGTGAACATCTGCACTAAATATGAACCCATTTGGTCTTATAGTTCTGGAGAAGAAGACTATTTTTGACGGACGGAGGACGAGGAGTGATGACTATAGCTCCACTGGAGACTTCGTCTCAGTTGAGCTAACAAGAGGTACGCTGTCGCGTGGCATTTGCCCCCGACCGTAGCAATTCGGATTAAGCATGGACGAAACTGCGGATATCCGAGGAGGTATATATGACCATTCCAAAAGAAATTCGTACAGAAATGTTGACTGAAAACCCACCGACTAAAGTCAGGACCAAAAACAAGCGAAAATTCAAATTTTCTAAGTTGAAAAAAGGGCCATAACTCTGGCACAAATCATCAGATCATACCCAAATTTGCACTTGACATGTATTTTCATATAACTGATCCACAAAAATACGGGATTTGCAATTGTACCACCAAAGCTCACGCTATCATCTGGAAACCAAAAAAACAAGAACAAAATTGAATTTTCTAAGTAAAAAAAGGGCCATAACTCTGGTGAAAATGGGTGGACGAAACCCGCGCTATAAATGTAGCTGTTCCCCCATGCTGCTCTATCACCAAACCAAATATCAGCTAAATCTGCCCAGCGGTTGCTGAACAATAATGCAAAATGTTTGTACGGATGGACAAAATTGAATTTTCTAAGTCAAAAAAGGGCCATAACTCTGGTGAAAATGGGTGGACGAAACCCGCGCTATGCATATAGCTGTTCCCCCATGCTGCTAAACAGCTAAATCTGCCAAGCGGTTGCTGAACAATAATGCAAAATGGAGACGTCGTCTATATACCCGCCGAATTCAAGTCGGGGGCATAATAAAAGATGAGTGAAATGACCAAGCCTTGAAATAGGGTGTCTGTCATTTGCAGAATGAGGTCCCCAGAGGGTGAATTTAGTGATGCTACCCCGCATAGTGGGCTAGCATCACCAAATTCACCCTCTGGGAACCTCATTCTGCTGAGGTGTAAGCAGAATGAGGTCCCCAGAGGGTGAATTTGGTGATGCTAGCCAGCTATGCGGGGTAGCATCACTAAATTCACCCTCTGGGGACCTCATTCTGCAAATGACAGACACCCTATTTCAAGGCTTGGAAATGACACAATATACGTGATAATATAATGTGCGGAATAGGAAACGAAATATGAATATTTCCTACGAGAATAAAAGTGCATCACTACTAATTACTGCCAGTTAATTAAACATTACTAAAAGTCATATAAGGATTAACTGTCATGTGGACTGTTTTTATGGAGATGTAACGGTGAGGTAAGTGGACATAACTTGTGTAAAACCCGAAGGGTTTTACATACAAGTTATGTCCACTTACCTCACCGTTACATCTCCATAAAAATAGTCCACATGACAGTTAATCCTTATATTTATATACATTTAGCGAAAAAGCCGCTTTTGTAAATATATTTAAATCGAAAAGTGTATCGTGACAAGATCAGCCCAAAATACCCAATAGCACCCTTGGCAAAAGTTAATAGGAACAATTTCTCTTCATGTTGAAATCCGATGATGTATTAAGTCAATCCTGCACGAGTCAAAATGCGCCCAAAGCATTACGCGTTCGTCTTTCCAAACCTAATGACGTATCGATGGTGTTATTAGCTTGGTGGTATTAGGCGTTACGCATTCACCGAGAAATAACTGCAACTAGCCACGTGGGCGCCGACCAATCAGAATGCTGGATTTAGTGATGACAACACTTAGTGTGTAAATATAATACAATAAAAATAGCATTTAAACAGAGGGGTAACTAACTCGTTGCTTAGCTACAAACTTATGAAGTCTCTATTGTTAATATTGACTATTATCCCCATGGATTGCACCCAGATATTTGATGCACTGAATATGGAGATCTCATTTCATGAAATAATTATAAAAAGTGATTTTGTACCAGTCTATATTAAACTAATTGGTAGACTCTATTACAAGATACAATTATACCATGTTTAGTCGGACATTTGGGGATTAGAGCAAGAAATAACTAACCTGTGTGGTGTTGCAGTCAAGACGGTCTCTTTTATCAACTGATCAATCTGTGCCTCAACAGAGACTATTTCCTCATGAGTTCTTGTTGGATAAAAGCCAGCTATCTCAAACTTATCTGGTCGATTTTTGTCGTCCCGAAATTCAACACCCTCTCTGAAATAAAGTGACAAATTTCAGAATATTATTTACTAAGTAGATACGACTTGAAAATCATCAAAATCTTATTGTGCTGATGTTCATATTAAGAGGACTGGTGCGTTTTGAAAATCTAATATAGCCTAATTTGCAAGTCAAGTATACTCTTGGTATACACTGGTGTTAGTACACTATACTAATATTATTTGAATTAGATTCCATGTAACTACATAGTGTCAAGCCTGCAAATAGTGTGTCTGTCATTTTCAGAATGAGGTCCCCAGAGGGTGAATTTAGTGACGCTATCCCGCATAGCGGGCTAGCATCACTAAATTCACCCTCTGGGGACCTCATTCTGCTTAGGCTTCATCTTCTGGGAAGTATTTATTGTATCAAATTAACATTGTTTTTAGTTACGTTTTCCCTTCTGGGAAGTTTCTATATCCCCTAATTTGCAGAAGGTAAAATCCACAATCGAGGTGCCCAATGGGTGAACATTACCAACTTCAACTGGGGAACTTCAATCTGGTCCTAGGTCTGCCATAGTAGTTGAGGGCCTTAGCAGAATGAGGTCCCCAAAGGGTAATTTAGTGATGCTAGCCCGCTATGCGGAGTAGCATCACTAAATTCACCCTCTGGGGACCTCATTCTGCAAATGACAGACACACTATTTGCAGGCTTGCATAGTGTGAGACAACAATGTAGTCATAACAGTATAAAACCTCTAGACTCTTCATTGTTCCCGAACACGGCCATCTTCACACTTACCGCTGGACAACAGGAATAAGAATACAACCATTTATTTTTGGCCGCTTCAGTTCAGAAATGTAATGCACGTTGACGGCTCTTATGGTCACGAAAGATTTTTCGGCATATCATAAAATTAGTTGGGACAACAAGAAAGACGAGATGAAACGTAATCAATTACGTAATCAAGTAGTTCCTAAAACTGTCCCACGAATGCTCTGAACATTTTCGCAAAAATCTTGTTCTAACAATAGCCCCATTTACTGTCCTGGGATTGTATGAGAAAAATCCTAAATAAAATTGGATTAAACTTATAGAAGCTTTTCCAGACAGGTGTCCTCGATCCATATTTATTAATTTATACCCTGGAAACTATACAAAACTTGCTGGGAAGAGATAGACCATCTTTAACCCTTTCAGTACCAAGTCCGATATTTGTATCAACCCATATTTCCTTGATCATTTTTCAAATGTATTGATTATAATAATGTGATACATTGATGGAAAGAGCTCTAAGAGCTCTTTCCATCAATGTATCACATAATTATAATCAATACATTTGAAAAATGATCAAGGAAATATGGGTTGATACAAAAATCAAACTTAGCACTGAAAGGGTTAAGCAAATATCATCAAAACAATAATTTTGGAAAGGTGTAATCTGATCAACGAGACACAGGGGTTACAAATAAGGAAAGCATTCTCACTTTGGAGGGTCATCAAGAACAGCGGGCATCGTAGACAGTTCACCTTCCTCAAGGTCATCTTGATACAGAAAACAGTTCCAGTATGTTCGAAGGACTTTGATCACATTCAATATAGTCTCGGTGACACTGCAAAACAGACATTTCTTTATTACATAATTATACAAAGCTTTATTTATATAAGGCCAAAGTAGAACAATTGCTTGATTTACATCCCCTCCCTACCCTATTGTTATTCCCTTCCTCAATTTTTATTTTATTTTGATATCTTTAATGTAAACATTTTTCTCATGCCTTAACTGTCAAATTACATTGACCCATTAATCAGTTTTTTTTATCAAATTGGACATCTGAATCACATTGTATTGTATAAGATAGGATACTGCTTCAATATCTAGAACTGTCCATGGCCATTTATGTTAGGAAGAATAAAATATAAAAAATTTAATTTGCCCTCCCGCCCCAGTTTTCTGAAAGAGTTGGATGTAAATCTAGCAAATTATTTATATTGACCTAAAGACAATAAAACATCGCTATCCAGATTCGTGAGGGTAGCGCCTAGGGCTGCATGGTAATGAAAAAAACATATCGAATACACTATATTTTAAGATATCACGGAATGACTAAATACCGAATAAAACATCCAGGGCAGAATATTTGAGTATTTTCTCAAAGTAGAGTTATCCTTCGTAGCTACGAACGAAAACTGTACGTTGCTGTCAAATCGCCAACTAGGACATAGTTTCGTATTTTGAAAGAATTTAACAACACATATTAATATTTACTGTATACTTATATTTAATTAACATGGACATAATTATATAGCATCATCCAACAAGAATATATTTAACTTTTACATGTTACGTGCAAGGAATCTCAGCATGTTCACTTTGGCTGTCTTAAGGCAAGATCGTTTAGCCGTGGCAATGTGCCCTGACTTGCTGAATAGTCTTTCCGATGGTACGCTTGTGGCGCACACGCACAGATATTTTTTGAGAAATTTGCGAGAATAGGACAGTTTTTATTGTTCATTTTTCACCATATTAATGCTACAAAGTATTATAGCGAACCCATTAGCTTGACTCAATTTAGTTTCATTTGTCAATCCCACATAGTGCTATCACACTCAACGACATAATCCAAAAATCTATTCGGTTTCTATCGGTATTAAAAACAATATCGAATAAACGGTATATTAATGAAATACCATGCAGCCCTTGTAGCGCCATTCCATTATATTATTTTATAACTGAATGGAAGAATCAAATTAATAAAGAAAGCATTTCAAGACGGGATTTGCGCTGGTGCAGCATTAAAGACCCTGTGCCAGTGCATTCTCTTATATATTCGAGTTTCCCATATGGCGCCTTGCATATATAAGAGAATGCACTGGCTTACAATGTTAAGGTAAATATTGTTAGGCCAATGCATTCTCTGATAAATGCAAGGCTCCCTATGGGAGACTCGCATATATAAGAGAATGCATTGGCACAGGATTTTCAGGAAGCTCCAGTCATGAATAGGTTAATTTGAACTGGGGAAACTTACCTCTCACAAGGCTCTCCGATTGAACCAATAAGTGGAAGCGGATCTCCAAGCAAACCTTTGATTGTCATAGCAACTGATTCCGCCAGGGATTTCAAACAATAGCCTCCCTGAAATTCATGTGACGTCATTAAAAACTAAGAAAATACAACATAAAAAAAAAATTCTACTTAATATCTCTTCAAAATAACTAAATCACATCTAATATATGTTACATGTAATTGCTTTTCTTAATGTCGCCATTGAGGGAGTGGCCAAAGTCTTCACTTGGGAGCATGGAAGGTGGGTGCAAGAATATTCAATGTTTCAATGTATCTTTGCTGTAATCTGTGTGCCTTACATCTGACTGTATGTCTGTTTGATCTTCCTCTTACACTATATATTTATTTTTTCAAAAAAATATATAAAAAAGACAAACAAAAAAACATATAAAAATACAAATCGACAATACACATTTTGAAATATCATGTGCTTATTTCAGTGAATAAAATTGATAACTTAGTACCCAGGCAGCACTTTTCCAACTGAAAGTAGCGATCAACTAATAGTACTAAAATTTCCTGTGATGCCGATCATACCATTTCAAAAAACACATCTGAACTACGTGCAAATGTAAATATTTCCTTAATTCGGGATGAATTTTCATCAATTTATAAACTGGAATGATTCTGCCAATGAGATTCGCTGCATGCAATTCATATTTAAGAACGACGTTACGTGCTGCCATTTAGTTATGAAATTTGTTTAAATTAAGTATTCCTATTACATCGCCGGAGCGGAGTGTTACTCATCAGTTTAACAAACACAAACAAGTTCAAGTTCAGCAAAGTTAACCCTTCTATGACCGGAGCTTCCTGAAATTTTATGAAAACCCTGTGCCAATGCATTATCTTATATATGCGAGTCTCCCATAGGGAGTCTCGTATATACAAGAGAATACATTGGCCTAACAATATTTACTTTGACCTTGTAAGCCAGTGCATTCTCTAATATATAGGAGGCTCCCTGTGGAAGAATCGCATATATAAGAGAATGCAATGGCAGAGGATCTTTAATGCTGCACCAGCGCAGCTCCCGTCATGAATGGGTTAAAAAGGTATTTTCTTAGAGCCTAGAATTTGGGAGGAATTGAATTATGACAGTTAGTTCAATAAATATCAATCGTATACGAGACATGTGACTTACCTCAAGAATAACACCTACTCTTCCATCCGCAAAATAGGATAACATGTGGACGAAATGACTGTAGGCAGCAGGAGTGATTAACATTTCTCCCTACAATTTGAAATGTTGGGAGGATTACTTTATAGTAAATACACACTTTCATAGGAGAGGGAGTGAGGTAGAAAGCATAATCTCCATGAATATCTATTGGTCAATTATTCATCCACCAGAAGCTATTGTGGATAAATGTAATTAGTAAAATTTTTATCATTTGTGAACTCTAGGTATGGTATCAAAGGGAGATAACTCATAAGTCAAAATAAAAGATCGCTGACCAAAATAGCCCCCAATGAAGGTGGCAGATTTGAAGGATTTATGGGTTTCAGATCCCTATAATACAAACTGTAGGAGGAATTGATTACACCAATATGATATAAAGGGCATATTCAATAATATGTTGCACATCTTTCAATGTGTCGAAAAAGGGTCAATAACTCTTAAATAAAAAACATAAAACATTTATGTTGAAAAATGGCAATTACTCAAGTAAAATGACTCCGACCAAAGTCAAAATCTCAGGTACGCAGGTTGCCATCTGTGCCAAGTTTTCAATAGAATTGACAGGAAATGATGGAATAGAGGCTCGGACAAATGATGCGTCCCAGGATGTACAATTCTATGTTGAAAATGGGCATCAACTCCACCAAAATGAGACCGACTGAACTCAAAATCGTAGGTGTGCAGGTTCTCATGCTGGTTGATATATGTGCCAAGTTTTTAAAAAATTGACCAGAAAATGGCAGAATACAGGCTTCGATAAAGTTCAGGATGGACAGACGGACACACGCACGGACGGACGAGGGTCATTAATATAGTCCTCTGACGCAATGTCGGGGGACAATTAGATGACCTCTTATATGAGTAAAATATTTTTAAAACAAAATTACATATAAATGTAGAGAAATCATCATGAAAAATAACAAAAGTGAAAGCAGTCTAAATAAAACAAGACCATATTTTCATTTCAATCCACTTACTATCCAGGGACTCCCATGGAATAAATTATTTCAAATGGGAGGAATCATCTCAATTACTTGTGCATTGATAAATGTGTTGAGGACCAATCAATAGCTTCCTTCTTTGTCACTTATTCACACAAGCCCTGCCCAATGTTGCTAAAAATAAGTATTACAGAAAGTGAAAGTGATGGAGAAAGTGAGACTGAATGAAAACAACATGGCGAAATTGAAATTCTGGACGTTGCAATTAAGAATGTATTACAGAATATAGGCATTGATTCACCGAATCCAGAACAAAATAATATTCTACGAAGCCAATATAGCCACCGAAAAGACGTCTCAGCTATTCTGTCTACATGTTGTGGACATTTAATATAATTAACACATACACTTGGGCTTTGTCACACATCAATGAAAACAGTAAACAGCATCTTATTTCGAAAACATGAATATTAATGAGCTGTCGTGAGCTGGGTATTCCCCGTTTATTTCTGAAATAAATTTAAGTACTGGAGTCTCTAGACTGAGTGTTGACTGTAATAAAACCTTGTTCTAGTTTTAATTAGACTGAAGTGAATGTCACTATGGTTTACTCTCATTGGTATTTCAGTTAAAATAGATTATCTGTTGAAAAATAAAAAATGACAACAATAATGAATCAATATATTTATGACACAAAGTCTTGTCTATCAAATTAACATGCCAGATTTGTTTATAACTATAAATAAATTGTACAAAATGTCATACATCAGTAGAAAGCGGCAGCAACATGCCAATTCTACACATCGTCAAAACAAATTCATTAATGTGTTTGACAGTCACCCTGACAAACTGGGATGGATCCAGGGCCCTTTTCATACCGGTAACCAAAACTGCAGACACCAAAACTATTTTTTTTTAAACACTAGTGCAACTCTATTTTACTCAGTGGGGGTTGTTTAAATATAAAATATGTTAAATTAATATGCTAACATTGGGTCGACTTACATACTTCCGACATGTAGCCAATTTGACCGGCCACACTGGAGACACACTAAAACGGGTAAGCAGAGGCTGTGTCAGTATATATATTTACGGTGACTCTGATCATCATCATACCCCATACATATATAGTAGCAACCCCATTACAATACCATACATAATTTGTATTGAATTTCAAAAGTAAATAACAAACTGTCCTAATTTACCTACAAAATAGTGAGTCAGAGAGGCTGAAAGAGCCTTATTTTCTCTCTCATGGCATTTTCCAAAAGCAAATTTCGGGAGGCCAAACCCTCTGGCTGAATATTAAATAGAAGCAGTGAAGCCATACAAAGTCAATTCCCCGTTTCTCAGGCCAAAAATAATTTTTAAACATGAGCGTGTGCTATTTTTAATTAATTTTTTTATTTCTCAGACACACGAGAATGAAGCAGTCCACTTTCAAATAAGTCATTTGATATCAACAACACCTATCCCGTGATATTCCCAGAGTAATTTAACTTTTTGTGCACCTGTTTCCCACATAGCGTCTGGGCTACTAATAAACACTCTTTATTGATCATATTATTTATTAGTCCCCCCCCCTCTTTAAGTCATCCGATGTCAAAGGCACTAATCCCATGACAATCCCCATGTCAGGTGACCCATTTGTACCAATGTTCCTACATCTATTCCAAGCTGATAAGAAACATTCTTTATTGCTCATATTTTCCTCTTTAAGTCATCTGAGGTCAACGGCATCTATTTCTTGACACTCTACAGGTGAATTTATCCCCGTGTTTCAATTTTCACTGACCAAATTGCAACCATTTTGGGTATATAATTAATTATTTAGTTACATTAATTAGTAGTGCCCTCTTAAGACATTTGAGGTCAATGGGACATTTTCCCATATATAAAATATTTCAGCTCCGAGGTTCCAACCGTTTGGGCACCTCTAGCCAAAATATATATATATTATAATTATTAATGCCCTTTTAAGACATCTGAGGTGAACGGGACTTATCTATTAAAGCTCCCCTGGTCAAATTTACCCATATATGCAAATTTTCTGCTCAGATGGTCCAGCCGTTTGGTCGCCTATAAGCGGACAAATAAATAAACATACAAACAAATTTCAGTTTTATTAGTATAGATTGCATTGGCCTTTGCCTAACATATTTACCATGAGCTTATAATCCAGTGCATTCTCTTATATATGCGAGGCTCACTATGGGAGACTCATATATATAAGATAATGCACTGGCGCAGGATCTTTAATGCTGCACCAGCGCAGCTCCCGTCATGACCGGGCTAAAATTCAAGGGTTTTCCATGAGTATATTACACGCTTGTCCCTAGAGTTTGATAGGAAGTATTTGAAAATAAAACACTGCATTATGTATCTTGTTATCCCAACTAGAGTCTACACTCTGTCTACTATCTGAAACCATGACTGTCAGCAAGAAAATCAATAAGAAAGTCTTCATTTTATTCTGTAGTTTTTTGGTAGCCATTTGCAGAACTATTTTTTTGGAGGAAAAGTCACCATAAAACAACATAATGTCTGAAAAGATGAATCAGTATTGAATGTTTATGTCTGTCAGATTATTGCAAACATGGTTGAATAATATTTATGTTCTTTTATGTTGTTTTGGTCCTTCACATGACAAAAAATTAGTTCTGCAAATGGCTACCAAAAAAAATAAAATACTAAATAAAAATTGTTTTATTTATTTTCCTGAAGACATTCATGATTTCAGATAGTAGACCGAGTGTAGACCCTAGTTGGGATAAGTTAGATAATGCAGTGTCCTTTTTTGCAAATACTTCCTGTCAAACTCTCTAGTAACCTACATGACAAATTGTTTTTTTGTTTTTTTTACATAATTCTATCATATCTCTCATATTGTGAGGGTAAACATGTGTTGTTATAATACTACATGTATAGCATACAATGGTTATGAAGGATAATGATTTTTTTCATTCAAATTGATAGTTGGAAATTGAGATTTTTTGAAAATTCACGAATGGGGCGCCTTCTGATACAATTTAGCCTGGCTATGACCTGTCAGGTTTTGTGAATTATGTCACTACTCTTATGCCAGATGCTTGAATGTGAGAGATGATGCAATGCTTTTGAAATGCACAAATGAAAGTGCCATTCATGGATATGGGATATTAAATACCTATGGAAAAACAAATTATCTCTATACGTTACATACTGGTAAGTGAAAACCTGCCATGGTGCAAATAAATATTTTGTGAACTGATAGTTATGGAATACTATTCGGGCCACTTGCTAATTGCGCTTTTAGCGCACACCAAAAGCAACAAAGTGTGTGCTATTAGTCGTGCGCTGAAAGTGCCAGAAGTGACTAAATGTATGCCATAATGTCAAACATTTTGGAGCTTTCGAAGCATGATGTCGCATGTTTTGGCACAGGCCTCAGGCTAGAGGTTCAGAACAGGGAGACTTGAAGTCTCCCTCCAGGAAATTTAGGGAGACTTCAGGAAATTTAGGGAGACTTCACGATAATCTGAAATTTTAACTAAATTGAAAACTTTATTATTTTTAAACTGTTGACTTTATCTGAAGAAATTAATTGTTGACTTCATAACTTTTAATATCTGAAACTGGATTATTATTATAAATTTTAATTTTTTGGAAATGACTTTTGGCAGCTGCTGTATTGTGGGTGTCCGTTAAAATAAACAATAAGGACTAACTAAGGAGGTGTAAAAGCTTTTAATTTTGTTTCTAAAGAGTTTATTGTTGAATACCACCATCACGACCGTATGCCATCAGTGATCTGATGATAATCCGATTAAAGCAATAAACTTGACGAGTTTGATAGCTGTGCCACAATAGTGCCACCGCAGACGCTACGATTAAAATCGTAAGTGGGGAAAATCGTAGGTGGAGAAATCGTAGCTTGCCCGCAGACGCTACGGTGCTGCGATCTTTGCAGCTACGATTTTCGTGGTATTTACAACATGACCAGTGCGACAGTGGTCATGTGACAGCTACGATCGCGTGCGTTGCCAAAGTCACGCCACGATTTTCCTGGTAAAATCAAACAGTGCTTGATTGCTACGCTTTGGCTACGATATTGTCGTGGGCATGCGCATTGGATGCTTCCTCCTGCGATTTTCCCCACTTACGATTTTAATCGCAGCGTGTGCAGTGGCACATAGGTAGTGATTACTAATAATGTGTTCTTAACAGAGACCAGTTGAGCTTATAATATACACCAGCAGGTTATTTAAATATCTGCATTGCAAAGTAGGCCTACATGCAATTAATTTGCAAACGTTGACAGACGTATATTGAGCACGTGGCCTGAGCGATAGATTGACAACAATTGTAATTTGCAATTAACACATAGTTTTGACACAAATTAATCCCTTTAAATGAGTTTGGATAGTAATAGTTTATTATGTAGATCTTTGATTTAACTAAGAACATTAAATTAATTACTTCCAATGCACATTCAAACCTCTGTGTTTAATAGTAAGCAAGCACGTGTT
The DNA here is from genome assembly GCA_032622095.1 of Siphonodentalium dalli. Classification (NCBI taxonomy): domain Eukaryota; kingdom Metazoa; phylum Mollusca; class Scaphopoda; order Gadilida; family Siphonodentaliidae; genus Siphonodentalium; species Siphonodentalium dalli. The sequence goes on from CP136063.1 coordinate 256,549,721, forward strand.
CTTGTTTGTAAACAAATAAATAAAAATGTGCAATTCCAAAAAGTAAAAAAGTTGGATTGGGAAACGGAGTCCGACACAAACTACTTTTGTAAAATCGAAAATTCATAGATATGTTTTAGTTTAAATTCAAAGACAGTATTATTTGTTCACATTGGCTACTGTATGAGCGGTGGTGACCACGTATGGCTATACAATTTGCGGTTACAAAATGACCCGACGGAACAAAGTAATTCTAAATTCCAGTCTCCTTAAAACGAACTAGTAGCTCATAAACTTCGTTGCTCAGCGCAATTTGCCGTTTCCAAAAACACCCAATCTGATCTGATCTGATTAGAATATGTGCATATGGTACACCGTGTATAATTGATAAATAAAATGCCTCGTTGGAACAGTTGAGACTATATATTTTTTTTTGCAAAACGAGTCAAATTTTCACCGGTAAAATTACCGTAAATCCTAAGCTAGTTTTGTCAAATTTGGAAGGCGACTTCGTTTTCGCCTTGCGGACATCTGAGGGCGACTTCGTCGGACCGAAGGCGAGAATTTCGCCCGAGTCGCCTCCTAGCCTGGGGCCTGTTTTGGCATGCCGAAAGTGACAAAACATGCACCATAATGTCGCACATTTTGTTGCACGCCAAATCATGCGCCATAATGTCGCAATTTTTTTCACTTATTTCGCTTTCGGTGCCCACCAAAAAATGTGAAATCTTGCATGTTTTGGCGCACGATGAAAGCAACACACAAGTGCCAAAATGTACAACATTAGTCATGATTTTGTTGCTTCTGGAAGTGGCCCTAATAGCATTCCATAGATAGCCAATGGTGGTTGAAGAAAATTTGTTATAAAATAATTGAAGGTTATACCTTTTCATCCCCAACGGCAGAATCAAAACCCGCACAAACTAACAAGAGATCAGGCTTGTACTGTAACAGAAATTACCAATGTTAGAAGATGAAAAGAAGCTAAAAACACAGAGCAAAAGCATGATGCTTAAAGCCAGACATTACGATTTTACAACTCTTTTTTATTATATACTTGATTTCATTGTATAATTTCATTGTTAATAATTAATGGTCAGGCAAGATCCCAAACCAAACATATTGTTACATGTCAAAATATTTGAATCTGTGTCAAGACTTATTTTTAATTTCACTTATGGGAAACTGAATGCATATATGAGACAAGATGGAAATATTTGAGTTTATATTCCAAGCTGTTTATCTGCTGAGCAATTTTATAATTTGATTGTGAATGAATCATAATGTCTGGCTTTAATGATCAGGTATAAGTTAATAGAGATGGGTAGTATATAAATTCTGATATATGGGTCAGTTTAGATTCTATTTCGAGTTTTATTTCATTCTCAGTGTATCTATATATATATATATATATATATATATACAATTTATCTGAAACAAATCCAGTTTGGATTCATGGTTCCAATTATAAGAAAAAAACAGGACACATAAAGTTAAAATAATGTTCATCTATACGTTTGGTATTACTTCTTTGGATCGCACTGGAATTGTCAGATTTTATTTATGCCAAATTTAGTCCATAAGGTCGTGTAAGAACCTTCGTTGAGCTAAATGAAAGTCAATGTTTTCAGTGAAATGTATTAATGTGGGCGATTGAACTGCGTGAGGGGGAAGGTTGTTCCATTCTGCGCATACTTGCTGTGAGAATAATGAGAACTTCCATACATCTTTAGATTTATGCTCCACTTGTAGTGTGAATTTGAGTCCACATGTTCCAACGTAGGTGTTATACTTATAGAACTGCGTGGGGTCTATGTTGTACAGCCCCTTTAAAAGTTTATATGTTTCGATCATATCTGCTCTAAGTAGCCTGAATTTAATCGAACTTAAGTTCAATATTAGCAGTCTCGTGTCGTAACTTTACTTTAACCCTTTGAGTGCCAGGGGCCGATCTCATCGGCCCTAAACCTACAAAATAAGTCTGTTAAAGAATATAAGAATAAAATATTAAAATTGTAAAAAATTGTAAAAAAAAAATAAAAAATAAAAAATTGTTAGGCCAATGCATTCTCTTATATATGCGAGGCGACCTATGGTCGACTCGCATATATAAGAGAATGCATTGGCACAGGGTATATGGTTTGATACAAAAATCGACCTGGCACTCAAAGGGTTAAAATAGATACCATTCTTGTTGCTCTAAATCCTGAAAAGTTACCCATAATTATGATGTGGTTAAGGAGTCGATTATTTAGGGCATTACTGTATGGCTAACATCAGTATTCTTCATTTTCGACAAACATGTGTTGTGCATACTAATTTGATAGGATTTTCTAAGGTGAAATCTGCCTGAATATGTTCAATTTCCTTTCACTGCCTGTAAATCGTAAGTATTTTAGAGTTTCCATTAAAGGTACTCAATCCGATCAGAGGGTCCTATATTACTATTTCTTTGGCTTTGGGGGTAAAAAATATTTGATTTGAGTCGAGGAACCCACCCTTCAAAGATGAGAGTAATCAGATATCGATTTTTGAAGTTCGTTATTTTTTTTAATCTGGTCCACTTCCACGCGCTCAAACGGACAAATTACTGACAAATTGCGGGTGTAAGATGGATAACTCTAAAATCAAATGATTACTATTAACAATAATAACCACTTGATTTTAGAGTTATCCATCTTACACCCGCAATTTGTCAGTAATTTGTCCGTTTGTGCGCGTGGAAGTGGACCAGATTTAAAAAAATAACGAACTTCAAAAATCGATATCTGATTACTCTGAGCTTTGAAGGGTGGGTTCCTCGACTCGAATCAAATATTTTTTACCCCCAAAGCCAAAGAAATAGTAATATAGGACCCTCTGATCGGATTGAGTACCTTTAACTTGTCATGTGCATGCCACCATATACTATTACCCATGCTTATGATTTCTACTTTCATAGTCAATTTTTATAAAGTTAGTTTAAATTGAACATCGACCCATGAGGTAATTAACTTAACCCTTTAATGACAGAAGCTGCGCTGGTGCAGCATTACAAATAGTATGCCAGTACATTCTCTTATATATGTGAGTCTACCATACAGAGTGTCACATATATAAGAGAATGCACTGGCTTACAAGGTGAAGGTAAATATTGTTTGGCCAATGTTATGTTTTTTTTTATATATGCGAGGCTCCCAATGGGAGACTCGCATATATAAGGGAATGCATTGGCACAGGGTTTTTGCAAAACTTCAGGATGGTCCTGTCATGGAAGAGTTAAAGCATAAATATACACTGATACTGATATTGCAACAGAGTTAATGCGCAAAAAAAATATTACTATCAAGATGGAACCCAACATTCAGATACTACCCATCTCTAAAAGTTAACAGAACAGATACAAATCAAGTTATATAGTTATGGTTGGTTAATACGTTAAATAAAATGCTGATAACATTAATACAGAAAGAAAACATTTAATTTCTACACACAGACCTCAAAATATGATGCTGTACATTTTCGTAATGAGATCCCCAGAGACCAGGGTGAATTTAGTGAAGCTACCCTGCACAGCGGGCTAGCATAACTAATTTCACCCTCTGGTAAACACATTCTGCTTAGACCTCATCTTCTCTTGAAAGTATCTTTATTATCAAATTAACAAGTGTTTTAGTTTCTTTAGAAACTTCTTTAGAAAGTTTCTTTTTCTTTTTTAGTTTAGTTTCTCTCTATCCCAAAATTGGTAGATGACATAAAGCATAATAGAGGTGCCCAATGGGTGCACTTCATCATCTGGGAACTTAAATCTGTGTCAAGGTCTCCCACAGCAGATGAGGCACTGTGCAGGTTAGTGTTACTATATTCACCCTCTGGGACCTCATTCTGCAAATGCCCAGCACACTAATTTGAGGCCTGGCTACACACATAGTTACCTCTAAACAACCGATAGCAGCATCATATCCTGATGCTATTAAAATTAGTTCTGGGTTGAACTGCAATAAAATGCATTTAAGGTAAAAAAGTCATGCAGAGTTTATCAGAATATCAGATCCTTGAATGACTATAATAACTACAGTAATGCTCTAATTAATCGACTCCTTAACCACAGCAGAATTATGGGTAACTTTTCAGGATTTAGTCGGAAATATGGCTTGTTGCCATTCATCGGAAAGCTCTCGCCGAGAGCTTTCCGATGAATGGCAACAAGCCATATTTCCGACTAAATCCTGAAAAGTTACCCATAATTCTGCTGTGGTTAAGGAGTCGATTAATTAGAGCATCACTGTAAGCTCTTTCCAAACTGAATGCATATAAATCGTTGGACATTAAGGCGAAATAAATAAACAGGCACCTCTGTCGTCACTCAAATTTTCTTTTAAAAAGCCACATCAAATTTTTATAATTTCACCATAACAATGAAAATGAAATTTTGTTTGTTTCTGGAGTATGTTTTCCAGATTTTGAGAACAAAATATAAATAAATAGCCTCCTTCCTCATATCAAAATTGAGATCTAATTTTCCTGAAAATACAGATATTTTATTTTAATGGCCTAACCATGTCTGTGTTTGAACTTGACCAGGTCTTGTTCAAATGTCGGTACATTATTTCTATAAAATCATGAAGGATTCTCCAATTCAGTTATGGTCACACACCTTCTACATTCACACAATTAGCCCATGAGGAAGAATACAAATTGCCACATGGTTTACATGAATGTCTCCATGGTCCATCACCAATAACTGCAGCCTACATTTCATAAAAAGCTATGAACCACCTACGTCACTTCAAGCCGATCATGTGCAAGCCTTGAAATAGTGTCTGTCATTTGCAGAATGAGGTCCCCAGAGGGTGAATTTAGTGATGTTACCCCGCATAGCGGGCTGGCATCACCAAATTCACCCTCTGGGGACCTCATTCTGCTTACACCTCAGCAGAATGAGGTTCCCAGAGGGTGAATTTGGTGATGCTAGCCCGCTATGCGGGGTAGCATCACTAAATTCACCCTCTGGGGACCTCATTCTGAAAATGACAGACACACTATTTCGAGGCTTGCATGCACCTGCTGCATGTTGTTATTGGGAGACTGTGTTGGAATTTGAACAATATGTTTAATATTTACAGTTATTTTGGTAGTTTTGAAAAGTTTTTCATGTTATTAACCCTTTGAGTGCCACGGGCCGATCTCATCGGCCCTAATTTACGGTGTGTAAAATCGGCCCTAAAAAAATAAAAAATAATGTTTTTTTTAGAATTCTTTTTTAGAATTTTTTTTTTTTTGGGTTGAATTTTTTTTGGGTATGCTTAAGCATGCTATAGCGAATTTAAAAACAAACTGGATAACACCTTAGGGGCATGTTATAACTCAAAACTATCACCAAGTATTCATAGTAATAATTTTGATACCCATAAAAACATAAGATTCCCTGGCACTAAACCTACTAAATAAGTCTGTTAAAGAATATAAGAAAAAATTATTAAAATTGTAAAAAATAATAACAAAATATGAAAAATTGTTAGGCCAATGCATTTTCTTATATATGCAAGGCGACCTATGGTCGACTCGCATATATAAGAGAATGCATTGGCACAGGGTATATGGGTTGATACAAAAATCGGACCTGGCACTCAAAGGGTTAATGTTCTAATAAATGTACTGGTATATCATTATAAGGTATTACTTGAAGATCGATTGTGGTCATCGGTTTTAACCCTTGCTATACTAAAGCATCATTAATGAGTAGTTATCCCATAGGAAATCAGTCATCTGCTTTTACCACCTTAACATGCCTCCAAATGAATAATATATCATTCCGATGTACACTTATTAACTGACTGGGAGAATCCATTTAGAAAAGAAGGAATAAATAGAGTTTGTGTGATTGTTTAATGACCACAAAGATTTTCAAGTCATTTCTTAAATAAACATATGCATATTTGCTGATAGTAATGGTGTTTTACTCACTATAATGGTTTTATAAATCAGCTCTTGTGTTGCATAATTCTTATTAGAGTTGGGAGACTTGCACATATGCACAGTCATATGGATGGACAGGTGCACAGATGTATGGATGGACAGACGAACAGGTGCAAAATAGTATACTCTTTTCTTTTCTTTTTTTAAATGGGGTAAAATAAATATTGCACACATTTAATTTGTGCTCGTACTCACTGACCTGTGTGGCTAATGGTAGTAAAATCTGATGGAATATGGCAAGGTAATCGGTGTTTGTCATCCCAGTCTGAAAATAAAAAAGAAAAGTGAACTTGTGTATGGTGTTGAAACGATTAATCGACTAATTATTAAATAGGTCGACGCTGAAATCCGCCAGTCGATTAGTCGAAAGAAATCCCAAACATGGCCTTCTGATTGCCATAAATAACATAAGGTCCCTTCAAATGATGAACCTCATTCAATACAATGGTACTCGTGTAGTTCAGAGATTCAGTTATTACTCCCTTTAGTGACCCTTTGATGATATCAATATGCTGCACAGAACACAGGTGTAACACATGCAAGTCAGGAGCTCAACTAATCATGCACAGTGTCCCTAGTTTTCTTAACCCTTTACCCAACAAACCGGCCAAATAAAGCTTCAACAGCCTAAAATATCTTCGGTCTGTCTCAATAGAACCATACAAATATGGATATCATTGGAACCGGCTCCTTGACCACATTGTGATAGTTACAGTTATGCCCTGTGCCAATGCATTCTCTTATATATGCGAGTCGACCATAGGTCGCCTCGCATATATAAGAGAATGCATTGGCCTAAAAAAAATCTTTTTTTAACACTTTTTACCATTTTTTCTTACATTCTTTAACAATTTTATAATTTTTAATGTGTTAAGCCAATGCATTCTCTTATATATGCGAGGCGACCTATGGTCGACTCACATATATAAGAGAATGCATTGGCATAGGGCCCTTCTGTTGGGTAAAGGGTTAAAAGACGCGAACAACTGTGTGCTGGTGAGCTTCTGTACTAGCTGACATATTGTTTTAGTTAGCTGCTATATTATTAGCTTCTATATTATTAGCTTCTATATTATTAGCTGCTATATTATTCGCTGATCATTCTATGGGTCTTGTTCAAGTTGTTATTTAAGTCATCGACCTGGAACTTTTTATCAAACGAACCTTCTATCAAATCCGGATTTGTTCGGAGTTAGTTTCTTAACATTATGTTCACCTTCTCTGCTCTTTATTCATTATTAGTTGCATTCCTCATGCCTATTATTTTTGAATGGATTTCTTGTGACAAATATCATAAGTTGGCATTAAAGACATATCTGTGAAACAATTAGTCATAAAATTACGAATAACAGTTTTCAAAATATTTTTTGAAAAGACGTTCCATTGTCAATCATAAAACTCAGTCCTTCGATTCTGTAAAATGCAGGAGTGTGGTTGGTCACTCGCCTAACCTGAAACCCAGGCGTGTGATTTTGGTGGATATTTCGGGGGTATAAAATGACGAACGAAGCCTCAAAATCAAATAAATTTTTATCACCATTGTGATTCATCTTGTACACATGTATTCTTCACATTGAAGTAATGAACAATTAAAACTCCATTCTCGAATTGCGTCGTAATGCTTCCTTTGGATGTAAGTTGTTATAAAATGCGGTCAGAGACCACGTAACCACGTGAGAGTTTCCTGTTGTGTGAACTCTATCGATATTTTTTAAAATAATGTTTGTTTACCCCGAACTCAAGTTTCAATTTCTATTCATCTTCGCCGTCCATCGGGGCGGCTATTTTTAGAACGCAACACATGGTACCAAAATTACGTCACGTTGGTGATGGGGGTGCATGGTGGGATTAATTTAAATATGTCATGTTGGTAACAATGTCTAGCCGAGAATTCCTCAGACCTACAGACGAATGCTCAGACATCGCTAAACGCACCTGACTATAAGAATGTACTAGCGCATGCACAAAACTTAAAACAATTACTTCCGTCGTATACGGCGTGTCCGTCAGTCTTCTCCAGCAAAAAAGGTTGATCGTTATCATAAACCCTTTTTCAATCGTGCGTCGAATATCGCCGAGGAGTGTGATTAATTACTCGCCAAAATTTAATTTCAGGCGTGTTATGGTGCGCGATCGCACGCCTCATAATCGAAGGCCTGAAAACCAGGAGATGGGGGTCGACTAATCGACTTGTAGTCGACTTCTCCTGTCAACTAGTCGACTCCTGAAAACCCCTAATAGTTTGAACACTACTGTGTGTATACAGTAAAGCCCTAATTAATTGACTCCTTAACCAAAGCAGAATTATGGGTAATTTTTCAGGATTTAGTCGGAAATATGGCTTGTTGCCATTCATCGGAAAGCTCTCACTGAGAGCTTTCCAATGAATGGCAACAAGCCATATTTCCGACTCAATCCTGAAAAATTACCCATAATTCTGCTTTGGTTAAGGAGTCGATTAATTAGGGCATTACTGTATATGTGAGAACTGATAAAAGAAACTATTTGTGCTTTATTTGGATAAAGAAGGAGATTCAACTATCCATAATATAGATAAACGGCCAAACGTTTGGAAGCAGACATTAAGCCTTTCTATACTAAATGGACTCTCCCACTCAGTTACAAGAGTATACACTGGAATGGTCTATTATTCATTTGGAGGGATGTTAAGAATATATGAAAGTGTCAATGACACTGTAGCTCAACTTAGGTAGGGGAATAATTTAATGGTTGACATTAAACGGAGGAATTAGGAAAGGTGCTAATTGATCTAGAGGTCGCCCCGATGATCCATATGAAGTTTGGTGATGATCGGATCAGAGATGTGGTCTGTAGGAATCAGGGAGCTAAATGTGTTCTAGAGTCGGGAACGAGTACACCGTGGAATGCTAAAGGTGAAGGTAACTGAAGAATGACCTTCACCTGATACATGCGACACGTTATTAAAGGATGACATCGCGTTTATTTGATTTGTACATCATATCTAAATAATTTAAACTGGTGAATGAATGGGGGAATGGATTTTTGTGAGCGAGAAATTTATTTAACTAGCTGCTGTAGTTCTGGATTTGTCCAGATCAAATTTTGCTGTGGGATAGCCCTGCCGTACACTTGGGGATTTATTTTAAAAAGTAAACACATGACCTATAATTTTTCTACCATTTTCGTGATCAACTGGTGTCAATCTAGCCGGGTAAATATCACTGATATGGCCTGCAGGCTTCAATTCAGTGAAATTGGCCGAAACGTTAACACTGTCGCCTATGGGAAACCATTTAGTTCCGTGATTCCTATAAGTAAAATTTGAATTTTACGAAATTTCACGTTTCGCAATGATAAGTTGTTAATTTCATATATTCTTATTTTCAAATGATAATGACCACATTTTGGACAGATTTAAAGAAGAAACGCATGGATTCGCCTGTAGATAATAAAGAAAGTGATAAATCTGGGAGTTTTGCATGGACATCAGGTACCATTAGGGAGTCAGAGGGTCTGAAGTCCCCCTCCCCACAATTTGGAGGAGTGTTAGCCCCCCCCCCCCCCATTGGAAAAAGGTGGCAGTTGACCTAATTAAGCTTCCGGCACCCAGTAGCCTTATTGGGGATGGTAGCCCCACCCCAATTGCGGGGGGGGGGGGGGGGGGGGGGGGATGATGACATCACCACTAGAGTTACTGTCGTGCAAGACTGTCATGGCAGGTTTGTTAAACGGACAGTATGCCCTGTCATCTGGTCAAATTTCATGCCTGAGGCTTTGTCTGATGTTGTATCATTATGTTTAGATATTTCAATTGACTTATGGTTGCTTTATATTGCTATTAAAGTATTTTTAATTTTAATTTTCTGTTCATTTTGGTAAATCTTTATTATAATCTTCATTATAAATTGCCAAATTCTGCACGAAAAGGGTTAAAATTGGACAATATATCCCTCTCAAAATGTATATTAACATTTCCTCTTCAATTTAGTAATATTATGGTATATAAGGGCATACTTCAGTTATACGAGATGCATCAGCTAGTAAAATTGAAAAAAAAATCAAATTTTTTTGGCTTTATTTTGATGATTCACACAAATTTTCAGGATGACTCATATTGAAAAAATAAACCACTACTGCCCGATATAATCCATTTTTGGTTTCAGTAAGGTCTATATTTGGATAAAATACTATAAGAAACGCTGTGTTTTACGCATATACATATATATAGGAATCAGGGAGCTAAATGTGTTCTAGAGTCGGGAACGAGTACACCGTGGAATGCTAAAGGTGAAGGTAACTGAAGAATGACCTTCATCTGATACATGCGACACGTTATTAAAGGATGACATCGCGTTTATTTGATTTGTACATCATATCTAAATAATTTAAACTGGTGAATGAATGGGGGAATGGATTTTTGTGAGCGGGAAATTTATTTAACTAGCTGCTGTAGTTCTGGATTTGTCCAGATCAAATTTGGCTGTGGGATAGCCCTGTCGTACACTTGGGGATTTATTTAAAAAAGTAAACACATGACCTATAATTTTTCTACCATTTTCGTGATCAACTGGTGTCAATCTAGCAGGGTAAACATCACTGATATGGCCTGCAGGCTTCAATTCAGTGAATTTGGCCGAAACGTTAACACTGTCGCCTATGGGAAACCATTTAGTTCCGTGATTCCTGTAGGATGTGTCAAAGGATTTAGTGATGCAAAGAGTAAAATCCAAGATGGCCACCAGCGGCCATGTTTTTTGGCCGAATGATCCTAAAATGACTCGTTCCCATCTACATATAAATGTCAACATTCATGACAAATTTTATGATGATCAGACAAACAGTACGGCCTGTAGCCCGCGCCAATGGACTTAATTTTGAAATCCATGATGGCCACCAGCGGTCATGTTTTTTGGCCGAATGACCCCAAAATGACTCATTCCCATCTGCATGTCAATGTCAACATTCATGACAAATTTCATAAAGATCAGACCAAAGATACGACCTGTAGCCCGTGCCAAAGGAAATTGTTGACGAACACACGCCCACACGGACGGCGGACAACAGACGCCAACCCATGGCAATAGCTCAAACTTACAAAGTAAGTTGAGCTAATAAGCAGACGCTGGCCCAGAAATTCCTTTAGCCATTATTTTAGCCAAATGCCAATTTTTTTTAGCCACTTTGAATTTACTTTAGCCACTTGTTTCAGAATGTTTTTTTGTGATAAATTGAACGTATATTACATTTTATTGACAAAAGAACACAATAACAATGTAATATGAGCAATGACATCCTGCCAAGCGATTCCACATACAATGAAAGTTTTTAGACCATCGCAAATAAAAACAAATTGCGGTGTATTAACATATAGCGAAAATATGCAATATGATATCTGAACGCAACCTGAAGTTTTATTTATTCGCGATTTTGTGCATAGTTTTATCTATGCCTATGCGTATCTGGTGCATATTTTTTCAATTCGCAGGAAAATAGTAAGTACACCCTGGTGACTACGCAATTAGGATAATTTTAATCGCGGCTAGTTGGCCAAATGTCACTGTAAATATGTTACATGACTCTATATTTTGTGCATAATAGTACGATTGAGTTATCAATAAAGCATCTATCTATCTACAGATCGATCGGTTTTGTAAAAAGTTGGAATCAAACTGCAAATGCAAGAAATTCATTTTGGAAACTTGACTCGCAACAAAACCCTCCGTCACTTAAAGTGATTAAGCATCTTTCCCTTATCCCAACTCAAAAGTTGCGTTTATTACAACACAAAGCGTCTGCCATTGACACTGCATGAAATCAACACCAATGTACACCTATTACTAATTGCTCCAAGCACATCGGATCGCGTAACATACACGAGGTGGCGATGCTTTTGTTGTACGGATGTCAGCTGCGCGTTATGTTATTAGACCGATGACTGCTGGTGTGTTTATAATCGCCACCATGTCCAGATGGACATATTTGAGAGGAAATTAATTTAGCCAATTTTTTCGCCATTTGGTCATTTTTTTTCGCCATTTACAATTTATTTTCGCCAATGGCTAAAATGGCTACCGACAGCGTGAACACTGCTTGTAATTGCATATCCAATGAATTTTTCCCTCAATAGTAATACATAGTAATACTGCCGAATTGGTCTTTATCTCATGGTTTTCTGCACTAAATTACTCAGGTTCACAAATCTGTTATTATGCTACAAAGGTTCACTGAAACTAGCATTTTGATACCCAGGTTTGGCTCATGCATATATTCGATTCAATTTGTGAATGTCATCCCAATTTGATTTGCTATTCAACCCTACTATTTCGCAAACTGAAATTGATGCTAAAATTAATTCAATGTTATGCTTAGCTAGGTGCAGCTTAAATAATCCCGAGGAACCTTTTATCCACAAAGTATCATCACTATGGCTCACACAAACCTTATTCAATGGGACGTTCACATTGAAACCTTTTCCTTTGCCTTCGCCAACAAAATCATAGTCTGACCTTCGCAGATGAGGCCAGAAAGTACCGTGTTCATATCGATGGATGGAAAAGTAGAGAACTCTGAAAAAATTACATTGATGAGTCATGTGAACTGCATGTACATCAGGGCTCGCAACCAGGCTGAAAATATGCCGGTCATTTGCAAAATAAGGTCCCCAGAAGGTGAATTCAGTTATGCACAGTGGGCGAGCATCGCTAAATTCACCTTCTGTGGCCCTCATTCTGCTTAGGCCTCATCTTTGGAAAGTATCTTTATTATAAAATTAACAAGTTTTTTAGTTTCTGTAGAAATTTTCTTCTTTAGTGTAGTTTCTCTATAGACCATTTTACAGATAGAGAGAATGATGCATTGTGGGCCAGAAACTATCCAAACAAAGCCATGTGCTTTACGGCCCCATGCAATTACTATGGGGGATTTAGGGTGGGTCTATAAAACTAATTATAACTATGGTATCTGTCATAGTTTACGCGAGAAATTTTAAACATATATCAGGGACATGTACCCCTTCTAGAATGTTCAAAAACATTTCCAGTTGCTTGTCGTATTTTAATTGATTTTATGCGATGAAATAATGCAAAAATTCAGAAAATTGCACTAATTTCTCAATATTTTGCGGTTTTAGTAAACGCCTGATAAAAGTTGTTCTATTGGGAATTTTTACACCAAATTTTCAGAGAATATAGAGTAAACACAGTACTATCGGAATATCGTAAAGGAGTTCCGTGCATTTGGGATTAATTAACCCTCAGACTGCCGAAGCTGCCGTCAATAAATTCGCTTTTTCGTGTTCGACGAGAATGAAACTTGTCTGTTTAAAGGTCCCATTTTCGTGTCGAATGGTGATAGAATCTCCATTTGTCAAGTTCATGGATCAATTTGCGCGCATACGTAGAAGTCGGCGCTTATCAGTTAAAGTTAATAATCGTGAAGCCTGTGTAACAAATGTTCAAATACAACAGAAAAAACTACGTTAATTAAATAGCGTGACCAATGAGCATTCACAAAACAATATACATCAGTTTTGAAAACGAGTAAAAATGATTATAAATGAAAACGCTCTTTATTGTGTACCGGCGCTTTTGCGCAAGAAGGTTTTTAATATTCTCAATATATTGCGGTTTTAGTAAACGCCTGATAAAAGTCGTTCTATTGGGAATTTTTACACCGAATTATCAGAGAATATGGAGTAAACACAGTACTATCGGAATATCGTAAATGAGTTCCGTGCATTTGGGATTAATTAACCCTTACAAAATCATAAATTGAAAATGCCTTCAAATCGCTGTGCAGTTTTCGGTTGCAATAATGACCGACGTAACCCAGAAATGTGAGTATTATTTAATATTTGATATGAATATTCGTACATGTACTATAAGTTTATTGATTTTCTACAAAAAAAACTTCAAGTTTAGAGTTATATTCGAAGTATACTCGGAAGGTCATTTTATACCATATAAAACGGAACCAATAAAGAGCGTTTATGTTCTCATTACATGACGGCAAATATGTCGTTTTCAATCTACATCGATGTGTTAAGATGGAGATGCACGTTTTGCATAAATACAGCAAAATACGACAAGAGATTTCAACAAAGTATTTCTTTCGATCTATCTGGCGAAAAATCTTGAATTTCACATATCATCATCTTCATTGTATGTAGAATCTGAGCATTTATTAAGAGACAACAAAAACATAGGATTTTTATACATTTGAGAGGTTGAATATATTTTTTTCTTTGTTGTTCCTTTGGGTACCAAGAACTGCTAGAATAATTAATAATTTCACACAAAACTCCAATCATCAAACAGTTTATTGTCTTGGCTCTACGAGAGGATGCTTCATTTGTATCATGTGGAGTTAAATTTATAATTGCATAATATAGTGTCATACCCCCATATATTAAAATGAAGAACAACGCAGTCAGAAATATCCCAGCCCAATGAAAAAACTGTTGATATATGCAGTGTGGTCCACTCAAACGGAGCAATCAACAGAAATTAGGCCACAGTGTTAAGAGATATGGTGGTCCGCTTTAACTTTATTGGTTCCGTTTTATATACGATACGATATTCCGATAGTACTGTGTTTACTCCATATTCTCTGACAATTCGGTGTAAAAATTCCCAATAGAACGACTTTTATCAGGCGTTTACTAAAACCGCAATATATTGAGAATATTAAAAACCTTCTTGCGCAAAAGCGCCGGTACACAATAAAGAGCGTTTTTAATTTATAATCATTTTTACTCGTTTTCAAAACTGATGTATATTGTTTTGTGAATGCTCATTGGTCACGCTATTTAATTTACGTAGTTTTTTCTGTTGTATTTGAACATTTGTTACACAGGCTTCACGATTATTAACTTTAACTGATAAGCGCCGACTTCTACGTATGCGCGCAACAGTTTGTCTCAAATAAATTGTTATAAAAACACAGGTTTATGGCCGCGGACATAACCCGATTAAGTGTGATGTAATTTATCCATGAACTTGACAAATGGAGATTCTATCACCATTCGACACGAAAATGGGACCTTTAAACAGACAAGTTTCATTCTCGTCGAACACGAAAAAGCGAATTTATTGATGGCAGCTTCGGCAGTCTGAGGGTTAATTAATCCCAAATGCACGGAACTCCTTTACGATATTCCGATAGTACTGTGTTTACTCTATATTCTCTGAAAATTTGGTGTAAAAATTCCCAATAGAACGACTTTTATCAGGCGTTTACTAAAACCGCAAAATATTGAGAAATTAGTGCAATTTTCTGAATTTTCGCATTATTTCATCGCATAAAATCCATTAAAATACGACAAGCAACTGGAAATGTTTTTGAACATTCTAGAAGGGGTACATGTCCCTGATATATGTTTAAAATTTCTCGCGTAAACTATGACAGATACCAAAGTTATAATTAGTTTTATAGACCCACCCTAAATCCCCCATAGTAAATGCATGGGGCAGTAAAGCACATGGCTTTGTTTGGATAGTTTCTGGCCCACAATGCAACAGTCAAAATGGTTATCTGTAAAATGGTCTATACATGTATCACCAAATGGTTGCACATCACCATTTAACCATCTGGGAACCTAAATCTGTATGTAGGTCTCCCATAGCAGATGAGACCATGCAGAATGAGGTCCCCAGAAGATGAATTTGGTGACGTTATCGGTGTACCACAATATCTCCCATGCCTGGGTATCATCCCCCCCCCCCCACCCCAAACCTGACTCAATCAACTTTTTCTCATATAAAGTTAATTTCTCACCATTTCATGACTATGCATGTATAAAGCAAAATAAGCAATAAAATCATAAGCTGATTTTTTTCTTCATATGTAGCTGCAATCATACCATAATAATATAAAATAAGTGAGAAAAAAACATTATATGGGTGGGGGGGGTGTGATATACCCAGGGTGGGGAGATGGACTGTTACACTGGTACTATTACTAATATATTGTTGACTTTTTATAATTATATGTTTCTCACAAACCAAACAAGTAAACATTCCACTAGGTTGACAGGAATGATGACCATGAATTATCATCTTAAATCAACATCAAACTGGATGCTTTAAAGGTACTCAATCCAATTTGATGGTCACCATATAATCGGATTCCAACAACAACAACAACATTTTTAGAAATGTAGCTTCAGTTATCAGAATCAATTAATTGCTCAAAAATAATGCTAACCACAGTCAACTAGAGTATAAAATTGCTCAAAACGTGTTATTTATCAACATGTTGTTCGACGAAATTTGGCCTTATTGTCAACAGAAAACCTCTTGATTTTAGAGTTATCCATCTTCATCCACAATTTGGTCCGAGACGGTTGGCTCATCGACTGTTTACTGGGCCACAAATAATTCTTGATGGTAAAAAATAATAGATTTCAAAAATCAATAAATATCTAATAACTCTGAGCTTTGATGGGTGGATTCCTAGACTCAAATAAAATATTTATCACCCCCAAATCCAAATAAATAGTAATTGAGGGGCGCTTAATCATTATGCATCATTAGCAGTTCAACATCTTAGTTAGAATCAGACCATCAGCTTTTTATTTTACTTTGGCAGTGTGTTTTGCTCGGGTATTCCAGTATTCTCCAGAATAACTAACAAGACAGTCAATGACTGTGGGTCGCTCACCCGACTGTAAAGACTGGAACTCTGAACACCATAAAAGTTAGTACTTGTCAAAATCACATAAAAACAAGTAGTTATAAACAAGAACATAGCTAGAGGGTCTCCGTTAAGCAGTGGGGTGTCCACCTTGAAATTTTCAACTGCAGCCCCTGATACCTCCCATCCCATATAGTCCATAGCCTGTCTGTCCCCTCCCAACTTAAGCAAACACACACCCAAGTTCGTAAAAATTCCTTTGCTCATTTTACAACTGATAGCTCAAGCTATTTGAATCCAAACTCTCCATGGAACCGACACACAAAATAACAATTTAACATATTTTTACAAATATGTAAGCCAGTCACCCGAGGATCCTCCATACTATATATAGGCTAAATAGGCCTAATGACTCTTGATGAGAAGACGTTTTAAGAATAACCATGGGGGAAGAGTTATGACCCTGGTCTAATCCCAGTCACCTGAGGACCCTCTATAAAAATATAAGCTAAATATGCTCAATGATTCTTGAGAAAATGTTTTAAGAATAACTATTGAGGAAAAGAGTTATGTCCCTGGCTCTGTCAGAATCACACTTGTTCAATGTGGATTGTTAGTTATCATAGCCAGTTCTGGGCCATTTATATAAACAGCTCAAATTGTGGCACAGGCATGGCATATGCCGGTTATTGGTAACCGGAAGTATGGGATATTCCACACATAGCTGTCACAACAAGCAGGTTTAATTTCAATCACAGCTGCTATAATGTATTTATAATCACCTCTGTGACTTCTATGCTGTTGTTAAGTAAACATTCTGTGTACTTCTATATCTCAGATAGCTATGTGCTGTTTTCATCTGTTCTGGATTTTAAAGTGATTTAAAACCAATTTTGCTGTTGAGACTCAAAGTACCCCTGGGGATGTTATAATGGCAATAGTTTTTCATATCTTTTAACAAGATTAAAAAATATTTTTTTTTTAAATGAAGAAAAAGAATCATTGTGCAAGGAGTTGAATCCAAATTAAATTAAAAAATAAAACTTTATTAAACAAAATAATCTTTTCTTTCTTTTCTTTAATACTTTTTTTTTATTGAGCAATAAGATTATTTCTCGAGATCTGCAGTAATAAGTAAAATATTCCATTCAACCAAGTCTGTGTTTAGTGTGTCTGTCATCTGATTTTTTTTTTCTTATTTTTTTTAGTCATGTCCCTGGCTCCGCCCACATTTGACCCAGTGACCTCATTTGAACAAATCTGAACTCCAGTCAACCAAGGACCCTTCATACCAAATATGAACCCATTCGGCCTGATAGTAATTGAGAAGAAGTTGTTTTAAGAATTACTATGGAGGGAAAGAGTTATGGCCCTGGCTTCGCAACTATTTGACCTATAGACGTCATTTGAACAAATCTGAATGAGAGTCACATAAGGAACATCCACACCAAATATAAACCCATTTGGTCCTATGGATCCAGAGAAGATGTTCAAAGAATTGTTGACGGACGGACGGATGGTTGGATGGATGGACAGACAGACATCTCGACGGACGAGGAGTGATGACTATAGCTCCACTGGAGACTTCATCTCAGGTGAGCTAAAAACCATTAATTTTTTCCAGGAGTTTCCTGAACTTGGATTTCCTAATGTTTGTTTCCAGTATTTTCCAATTTCCAGGGTAAGCATAAAAAAAGCTGGAACAAGTAAATGCATATTGTAGCATCTAGCATGTTATTTTTAATTATTTCAGTGTTTATTCATAAAAAAACTCCCATTTTAAAAATGTGTTAATTACGTCTGCAGGGAGTGCATGCCTGCTTGACTCCTGCCGGCCCACCGAGGCATCTGCACTAACAGTAATGCCCAAAGTAATCGACTCCTTAAACACAGCAGAATTATGTGTAACTTTTCAGGATTTAGTCTGAAATATGGCTTGTTGCCATGCTGTACACTAAATCCAACCATTTATGGGACCATCTCCTTTTATACTCAACAGAATATACATGTATGCAACAAATGATTGAATTTGAGCCATGGATGAATGCAAAATACACTCATATGCTCTGTGAACGATGAAAACAACATGGTAATAATAATTCAATCATTTGTTGCATATATTCTTTTGAGTATAAAAGGAGATGGTCTCATAAATGGCCAGATTTAGGGTACAGTAATGCCCTAATTAATCGACCCCTTAACCACAGCAGAATTATGGGTAACTTTTCAGGATTTAGTCGGAAATATGGCTTGTTGCCATTCATTGGACTCTCTGTGAGAGCTTTCCGATGAATGGCAACATGCCATATTTCCGACTAAATCCTGAAAAGTTACCCATAATTCTGCTGTGTTTAAGGAGTCGATTACTTAGGGCATTACTGTATAAGAGTTGAGTTTGATGGCCATTATTTTAAGGTTGTGGAAGTGACAGTTAATAGTGGCAGACCCACAAATTTATGAAACCCACAAAAAAGTCATGAATTGCTGAACAACGAAATTGGAGCCATTTTCAGTAAATGGTAGAGAAATAATGCCTGTACTTTACCTGGGATCATCATAGAAAGCGTCTTGTATTCCCTGGCCATGATGGACATCCCAGTCTACTATCAGAATTCTGGGAAAACAAGGAAAACAAGAAGCTAAGATAGCATAAAATAAATTAAAGTCACAGTGGGTACATGGTTAGACATACTTTTCCGTTAAAGGGTTTTAATAACAATCTATGATATATAATATAATTAAAGATACTCAATCCGATCAGACGCTCTTATATTACTATTTCTTTGGCTTCGGGGGTAAAAAATATTTTATTTGAGTCGAGGAACCCACCCATCAAAGCTCAGAGTATTCAGATATGGATTTTTGAAGTTTGTTATTTCTCGAGATCTTCTCTGGAAAGTTTCTTTATTATCAAATATCTATAGAAACTTCTTCACATAGATTCTATTTCTTTTTTAGTTTAGTTTCTCTATATCCCAAAATTCGCAGATGACACATTGCATAATCGAGGTTCCCAATGGGTGTACATCACAATATTCACCATTTGGGAACTTCAATCTGAGTCAATGTCACCCATAGCAGATGCGGTATTGCAGAATGAGGTCCCCAGAGGGTGAATTTGGTGATACTAGCCCGCTATGCGGGATAGCATCACTAAATTCACCCTCTGGGGACCTCATTCAGCAAATGACAGGCACAATAAACTTAGGCTTGCTACTTGTAGTACATGGATTTATATTTCACTCTGAATCAGATTGTGAACATGTATTATTCACCATTTGAATGCATATTTTGGAGGACTGAAGTGTCTGGTTCTTATGGTAGCCAATGCCATTCATGTATACCGGTATATCCCACCTTGTTTGAACATTTCCAGAATACAAATTATTGAAAATTTAGGTAAGTGATTAAATTATTATTATAGTTTCGGTCATGTTATAAATGCTATTGTTAGTTTGTCCCATTATAAATGTTGGGAACAGCGTAAACTTGGTCTGACGAGAGATGTTTTTCATGGTTGCTTCTGTGATGTATTTTGAAATAGTTCTATTTACACAAGCATGAATTTGATTTAAAACTTTTGTGACGCTTTGAAAAATTGACCAATCAAATGAATGGAAAGTGTTATTAAGTACTAACTTATAATACCTGGAATAATCAAATGCCTGAGGCCCAATAAAAGGCGCAAGTCATATGATAAAGTGGTTTCTTATGTAGCCGAGCATAATATTAGGTGATATCTCTTATTTGCCTTGATTAAGGGTGTTAACAAGATAGAGTTATCCCTCTTGTTATGCTCTGAACATTTTCGCAAGAATCCTGTTCTAAAAATAGCCCCATTTACTATCCTGGGATTGTATGAGAAAAATTATAAATAAAATTGATATTAATTGATCGAAGCATTCTGGTGTCCTTGATTCATATATATTACAGTAATGCCCTAAATAATCGACTCCTTAACCACAGCAGAATTATGGGTAATTTTTCAAGATTTAGTCGGAAATATGGCATGTTGCCATTCATTGCAAAGCTCTTGGTGAGAGCTTTCCGATGAATGGCAACAAGCCATATTTCCTACTAAATCCAGGAAAATTATACATAATTCTGCTGTGGTTAAGGAGTCGACTATTTAGGGCATTACTGTATTACTTTAAACCTCAAAATCTATATAAAACTTACTAGGAAGAGACACACTGTTTTAAAAATCAAATCAAGAGTTGTTGTAAGTATATCATAGCAGCTCCAATCATTTGGTCATTCGCATAACTTACCTCTCTGCAGACAAATTCTCTATGGCATATTTAGCAGCAATGACTGTCTGATTGAAAAGGCAGTAACCGTTGAATTCATTGTGCATAGCATGGTGGCCTGGTGGTCTGGAAAAAAGACAATATATTATGTTCACCCACTGCGAACTGAAAAAATAATATTTGGAACCAAAAATGGAAAATACTCTCATAAATAATTTACTTCTAATAAAATCTTGATATTTCAAGATGTAATAAAAATTAACCATCTTTGATACATGTAGCTGCCAAAAATGTTATCTTACACAAATATAAATGTGATAAACATGCATGTCAATGTTGTAAAAACACATATCAATCCCTCGGCATAAAATGGGACAGTGACCAAGACCCAATAACACAAATATAATCACTGAATAAATGCAATCTTTATAACAATATATAAACCAATAATTTAATTAGTCCTGCCTCTGCAGTTCCCCTTCAAACGAAAGCAGAACTTTTGTCACACAGTCAAGTAGCACTCTCACCTCATTAAGAGAGAACATTGGTTGTAGTACAAGCTTTGCATTTTCAAAATCGATGATTGAATATAATATATATAATACGGTGTGTACTTGAGGAATTTGTATGGGAGCTCTCTATCGACAAAGATGATCGGGGACTTCTGTGGGATATTTTTTGACGGTTCTATATGGTGTTGTCCATCTCATTACTAGAATATAGTTGAATTGTCTTTGAAAACAAACTATATCAACAACGCTCAAAACAGCTCAGCTATAGACTGGTAAAAAAACAACACAACACCTACAAATATATTGTTTAACCCTTTACCCAACAAACCGGCCAAAAACGCCCAAATAAAGCTTCAACAGCCTAAAATATCTTCGGTCTGTCTCAATAACACCATACAAATATGGATATCATTGGAACCGGTTCATTGACCACATTGTGATGATTACAGTTATGCCCTGTGCCAATGCATTCTCTTATATATGCGAGTCGACCATAGGTCGCCTCGTATATATAAGAGAATGCATTGGCCTAAAAAAAACACTTTTTACCATTTTTTCTTATAATATTTTCTACATTCTTTGACAATTCGATCATTTTTAATATGTGTTAAGCCAATGCATTCTCTTATATATGCGAGGCGACCTATGGTCGACTCGCATATATAAGAGAATGCATTGGCACAGGGCCGTTCTGTTGGGAAAAGTCACCGGCTGGTCTGTGTAGATGTGGTTACAGATGCATAATCTGAATTATCGCTCGTAAATTATTATTTCCTTGGCTTCTGGGTAAAAACTCTTTGATTCCAGTCGAAGAACCCACCCATTAAAGCTAGGAGTTATCAGATATCCATTTTTAAAATCTATTATTTTTCACAACCGATACTTTTTAGTGGTCCAGTAAAAAGTCGATGTGAAGAAATTTCGGATGAAGACGGATAACACTAAAATCAAGTGGCTTTTTTGTGTAAGACATTTGACAAACGGCAAAATTTTGTTGAACAAAATGTTGATAAATAACAGGTTTTGTGCAATTTTATATTTAATATATAAAATAATATAATTTTTGGACAATTAATCGATTCTGATAACTGAAGTGCCAGAAGCAGCATTTAAAAAAATGTTGTTGGAATCTGATGATATGGGGACCTTTGAATCGGATTAAGTACCTTTAAACCTGGCTAATATTACCTTGTTATACAGAAACCATTCCGGACCTGAAAAAAGAATAGACTAGAGTAAACTAATTGCCATCGCACTCAGTGTGAGAGTGATTTAAATTGTACGTTCAACACTCCACAAATTTGTCTGACCATTTGCATTCATACAAAGTGCGACAAATCATTTATTTTTGTCTTGAATTGATTGGTAAAATGAATCAGGCCAATGGTTTAACATCACATAAAATCTCAAAATGAACCTCTCCCACCAAGTCATAAAAGTATATATTGGAATGGTCTATTATTCATTTAGAGGGGTATTCAGGTAATAAAAGCAGATGACAGACAGAAAAACAGATAATACAAGAGCAGAATGATTCATATTCAATGGTGGGAAATGTTCAGGAAATAAGTTTGGTTGTTTGTTGAACTTATTATATGAACATCTCCTAAGGTAACTAGTAGTCAATGAGTATTTAGTATAATAAGTTTGGTTGTTTGTTGAACGTATTATATGAACATCTCCTAAGGTAACTAGTAGTCAATGAGTATTTAGTATTGAAAGGACTAACACATATTAAACAGTTTAACAATTGAATCATTCATTGAATGTCGTCGGTGGTTTTCGGCAAAATTGAATTTACTTGTGCAAGCACTTTTCGGCCACGGCTTCAGCTTGTATCAAAACGTTGCACCTCTAGCTCAAACAGAACATTGTTTTTATCCCTGATAAGACATTTTACTTTTACATTTTGTTGATTTAAGAATGAAAAAATTCACAGAAATATCTCTGGCAAAAAGTCTTAAGAACAAATATTTGTGCGATTACTCACAGCATATCAAGGGTGGGTTTTAGTCTCTCTTCAGATATTAGTTACACTTTATAAAGAGCAGCCAAATTAAAATAAATAATTTTTTGTCTCGCCTGAAAAATGCCCAAAATCGACATATGTCCTTTTGATTGTATAACGATGATATGTAAATATGATATTATTACCTTCTGCTGCATGATTTGTTCCACCAGCTCTATGGCAGATCCTACAGCAATCAGACCACACTCAAACGACGACTGAAAGTACATGAATTTAATGGGATAATTATTTTGTTTTCAATGCAACACTTCACAGGTTAGACCATTGTGTGTAAATGTGCAAAAAATGTAGAAGTCTGTAAAGACATCACCACTGTTAACCCTTCTATGACTGGAGCTTCCTGAAATTTTGCGAAAACCCTGTGTCAATGCATTCTCTTATATATGCGAGTCTCTCATAGAGAGCCTCTGCATATATAAGAGAATACATTGGCTTAACAATATTTACCTTGACATTGTAAGCCAGTGCATTCTGTTTATGCAAGTCTCTCATAGAAAGCTTCTGCGTATATAAGAGAATACATTGGCCTAACAATATTTACCTTGACAATGTAAGCCAGTGCATTCTCTTATATATGCGAGGCTGCCTATGGGAGCCTCACATATATAAGTGAATGCACCCACACAGGATCTTTAGTGCTGTTCGTTATTAATAGTTCTCCAATAATGATACTTCACGTGTTGATACAATTGTTATGTAAACAAAACTATTCGAGATTTGTCAATAAACATCATTAATCATGTAGTAAGTTCATATAGCATGAATTTCATTTTGACATGCACTGAGAGGTCCCTCAACTCAGTTTAGGGCATTTCAATGGATTTATTTATTGACTGACCTGATTAACATAAACAGAGTCATATTTTTCACACAGTGTCATCCACTCATCTTTAGTCATGTTCACAGTGGACTTCAGCAGATCACAGTGGTCCTGACTATGTGCCAAGGTTACATGGTCCTCCATTCCATATCGGGACTGAAAAAGAAATGGAAGTACATTTAGCAACATAGACCAAGTCAGCTCGGTCCACAACAGCTTGGCATATCGGTTGGCTTATGCTGTCCCATCCCGTTACTATTCTTTAACAGACTTTTTGTGGGCGGTAGTTATCTTGCTTGTATGTCATGTTGGGTCAAATGGAAGCTTTGCGCATATGAGCATAGAGGGCAGCCTTTCCCCAAGCATGATGATATCAAACATGCATATATTAGAGGTCTGTGAAATGTCAAAGCAATGAGATTTATAAGTAAACAAAGCTTTGTTTTCCAGAGAATTTTGAGTTGTCCTGCTACGAGAAAATGCATGTAAACAATGCATATAATGATTGAATCATGACTATACCTTTATCTAGCATGGTAAATTATAAATTATATAATTTTGAAGACAGATTAATCGTGGACATGCCAAATGATTAATCACATTCAGGGGGTTACGTGAATGCCCGGGCTCCATATGTAGATGTAGTACGTCTTTTGAAAGTCTGTTAAAGAAAAGCACTGGCTTACAAGGTCAAGTTAAATATTGTTAGGCCGATTTATTCTCTTAATATATTTCGAGGCTCCCTATGGGAGACTCCCATTTATAAGAGAATGCATTGGCACATGGTTTTCGCAAAATTTCAGTAAGCTCCAGTCATGGAAGGGTTAAAATTTGCCTGTTTATGCTACCAGTTCCAAGTTACAAACATCATTATTTTTGACATTTATAAGGGGGTATAAGTGTTGTATGTGGTGTGGATCCAATTGTATCGTTGAAGATAAAAGTGTTGTCTTGTCTAAATTATTTATGGTTTTTGTCATTTTTACTTTATAATAACCTGAGTATAACTTAAAGAATGACAGACAAAACCCCCATTGAGCCTTTCTCTTCAAAAGCCTGAGTTTAGTGTGCCTGTCATTTGTAGATTGAGGTCCCCAGAGGGTGAATTTAGTGATGCTATCCACTTAGTGGGCCGGCTTCACCAAATTAACCTTCTGGGGACCTCATTCTGCTTAGGCCTCATCTGCTATGGGAGAGACATAGACTCAGATTGAAGTTCCCAAATGGTGAATATTGTGATGTACACCTATTGGGAACCTCGATTATGCAATGCGTCGTCTGCCAATTTGAGGATATAGAGAAACTAAACTAAAAAAGGAAATACAATTTATGTGAAGAAGTTTCTATAGATATTTGATAATAAAGAAACTTTCCAGAGAAGATGAGGCCTAAGCAGAATGAGGTCCACAGAGAGTGAATTTAATGATGCTAGCCCGCTATGCACACTAAACTTAGGCTTGACTCCCATCTGAAAAGAGACAATTAATATAAAGCGAAGGACATCGCTTCCATGTATAGTAATGTCCTAAGTAATCGAGAGCTTTCCGATGAATGGCAACAAGCCCCTATTTCCAACTAAATCCTGAAAAGTTACCCATAATTCTGCTGTGGTTATGGAGTCAATTAATTAGGGCATTACTATATCTTGATCATGTTACCAAGAGCCTGACTATTAATATATGCCTAGAAGGTAACCGTATCCAAATAGCAATACAACAACAACAAATTCTGTCTCACTAACCTTAATTTCAATACACCTTTCTATGAGGCCGAGTTCATGACATCGTTTCCATGACGATGAAATTCGTTCTGGACATTCGGGATACTGAGTGTCCCATTCACATTTATGTTGCAAAAGTTTCTCATCATATATCACACCAGTTCTGAAACAGTGGGAACTTATTAGGGATTTAATATTAATCAACTTCAGCTACCTGAAATATCATGTCTAGATTAATAGGAAAATAACTGATAAGAGGGATACTCGTTCTACAAGTTGCCGCTACCAGGCTGTACAGTAATGCCCTAAGTAATCGACCCCTTAACCACAGCAGAATTATGGTAAATTTTCAGGATTTAGTCGGAAATATGGCTTGTTGCCATTCATCGGAAAGCCATATTTCCGACTAAATCATGAAAAGTTACCCATAATTCTGATGTGGTTAAGGGGTCGATTCATTTGGGCATTACTGTAAGTTGCATCGGGATGGTTGTTGGAGATTCTATACAGTGCTTCTATTTAGGATACTTCAATCTGATCAGATGGCCCCCATATCATCAAGTTACAACAACAATAAAATTTCTTTAAAATATGCTTTTGTTATCAAAATTGATTTATTACAACAAAATAATGCTTACCGCTGTCATCTATGGTATAATATTTCCCAAAACGTGTTATTTATTAACAAGTTGTTCAATGAAATATGGCCATATTATCATTTGAGTATCATGAAATTTGGCTGTATTACCACTTGATTTTAGAGTTATTCATCTTCATCTGCAATTTTTCCAGAGACCGTCGATTTGACGGCTCTTTTCTGGGCCACAAATAATTATACATATCAAGAAATAACAAATTTCAAAAATCGATATCTCATCAAGCTGAGCTTTGATGGGTAGGTTCCTTGACTTGAATAAAATATTTTTACCCCTGAAGCCAAAGAAATAATAATTTGGGAGCGTTATTTCGGATTATGCAACTTTAACAAGAAGACAGTAACCAGCCTTTTTGGCCGTTATTGAAAACCGTGGATCAGCACAACACACGATTGAATATACTAGGATATCTACCAAAAAGACCTATGAAAATATGGTGCCGGACATTGCAGAATGAGTTCCCCAGAGGGTCAATTTATTTATTCTAGCCCGCACAGATGGTTAGCATCAATAAATTCAACTTCTGGGGGACCTCATTCTGCTTAAGCCTCATTTTCTCTGGAAAGTATAAATCTGAGTCTAGGTCTCACATACAGTAATGCCCTAAATAATCGACTCCTTAACCACAGCAGAATTATGGGTAATTTTTAAGGATTTAGTCGGAAATATGGCTTGTTGCCATTCATCGGAAAGCTCTCACTGAGAGCTTTCCAGTGAATGGCAACAAGCCATATTTCCGACTAAATCCAGAAAAATTATACATAATTCTGATGTGGTTAAGGAGTCGACTATTACTTTAAACCTCAAAATCTATATAAAACTTACTAGGAAGAGATACACTGTTTTTAAATCAAATCAAGAGTTGTTGTAAGTATATCATAGCATTACCCATAATTCTGCTGTGGTTAAGGAGTCGATTATTTAGGGCATTACTGTAGGTATACATAGATAAAGGAACGTTTCCAATAAAATGTCCCAAAACATGTAACTTGAATTACTTTACCAAAGAATTATGTCAAACACTTTAACAGTATTAACTCACCCTGTCACCAGGTTTGGCTTCTTATCATCAATTGTCTGAAAGAATAGATTCATCATATAGATTATACAGACAAATCGTATAATCAGCTGATTTTTGATGGATGATAGACCATGTCATCGTCCTGCCTTGGTCAAATCATATATGGGTTAAATACTAGTTGATTCCATCAATTAAAAATAATTTTAAAGATAAATCAAGCATTATTAAGTTTATTTATAGATTCGGGTGTAAAAAAGGAAACCTGACAAATGATGATGGCTTAGTCTGTGATGCTGATGAAATTTTACTTTTATTTATCATAAAAATTTAATGTTAGGCCAAATAAAAACAATTATTTGAGTCTCAGACCCCGCCACATTGAAACAAATGACCCGCATTGGATATTTTATTTTGATTTCTGATATTATGACCAAAAGAAAACAAAAAATTCAAAATTGTTTTGGTATGTTTTTAACAACATCTCCATACGTATTGAGCATTAATTTCAAAATAAGTGAACTCTTAACACATCTCTGTCACATACATGTAATTAGTGGATCTACAACTCGTCTCCAGTTAATAGCGGAATTTACAAAATGAGTCCAGTAAATTAGATCTGGACCGAGCCTTTGGCGAGGTGCAGACCTAATTTACTGGACTCGTTTTGTAAATTCCGCTATAAACTGGGGACGAGTTGTAGATTCTATTTATTACAGGATCGAAAACCTCGACAAAACATACTTAAATCAACAAATAGGACGCGAAACTAAGATCGGCTTCTGTAAGGCATGCAATGACGTTTCACTGAACTATGCATTGTTTGTCCACATAAAGAAATAGTCCCAGATAAATAAAGACACTGGCGTATTTAATAGCGTATATTTAATGACATAACTTTTCAAACTCTTCATTCATTATAGTTTGTTGGAAAAATATTGGAAGCCATAGTATTTTAAGATGTAGCATACGGAATGTAAACATACGACAAACCGGAAGTTAAATGTCACCCGGCACTATTTCCTGTTATTAAATGAACGTTTAATATCACAATTTATAGAATGGGTTTATTAAATGGAATAAGAGCAGGATCATGTAATAAATAGTGACATAGAACATTAAGTACATGTGGATAACTACATTGAAGAAAATTATTAGCTGATTATCATAGTCTGGTGTATTAATTGTAACTCCAGAATAATTGAAAGGCACTGGAGGAAATTAGGATCACATGTTATAATAGAGAGGGGTCAATTTATAGATAACAATTGTGAATAGTCAGGGCATTAGAACATTATAGGTAATCCCTATGTCATATACTAGTACATGTAGCTCAATGTAATTTTTATATCAGATTAAATGAGTGTTATGCATAACAAAGTTCCCTCTACATTTTCAGACTATTGCCAGACAAGGGAATCAATCTATCATAATCCATGCTTATGATGTGCAAATAAAAATTTGTCACTCCAGTTATAAATTAATTTTCATTATAACTATCATGTTGTTTGTATTGTTCATACGGTAAATGAGTGTATTTTGCACTTATCCATGGCTCAAATTCATTCATTTGTTGCATATATTATGTTGAGTATAAAAGGAGATGGTCCCAAAATTGACCACATTTAGTGTACATTACCCCTTTAAGATTTGATGTGTTTGGCACTGAATTGATTTATATTGATCATCAATAAATTATGAATTGCAAAAAAAATTGACAACTACATATGTAGCTTTTTTACTTTTGGCAAATAAAGCTTGCAGTCAATCGGTCGGAAACACAACACACATTGATATCCAGTTGCGACATGGTTAATTAATTTAATATGTATATAAATGGATTTGCGTCTTGTCACATTGCCTCATTATATCACGGGTGAACTGGTTTAAAATTTCTACTTGATTATAACACAGAGTACCGAGTTTGAATTTAAATTTAAAGGTCATACAAGATACAATGAGGCGTAACTCTATCATTACTTTCTGTCATTATATTTTAACACAACACTACATCATAAGTTTGGCATTGACGGAAAGTGGTAACAATATCCGAATGTCGTATGGTACTAGTATGTGTCATACAAATTTTTACAATGGGATGTAATTCTACATATTAGGGTCGGAAAAAAGAGGCAAAAGGAAATATAACGTGGCAATAAAAATCATGTAATGCACAAACATTGAGTTTAGCATGTCTGATATTAGCAGAACGAGGTCCCCAGTGGGTGAATTTAGCAATGCTACCTTGCACAGTGGAATAGCGTCACTAAATTCACCCTTTGTGGACCTCATTTTCCTTAGGCCTCATCTTCTAGGAAATATCTATTGACTCAAACTAACATTGTTTTTAGTTACTTTTTCCCTTCAGTTCAGTTTCTATATCCCCTAATTTGGATAAGATAAATTGCATAATTGAGGTGACAAATGGGTGAACATCACCAACTTCAACTAGGGAACTTCATTCTGATCCTACCGTAGGTCTCCCATAGCAGTTGGGGCCTAAGCAGAATGAAGTCCCGAGAGGATGAATTTAGTGATGCTAGCCCACTAAGTTCACCTTCTGTGGACCTCATTCTGCAAATGTCTGACACACTAAACTCAGACTTGGTAATGCACCAGAGTGAGCAGCAAACATTCAGACAGTAGATTGTGCGATCACAACGGGTCAATGAAAGATAAGGAAGCAAATAGGCTGAACCCTGCTTTATCAACAAACGCCACCATGAAATTTTACTATATTTCAGAAGACAATTGCATTCACCAGATATTGCTTTGCTTTTTAATTTTACCAAATACTTTTTAGATAATTTGAAATGACACAAATATGTCAATAAACAAATAACATACCATTTTTTTCAAACCCATTAGAATGAGAAGATCATCATCGTCATCATCACTTTCACTCTGTTTGCCAACAGTATCATCTCTCCATGGTGAAGCCATTGTCAGTATTTGCAGTCAATGTATGTGCAGTAGTAGGTCTGTTAAGAAACATGGAATCTCGATTTTCAAATGTGTCAACAGTGATTGAAAAAAAGAGTCAGCACAGTCAGAGGGCCATGGTGTGTATCATATTGTTGTAAATTTATCACTTCTAGTGGAAATGCATGCTTTCCTAGTCACATAATCCAATCAGAGGGTAGTTGGTTGCCTGTGTCAGACAGACTAATCTTATCAAGATAAGGCCATTCAACAAAGATTCCTTGTTTCTCATCAGCGCCCATCCCAATTTTATCACCCGTCTCTAATTATTTTGTATTTTATAAATGATCTATATCGCACATATGCGAAGACAAAACATCAGTCAAGCGGTAACTAAAACGCTAGGGTGTAACAATGTGTGGTTTTGGTGTTTATCGCAACATGTACATAGATCACAAATTCACGATGTACAGCATGTAGTAGTGCACATGCAATTTTTATTACAGAAGATATACCTATATACCCATTGTCAGGTCTTTTTACAATAGAATATACTGCATGGTATAGCAACTAAAAGAGGTAAGCATACTTGGCTGTCAGAACAAATGTTTGATAGAATGTGTGTACTATGTATAGAAAGAAATAAACATTGAAATTGGAACTGTGTAAACCCGATTTAAGTACGTACTGAAAGTGAATCTACCACGCAAAAATTGGATAATTTCTTTCGAGGAGTCCAATTCTCATATCAAACAAAAAGCTTTGTCTTGGCCAACAGATAGGAAAGCACAATTATTACAAAGAACAGTAACTTCTGACCTATAACTTAAGGAATGTCAATTTGATATTGCTATGAATCAATCTTAAATTGACAGATTGTAGGTAACTCATGGGCGGTGCCTGTTGATAATTTAACAGCATTTTCAATCTTGGCCATGATTTCTGCAGTTCAATGTGGACTATCATTAATATTCTCTGGGAGGGCCAGTGAATAATTTAAATCCCGTGCAAATCATCTCACATTTATTTCTGACCAATGCTCTAATTTTAAACACATATACACAACTAAATGCCAAAAATGTGATTGTCTAAATTTACTATGAGTTGACTTAGAAGTTACAATACAAAAAACAAAATGCCCTCCCGCCCCATTCTCAGAAAAAAGTCTGATCAGATGAGAAGCAAGGAATCTCTGTTAAATGGCCTAATCACTGTGTTGTGATCTGCCAGCCATCTGGTCTGGTTGTATGATATCCATGAGATATTTTATTGGGCCAATTTGTGACACATGTTTAAAATGAATCTGTGGAAACATGAAATTTCAAAGTCTTAAAATTGGGATACGTTTGTAGTTTCGGGTGTCAAAAGTATCAATTATGATGTTTTATCTAGCTTGTTTAGCAGGTAGATAAACTTGGATACAGCTAAACGTTGTTTATTATTTTTTTTATATATATAAATTTTTGAAATTTGAGATTCCATATTCCTTAAATCATACAAAGAAAACGTCTGAAATGTAACAAATTACATCAGATAGTATCTATACTTTTGTTGACATGATTAAATCTCAAATTTACTGAAATTTTAAATGAGATTGGACATCGAAGCCCTGTTAAGTTCCTTACTATAATTATTTTTTTTTTTGCAAAATAATTTCATAATGCATCTGGCATAAACAAAACATAATTAACACCAACATTTATTTCACCAAACGATGAGGAGATGCACGGATCCTTTAATAATCTTGCTAATTACAAAAAAATTATGTTTAATTTGAACAAAGATCCACTGATATCACTGTTGCTATGCTATTTAACAAACGACGATGTCTTTCTGGAAATTACACAGGCTCTCAGTGAATAGATGCAGTTATCTGATTGGATAATGTCGAGATCGGAAGGGTCAATTTACTTCACATGGCACATGTCACCGAAACATAATTCAGCAACCCGTATGACTTTATAAGGAAGTTACGACCCGGAAGTTACCACTACGCATGTGTAACAAATTGAATTGGTTGGTAGTAAAAATGTTATGCATGCGCAGATTGAAATTACCCTCAACTTGAATTATATCAGGCCGCAAGCAATGTATACTCAGTGTGAACGCATGTGATGACCTTGACATGTACACGGGGAACTCACAGGGGATTCATGACATGCAGGGTCACATGCAATGGTAGTCGAACACACAACATACCAGTGTATCTGTAGATATTACAGTGCAGGAACCAATTCTGGTTGTAGACGCACTGGTCCAGGTGCTACCATGGCCAAGTAACTTCATAACCCTGTGGAGACTCCGGTAGCATTCTTTAACATGCACACACCGAGGCGTGTACACTGGTCAGCCATTAATGTCCGTGCCCGATCGTACAGCATACTGCACCCAAGACACCATACCTCGACAAGTGTTGTAATGGGGGGAAGTCGTCATTTTCAATTCGGATCTTTATTCAGTGATCTCGAATAAGACTTTTCAGCCTGACAAACTTGGTATCTGATTTTTGTCAGAATACCCTGACCAGGTTGCAATCACCGGTCCGCTAACATTCTGTTATTTGTTGGATTAGTATTTAGTTGATAAATACATGTGGGTTGGTCATAATTGTTACCTTTAAACCTACTCGCTAATAGCGTTCATAACTAGCGATGGAACTTAGATGGCATAAGCCATGTTTACAAAGTTCAAATGGATCCAATGATGATCAAGGCTGATGTAGTGCAAACTGTAACACGAATTCAGGTGATGTAAAAGTTTGATTTTTGTTACTTATCATTAAAAGAAGTGACTCTCCATGTTCTATACTTTTATACAATATATATTGTGTTTTCTACATGAAATTATATCTTTTTATAAAAACAAACCTCTCAAAACACCTTATTTTTTAGGAAAAAATCCTGCTAGTTTGACACAGAAATTCCAACGAGTATAAGTTCTGTGAAAAAACTTGCACCATGGTTAACCGGCCATAGACATTCTCTCCCAGCGTCAGAGTACCGTTCATAGATCCCTCACTCAGTTTTAAATTCGAGCACATTAAATTCGCACGGTCCGTGTTGAGCGAATTAATAAATGGTTCCATAAATGGTCAAAATAATCATTCTGATATCTAAATAGTTATAGACATCATTTATATGAAACCGTAAAGGGTAGCACAACACTTTTGAGACGTGCAACTGATTTAACCTCGGGGTGGCTTAAGTAAGTTGAGAACAAAACATACTTGGATGCATGTATTAATATTGTATTTGAAATAGTCCGTAATGAGTGAGCGAAAAGTAGTACTTCGCGAATTTAAATAGGAGTATAAGTATCGCAGTGAGCCGATCCAAGTTAGAAAGTACTGTGGACAAGGGCGCCGATTTAATCAACTATGCAAGAGCAAGGGGCACAATTAAAAAAGAATGGCACCTTTTCCGTTAGAGGTGTTGCCATTCATTTGTAGACGTCACAATTTTGGTAATCAAACTACATTTCAAGCACTTTCCAAGACTGAGCTAGTAATGGGTATATATTTTTCTCTATTATGGGAATACAACACTGCTGTTTTAGATGATATATCTGAGGTATTTCTTGCACTTCGATATGTAACTTGAAATCTTAGACACGTGTGGAGGGCAGGGCTATGCTGCCATCTGCCCCCCCCCCCCCCCCCCCGTCACCCATGACACAAGATATCGGATATAATTAAAACGCCCTTTTACATTATGATTTCTATAGATGAAATAACTGAGTTGTTATATATGTCATATATGATAATCGGATAATTTAAAGGTCAGAATGTTGTTGTTGTTGTTGACTTCCGCTATTCACTATCCGTTGAATAAGAACTCATGTGCTGTGTTCCCTCAGGTATTAGGCCTATCACTGCAATTACTGATACTCTCTACTTCATAACGGAAAGGTCGGATTTTCAAATTATTTTCAATGTAACCGAAAGGAAGCCATGAATGTCAGAATGAAAGGATTTTAAGAAGATAAATATACGTCAACTTACCGTCAAGATATTTATGATTGTGATCCGACCATAACGAATGTTGTCATATCGGGATGGAAGGGGCCTCGGGTCCGTGAAGATTCAGCGGAGGGAAGATTCGGCAGGGAAGATTCGGCGGGTTTTATCGGCCGAATCTTCCTAGGTTTATACCAATATATTGGGACGGGAGATTTTATGTTTTAAGTTTTATGAATTATGTGGACATATTTTTTAATAATATATTGGATGAATAAATTAAATGAAGCTATTACTTTTATGATGTTTTGTTTGACATTATTTGTATGTTTTATGAGTGAATGTTTTTCAAGAATAAATTACTTTTATTATTACTTTTATGATGTTTTGTCATTAGTTTGTTTGACATATTTTATGAGATTATTTTAGGTTTATGATAAGTTTATTGTGAATATATTGAAGTTATTACTTACAAATTACTCGGTGGCTCAATCGGTTAGGGGTACAACTCCAAGCCGTTTCGCCCTCCAGCGCTGGCGATAAGGGTTCAAATCCACATGTTTCCATCGTGGACTTTGTAACTCGAAATCGTTATCTGGTGGAGTTACCAGTTACTAACCGATGGCCGGTGCATGGTTTGCCGCACATGGTTGACGAGTTTATCAGCCATTGAAATCACTGTTAGATTAGTCGCAAGTGTGCTGATTTCCTCCACCACTAAAACTGGCAATGTCGTGATATGGCCTTAGTTGCTAAAGCGACAATAAACCCCAATTAATCAATCACTGATGGTGCAAATGTCGCAACGGATGATTAAAGGTACTCAATCCGATCAGAGGGTCCTATATTACTATTTCTTTGGCTTCGGGGGTAAAAAATATTTGATTCGAGTCGAGGAACCCACACATCAAAGCTCAGAGTGATCAGATATCGATTTTTGAAATTCGTTAATTTCTCGAGATCTGGGACACTAATTTAGTCTGCCTCGTGCTCAAACAGACAAATTGCGGGTGTAAGATGGATAACTCTAAAATCAAGTGGTTATTACTATACGCAGGATAGGGTGAGAAAATATATTAACCCCAACGTATATATATATAATACGTTCATCAGTTGGAAAACCACGCCCGAATAAATTATATAGCAGTTTGAAATTTCAAAACCAAACTGGGTTGCGGTCGTTATTTTCGATATGATCGGGGGGGGGGCGTCGATGGAAATTCAAAATTGAACATGCTTGCACCCCAACGAACGACGACCCCCTGCGGTTGCTTATGTCCTTGATTGAACACAACAATATATACATGCGAGCTCGTGTTAATTGATCGATTTTTTGTGATCATCATAATTATTCTTGCCATGAATGGAGGTTGATTCGGTTGACTGTCATCACTCAAATCATCAACAAGATGAAGCAAATTCTCGTGATCTAGTGAACAATCAATCACCCAGAATTTGGATCATGGTCCAGAAGGTCAAGCGGTATTGTAGAACTCACATGAGCGCGCTTTTTTTTCGCACACGGGTACGTGCTGTCACGCGGCTCGGGTATTGAGCGCCATTATGACGGACACTACGTGCGTCAGTCTAAGAGTTGGGCGACAAAAGACTGCAACAGTATCGTCTACACGAACATGTAGCTCGCTTTTTGGTAAGTATATCATATCACGTGTAAGTGTGCATAGATGTGACGACAGGAGTTTAGATAAGTCTTCCCTTCTAAAAAAAAACGCTCTTGTAAACCATGGTGAAAAACCTTTGGTATTTTACAAGCGGGATTGGAACAAGTAATTTAACTTCGGTTAATTCATCTAGTTATATTATACCCACACAGTCATGTTGACCCATCCATGTATCTTATCTTTACTCTAGCAAAAAAAATTCCAACCCATGCAATTGACCTATGTATTTCACCAAGGTATTTTACTGGGACGTAAGCATGTTTGTGGTGGTTCTAGTAGAGTAATTCTACCAGGGTGATTTACCTGAATATTAGTGTAAATTTAATACAGTAGCAGCAAAGTACGGTACGCTTTCAGAAGCTTTAACATTTGAGATACAGTAATGCCCTAAATAATTGACTCCTTATCACAGCAGAATTATGGGTAAATTTTCAGGATTTAGTCGGAAATATGGCTTGTTGCCATTCATTGAAAAGCTCTCCGATGAATGGCAACAAGCCATATTTCTGACAAAATCCTGAAAAGTTACCAATAATTCTGCTGTGATTAAGGAGTCGATTATTTAGGGCATTACTGTAACAGATTGGAGGTTATATGAATCATACATGTGATTACATAAGGTGTAAAACAGTTTTTGACTTAGCTGACTTATTTTTAACAATATGTTTGTCCCATTCTGTTAACTTTTGCGTATGATACCGGTTACAATTGTTTTTCATTGACTAACTAACAGATTTTTTTAAATTTTTTTTTACATTTTCACAAAAAGAGACAAAGCATCTCAGTTACATATTATGTGCTATTGTGAAATAGAGCTATCACTCGTGCCCTTGTAAAATCACTCTGGTCAAAGCCCGGTAAACCATGGTTTACCAGGCTCTGTTCTGATCAAATGTGGTAAAGTCAGGTACACAATGATATGCTCTGGTAAAAACCATGTAAAAAGGACATGCATGTACCCTTGGTAAATTCCAAGTAAAGGCATGATGTACCCCATGCACTTACATTATACTCTGGTAAATCATGATGTATTGCCAATACCTACAAACATCAAAGGTACTCAATCCGATCAGAGGGTCCTACATGTATATTACTATTTCTTTGGCTTTGGTTGTAAAAAATATTTGACTTGAGTAGAGGAACCCACCCTTCAAAACTCAGAGTAATCAGATATTGATTTTTGAAGTTCGTTATTTTTTTTAATCTGGTCCACTTCCACGCGCTCAAACGGACAAATTACTGACAAATTGCGAGTGTAAGATGGATAACTCTAAAATCAAGTGGTTATTATTGTTAATAGTAATCATTTGATTTTAGAGTTATCCATCTTACAGCTTTGAAGGGTGGGTTCCTCGACTCAAATCAAATATTTTTTACCCCCAAAGCCAAAGAAATAGTAATATAGGACCCTCTGATCTAATTGAGTACCTTTAACAATATGGTAGGCTATCTACCCACAATTTTGAGATTGATTGGACTCCACTTTGCAGAACTGTTAACATTTTGGACTTAAATATACAAAACCCCAACCCACCTAAATCCTTATCCCTGGTTGAGATATGTTTTGTAGGATGTGTAGTGTAAGTCTGAACTGCTCCAAGGACAACATACTAGACTTATTCAAGAAATAGGACTAAGATTCATACTATCCTTCCCCTTGTATTACTTGTATATTAGTGTGTGCATTACCTCACCTCATTTGATATCAAAGGATGTGTTTTTAGCTGCCACATAATGTTAATACTAGGGAATGTAGAACTCAATTCACAGAATCCATCTCTGACTAGAACCAACTCATATAAAAGCACCATGGGTGTAGTGCCAATTTTTTAAGTAACGGACAACTTTTGAAGTAAATATTTCAAGATTGGTTTTTTTCTTGAAGAAATCTATATGATATGTATTCAGAAATGAAAAAAAATAATATGAACATTTAAACAGCTTTTTATCAGAAGTGATTTATTATATATATTTGATTTGAGTCGAGGAACCCACCCAACAAAGCTTAGTGTGATCAGATACATGTATCAATTTTTTAAATCTGTTATTTCTCAAGATGTTTAGTTGTTGGTGGCCCAGGGTGGCCTGGTAAAAAGTCATCAAACCGACGGTCTCAGACCAAATTGCAGATGAAGATGGATAATTGAAAATTTTTATACTAGGGTTGACAGTGATAGCATTTTTTTTGGTATTTAATCGATTCTGATAACAAAAGTGTCTTTTGAGGAAATTTTGTTGGGAATCTGATGATACTGGACCATCGAATCTGATTGTGTACCTTTAACCAAGTACCATATCGCTTTTATCACATTCCAGTGATAAAAATATCTGGATAAGTACATGAGATCAAGCCTTGAAATAGTGAGCCTGTCATTTGCAGAATGAGGTTCCCAAGGCCTAAGCAGAATGAGGTCCACAGAGGGTGAATTTGGTGATGCTAGCCTGCTGTGACAGGCTCACTATTTCATGGCTTGCATGAGATACACTGTACTTAAGTATGCAATCACATAATTTATCATCTCGGAAGAAACCCTCTTTTTTCGGCAAAAATCTAATAAATAAAGCATGTTCCATGTTAACAATATTTCCTGAGGTTTATATATAATCAAAATAAAGATTGTTTCTATCACGTATAGCGGAAAGTTGAAAATACTATGTCAAATTTGAGGCATGAACATAATTTGTAAATATAATTATCTATTTGTCATGTTACCTATATCAACTGCAAACAGTTAACTTGAGATGAATTATGCATATAACAAATCTTGCCTTATTTGGATTCTTTTAATAATGTGAAATTTTCGTTGTATTATGATTTTCACCAACAGGGAAAATATCTGGCAGATCTATTTTAACCAAATCTATCAAGATTGAAATTGGTTTTCTCTTTCAGGGAAGCAAAATACAATGGAACTTGACAACTCAGCAGCGGTGTCAAATCTCCAGGTAAAAGGCGAAATTAGAGTAAAGAAGGAAGATACTACATGGGAGCAAACAGAGAAACATTGCAAGTCAGAAGGACTAGTTATGCCAAATATCCCAGTAAAAGGAAAAGTTATGGTAAAGAATGAAACAAATACAGAGCTGCAGCTTCAGGAGAAACCACAAAAAATCCTCGGCGGTGTCGAGCACGATATAAAGATGGTAAGCTGCTCTCAGTGTTCTAATAAGTTCAAACACAGGTCTAGTCTGAAGCGACATGAGAGATTGCATCACAATGATTCAAATGAGAAACGTGTTAAAATGACTAAGAAACGTACTAAAAATGAAATACAAATAAAGCAAAAGTTCAGCTGTGACTTGTGTTCGAAAGAATTCGGTGAAAAATCTTATATTAGACGTCACATCAACACCATGCATCTGGGGGAGAAAAACTTCAACTGCGACATCTGTGAAAAAACTTTTACAGAGAATGCTAGCTTGAAATTCCACATGACCTTGCACACTGGAGACCGTCCGTATGTTTGTGGCGACTGTGGCCACAATTTCAGTAAAAGTTCTCATCTTGTTCAGCATATGAAAATTCATACAGGGTTGCGTCCTTTTAAATGTGATTTGTGCCATAGGGATTTCTACAAGAAGTCGCATCTCAACCAACATGCTGCTATTCATTTTGGAGAAATGCACCATAAATGTGAGACATGCGGGCTCGGATTCCCATACAAGTTCAGTCTCGGCAATCACAAGCTCAGTTGTTCAGATAAATCAGGCAGATTTAAGTGCACTCCTTGCAATAACACCTTTGCCAGAATACAAGATTTTTATCATCATCTTGTAGGCATCACTAAATGTAAGAAAGAGTCCGACATGATGGGTCCAACTATTATACGCAGAGGCGGACAATATGGATGTCAATTTTGTGAGAAATCATTTGCGGAAAAATCCGAGCTAAAATTACATCGAGCAGATGAGCTTAAAATCCGGAAGGCTGTGTGCAAAGTGTGTGGTGCTTATTTTCGTGATCGTTGTTACCTTCGAACACATGGGCTTGTTCATCAATCGGACAAACCATTTTCATGTTCTCTTTGCTCACACAGTTTTAAGACAGCGGAATATTTACGGAGACATGCTTATACCCATACACGTCCCAATAAGTGTCCGCTATGCTCGAAAACATATGGCACTAAACATTTGCTAAAACGACACTTTGTTACAATCCACCCCAAAGCAAAACTTCCTATATTCTGAGTAAAAATATGCCTGATTTAGTCAAAAGAATTGCTTTACAAAAATATGGTCATTAGTCAAAATAAATTGCTTTACAAAAATATGGTCATTAGTCAAAAGAGTTGCTTTACAAAAATATGGTCATTAGTCAAAAGAATTGCTTTACAAAAATATGGTCATTAATTATTGTGTTGATTTCAGAAGCAATTAGGATATATGCTGCTAGATAGGTGTGAGCACTTTGAAGGCACGGATGCCTTCGTGGCGGGTATGCTGTTAAAATAGTCACACCCATTAAAACTACCATAAACAGAA
This sequence comes from Siphonodentalium dalli, assembly GCA_032622095.1. Taxonomy (NCBI): domain Eukaryota; kingdom Metazoa; phylum Mollusca; class Scaphopoda; order Gadilida; family Siphonodentaliidae; genus Siphonodentalium; species Siphonodentalium dalli. Next base: position 256,590,318 of record CP136063.1, read on the forward strand.
AGAATATTAAAATGTAGACATATTTTGTTCTTATACCAATCATAAATATAGCGTAAATAGTACGCTATGTTATGTAAACACAAGTCATGGTCTGTAACCTTTTTGGCTTTTGTTTACATAACAAAGCTTACGAACTTGACAATAACATACTATTTATGCGATATTCATGCTTGGTATAAGAACAAGGTCTGTCTATATTTTATTGTAATTCAATTGAGTATTTGTCACTAAAAACAAGCATTCTGATTGGTCGAGATCGGCTAATTTTAGTTTTCGATTCACCGACATCGGCTGCTTCAGCGTGCATCAAATCTGAATGTAGCACAGTAAATTTCATCCGCGCAGAACGAGTAGCGAAACGAGCACACCCGCGCGTTGATGTCTATAGATACCGTTCATCGGCCGCTTCAGCGTGCATCCAATCTGAATGTAGCATGGTAAAATTTCATCGGCGCAGAACGGAGTAGCGAAACGAGCCAACCCGCCCCACAGGAAATTGTTATGGAGCAGTGTTCCGAGTAACGCAATGAACAAAGCCACCGATTTATGCATGGTGACAACGGCAAAATGAAAGTCTCGATTCGTGTCCTGAAAATGACTAAATGATACTTTTTATAGTTTTTTTGCAAATTCCTTGCTAGATTGAATTACAATGGAGAGAAACGTACCCTGTTGAGTTGTATATTCTGGGATTCGAGCATGAAAACAGTTTGTGAACTCACCGGCAAGCTGGCTCATTCACAAACTGTTTTCATGCTCGAATCCCAGAATGTACAACTCAACAGGGTACGTTTATCTCCTAAATATTCTTTCTGTTTATGGTGGTTTTAACAGATGTGACTGCCTTCAAAATGGGTTCATGCAAAATAATATAAAACATAAAACAACCGTCATCATCAAATACATGAAAAAATAGATTGACTTTCTTATTTTCATTATTAGTAACTCTCCAATCCATATCAAAACCATTGTTATGTAAGCATTACTTTTACAGTGGAATTATTGATAAAAGTCCAATCAGATACCAAAGTTTAACCCTTTCTATACTAAATACTCTTTGACCAGTAGTTATCCCTTGGTGATATGTTCGGATAAGATTATCTGAACATTTTCCCACCAATAAATTGGAATCCTTCTGTACTTTCTATTGTGTGTTGTCTGCTTATATTTCATGAACGTCCCTCCAGATGAATAATAGACCATTCCAATGTGTACTTTAAAAATGAGTGCGAAAAGGTCAATGCATTGAAAAATATTATGAAAATCATTCAGACTAAAATATTTGACCTGACTAAATGATTAGCAATGTTTTTTGATAAATCACTGTAACAGTTCTGTTTACATAACACTGGTTTCAAAAGAACAAAATGTATTTATTTCTCCACGTTCCTAGTGGTGAAGTCTTTCAACTTTTATATTTTTTTTTACATTTACCTATTGCGAGTGCCTTGGGTCCCTTTAATATTATAATTATGTTTTGTTATTTTGTTGTGTTGAAAGAAGCCAAAAGCAACTGAGTGGCTTTTTTTCAATTTCCAATTGTAGATTTAATTTTGTTTTCCTTTTCTATATGGCAGCCTCAAAAATGAGGGAGATGTAATAGTTGTCAAATATTTCAATTTATTTGTGATTTAATATGTTTTTGTTGAGTTATTTTGTTGCTGATGGAATACAAAGCAACTGAATTGCTTCTTTTTTTTAATTTCCAATTGTGGTTTTATTTTTGTTTCCCTTTTCTATATAGCAGCCCTAAAAAATGAGGGAGATGCAATAAACTAGTTGTCAAATATTTCAATTTATTTGTGATTTAATAATATTATGTTTTTGTTGAGTTATTTTGTTGCTTACGAAAGCCAAAAGCAACTGAATGGCTTTTTTTTCCAATTTCCGATTTTGGAATTATTCCTCCCCTTTGTATATAACAGTTGTCCAAAACGAGTGAAATGCAATACACTAGTTGTTAAATATTTCATTTTATTTGTGATTTAATAATATTATGTTTTTGTTTTGTTATTTTGGTATTCTTTTCCATTGCAGATTGATTGTTTTCTTTCTACCATATATCATGTTGTTGGCATTTAGTTTTGAAACAAGGATAATACAATTTACTAATTGTTAGCTTTTTGTTTCTTCAGGACCTCCAAACTACTTTGCTAGTTGGTCACTATTCCAAGCATCTCAAAACTGATCAGCATCACTGTGGTACCCAATCTTGATTATCATGTGTAGACAAACCACTCACATACAGTCCTGAAATCCAGAGGGTGAATTTAATGACGCTATCCCGCACAGCAGGCTAGCATCACTAAATTCACACTCTGGGGATCTCATTCTGCATAGGCCTCATCTTCTGTGTAAAGTATCTTTATTATCAAATTAACACTTTCTTTAGAAACTTCTTTAGAACGTTTCTTTTTCTTTTTTAGTTAGTTTCTCTGTATCCCCAAAATGACACAATGCATAATTGAGGTGCCCAATGAATGCACTTCACCATCTGGGACTCAGTGAGAGCTTTCCGATGAATGGCGATAAGCCATATTTCCGACTAAATCCTGAAAAGTTAACCATAATTCTGCTGTGGTTAAGGAGTCGATTACTTAGGGCATTACTGTATGCTATCAATGAGCATTATCATTTTTATCTTGACAACCCTGACCCTCATTTGGACAATGAACATTACTGGATCTCTGACCAAAAAGTTAGTTGAAATTCTATTGTTTATACAAATTCATAAAAAGCCTACCACCGTTTGAGTCGTTAAAACATAATTGTAAATTGATGTATTTACCAACAACAGGAATCATAAATAAACCTATGCATTTTCATCAAATTTAATTTCAAAAACACATACAAAACAATACTGTAACATTTTATGACAAATAACAGATAATATCGGCTATTTGCCAGGGGGTAGTACAAAAACTACATAGTTAACAAACAACTAAACGAGCAGAAGAGTCTTCACTGTTAACACAAATGTGACCGGCCATATCAAATCCAGTCGGAAGTCGGAATTTTTTTTACCCTGTGCCAATGCATTCTCTTATATATGCAAGTCGACCATAGGTCGCCTCGCATATATAAGAGAATGCATTGGCCTAACAATTTTTTACAATTTTAATAATTTGTTCTTGTATTCTTTAACAATTTTATAATTTCACCCATACAGAGCCCCAGACAAACATGAGCAGACGACACTCTTCTATATGCTTCTATATATGTGTGGGGCTCCCTGCAGGGTAATGGATGTTTTTTATTTTATGTCTCCTAAAAATTGTAAGAAACATTTATTTAAAAAAATTTATAAAAAATTGTTAGGCCAATGCATTCTCTTATATATGCGAGGCGACCTATGGTCGACTCGCATATATAAGAGAATGCATTGGCACAGGGTAAAAAAAATCCCGACTTACGACTGGATTTGATATGGCGGGTCACAAATATCTTCATCACTAATTGACATCTCGATATCACTCAGGGCTTGAAATTTTTCTTTAACCTCCTGTTCATGTGAATTGGATTGTGAGGGCCTGATTTTCTGTTCACTAATACAGAATTAAAACTCAGTGGAGTTTCGACTCAAACATAGTGATGTGCAGATGTATATTGGTTGAAACCACTTGAAATGAGTATAGTTTTTTAGGCTTTTCTGCAGACATTTTACTCAAGACTCAACCATCAAAACAACTGTCCAACATAATTCTGAGTCAAAATTTCCAGAGAAATAACATAAAAACCTATCTTTTTTTTTAGAGAAGTTCTAAGTCCCAGGAAATGGCCACAAATGCAGGGAATTGTTTCTATGGTGCTAGAGCTTGGGCCCCAGCTTAAGGACACTCACATTATTTGTAATTAGATCACCATGCAAATTTAGTGGGAAATGTTAATAGGGCACCATAACATTTTCATTCACCCAAAATTTCATGCCCTGATCACTCCACAACTGAACACCCAATAACTAGTTCATCAAATAACCACTACATGGTTGGAATATTTCTATCAATGACAGAAGTATCTTTATCACAAAAGAACTTTCATCTAATGGTCAACTACATATAACTACATGAGTGAAAATATCTTCATCACAAACGAAATTTGTTCATCCCTCTAGAAATGTCTACTGCATAGTACAGGTAATTATCTTCATAATTTCATCACAAAAGAACTTTCATCTTAACTCCACAGCTCACCAATACATAGCTAGTGTTCAACTACATATAACAACATGAGTGAAAATATCTTCATCACAAAATAAAATATCTTCATCACTCTAGAAATGCCTACTGCATAGCACAGGTAAATAGCTTCATTGTTTCATAACTCACAGAAATACTTTCATAGTGTAATAATAGCCAGGTTCAGCCACACGTACGTGTAACTTGTAACATGCGATTCTATGGTATTGTATAAATGACTGGGGTAATATCACAATGTTTATTTAGTGTCTTAGAGCAAGTAATTGGTTAAGCACTATATAAAACCGTCGTTATTGCTACAGATGTACGCCTGGCAGGAAAAGTCGTGATTTTACGGCGCCAAATCTACAGATTTGAGAAATCGGCCCAACTTGTATAGCAGCACCTTTAATCAATAACTCGGTTGTAGAGACAAGAATTCCGTAGTTCGATCGCCACCGACTTGCTTTGCTACAAGTTTCGCAATGATGAACATTTATATGCGGAATGGTCACATGACTGTCGTTGGCAATGACGACACAAGTTACATATATATGACTGGCTGAACCTGGCTAATACCTCCAATGAACTGTTTACCATTGATCGATTAACCCTGCCTGTCAGGACTTTATGGACATTGCGAGTATTCCGCAGGTTGTGTAAATAAGTCCTAACTTCCAGTATACAGATCTTGCTTGAGGAATAATCAAACACGCAGAAAGAAAAGTTCCAAAAAATATAAACGAAGGTAGTGTTTCTCTGAGATTCAATCTGTTAACCATAGAACTTCCTGGAAATTTACCCCTCTCATCATCTTTATCAGAATAGAAGTGGCTCATCAACCTGAAAACAAGAGGAAATAAAATAAACAAAGGAGAACAACTCTAAAAGGGAAAATGTGAACATGATTAACACTCCATTGAATGCCCTTGTGATGGTGGACATCCATGCCAAATTTCATCCAAAAACCCATAAAAAAAAACCCATCATTTTCAGATAAACAATGAAGGATAAAGGCCCACTTAATTATCGAACCCCCAAATCACATATAAAATATATGCCATATTATATACCATTTGAAAGAGAAAGCTCCAAAACATTGTATTATCAACTTATCCGGTGTAATAAACTGTGAACATTTTGATTTTGTTGAGGTACTGGCATGTTTTCTGTGCTTAAGTTTCATCTGGATTGTATTGCAAAGTCTTATTATTTTCAATGGAAGGGCTATATCTTAGTTTGAATGCTGTTGCATTCTGGGTGCGAAACGGGGGAAATGTTTCTATGATTTCAGCTATTTTCTATTACTCTATGGGCACCTTCTAAGACAGACTTTCCAAATGGTGATGGATTATAGTATTTTAATCACATTTTATGTCATATATTGTTATATTAAAACCGTACATCAAGGCACAAATTTTTTTTTATCTGTGACTTGATATTTAAGTGGGCCTTTAATTCTAGAATGGAAACTGCAAATAATGTAATTGGGCTCGGTTTTAGAGAGCACTCCCAAATGACGAACCTCTATTCCAAATTCGAACAAATCATGGCCGTGATATCTGCGAGGACTACAAGAATACCGTTTATATTTCAAGATAAACCAGCTGGATAAACAGAGAAGCCATGGCCATGGCCCTCTTATAAAAGTACCATACTCTTGATGGCAAACTTCCATACCACATTTCATTCAGATCCGAAATCCCATGGCTGAGATATTTAAACCCGGACGGACAGACAGACTGACGTCAATCAGGTATACCCCAAATTTTTCTTCACAAAGTAGGGGCATAATAAATTTTGGTGTAGACATGACTTGCCCACCATTTCAAGGCAATAATACAATGTTTCTAGTTCTATCTTGCCATAATAAATTGAAAATATCCAATCTTGATCGATCAAATGCGCACGGTTATCACCAGGTTTGCTGCCGTTGGTCAAATTTGCCAAATTTCAAAAATAGTTCACATTTGGCAAAAGTTTTTGTTTCAAAGTTTCCATTATAGAAGAAATTCTTCTATAGTTTCATTGTTTTGTGATTGGTTTATTAATTCTGATATATATATGAATTAATTTTACTAAGAATTTCTAAACAGAAACTGACATCATTAGTAGGGGCATATATTGTGCTATACATTGTGATTTAGCAGCCGAGGGTCATTGATTACGTAGAGTATATGATCATAGTATTAATAAAAGTTTGATTATCTGTATTTATCAACTGATTACAATATTAAAGAATGTCAAACAATTATGTTATCCATATGCAAATAGATTATCTGCGGTCGTTAGTTATGCTAAAGCATATGGTTATACATGTATTAGCTAAAAAGACTTACTTATCTTTCTCTATATAGCAGTCATACAGCCACGCCTTTAGCTTGCTTTCATCTTTTGGCACAGACTTCATGTCAAACCGTTTTATATGTATATGGACCTCCGGTGAACGCAAAGTCAATATTTCTGAAATCACAGATGAATCGCAATAAGTTCACTACTTACTGCAATTAGTTTAAACATAATATCCTATATCCATGTAAGCAAGGTAAAATCCTATTGAGATAGAGGCTTGCTGAAACAAACTGTCAGCCCAATTGTGTCACTAACTTTACTGAAATACATGCAATTTTTTGTTACCAGTTTGACCCTTGCTATTTGTGATATTAGGCCCAAAAAAAAATTGTGCGTTTGGGGTCGCCCGACCGAGTCTAAAAAAATCGTGAGCCAAATTTTTTTTCGCCAGTCAGCAAAAAAGTGTGTGTCATCCGCGTTCTATTTTGCATGAACCATTTCCCCAAAAATTGCTTGCTCATGCAGGCCTAGTAAATAAACATGGCGTCGGTGAACAAAATGCTATTTGCTATGGATTCGCAAGCTGTATATGCACTTTGATTCGCGGCGTACAGCGACTATTTTAATCTAATTAGTGGAAAATGGGTCACTGTGTTTGACACTGTTATCATTACACTGCTTTGATCTATGCTGAAGTTGACGCATGTGCTAAAATATGAAACAATTACACAATCAATAGTCTCGGTGTGACAGGTTTATCATAAGATTTTTTAAACAGTAGTTTTGAATAACCGACTCCTTAACCACATCAAAATTATGGGTAACTTTTCAGGATTTAGTCGGAAATATGGCTTGTTGCCATTCATTGGAAAGATCTCTGATGAATGACAACAAGCCATATTTCCGACTAAATTCTGAAAAATTACCCATAATTCCACCATTTGGGGGAACACATTACGAATAACGAATGGCAACAAGCCATATATCCAACTAAATCCTGAAAAATTACCCATAATTCAACCATTTGGGGGAACACATAACTAATAACGAATGGCAACAAGCCATATTTCCAACTAAATCCTGAAAAATTACCAATAATTCCACCATTTGGGGGAACACATAACGAATGGCAACAAGCCATATTTCCAACTAAATCCTGAAAAATTACCCATAATTCCACCATTTGGGGGAACACATAACGTTCTATATTAGTTGGCGGTCACGTGTCCGTAATCCTGTGCGGCTACAACGCAATCTACGCTAATTTCAGCATTCAGTACTTGTGAGTCTCAGGAGGTAGCACATTTGTTTAAGTTATTCCCTACTTACCCTAATGTTTTTATGTCAAATCACCCCAAACACAGGTATTATTTTTTTTGGCCTAATTCACTGTTTTGTCACATTTGGCGATCAATATGTGATTTACTTTTATGTGGCCTTAATATGCCTTGGAAAGACATATTGAAGTCATAGAAATTACCACTTCAAAAAGAAATGAAAATGTCAATGATACTGTAGTTCAACTTGGAGAAGGGATAAATTCATGTGCTACAGTCAATGGAGCGATTAGGAATTTGAAATGTTGAAATGTCTAAGTAAATACCAGATATCAACATGAAGAGATATATATAAAGTAAAATCCAAGATGGCCACTAGCGGGGATGTTTTCCAATGAAATTCAAAAAAATTGATAGCTCCTATCTAGTGGTTACCCTGGAGATCAATATGAAGTTTGGTGATGATCAGATAAGGGATATGGTCTGTTGGTTAGGGGTGCGAGATATCACCGGTGCACCGGTGTATCGCGAATCAGTTCTACGATATACATGCACCGGTTCCATAGCCAAAAAATTGCGCATCGCGATACACAATTTTGTTTATCTATTATCCATTATTAGTTCTTTAAAATTGCTATATTCACACCAGAGAATAAGAATTAAATACAACGGTACGCAAAGAAGCATGATCAAGTCGTTCTACTTCAAAGCGCCGATTAAATAGGTCAGCCGCCTGTTCGTCGGTCATGCGTGTGGGCGTTGTTGTTTTTGTGTAAAGATTGATATACCATTGTCACTGTTGGCACACAGAAGAGTTCGTTCATAGAAATGATGTCGCCAAAAGGCTCAAAATGTACGTCGTGCTAATCATTTGTCGTTCATCGAACTTGAACTGCATATTAGATAATTAAATCATTCCTGTTAACAGTCATCAATACCCAATTGACATAAACGTGTTTCATCACAAGACTCGTAGTAAACACGTCAATACAGACAGCGTTCCGAACTTCCGACGTGGTATTTTTTTATTACTCCCCCTGGACTGTATTTAAATGAATTAAACAACAAACGTGGTATGTATTTGTACTTGAACGTCGTGTAATCCCATACGACCTTGGCCTTAAATAAAACATTCCAATGAACTGAAGTAGCTGGTATTGAAGGATTAATCAAATTAATGAACCATTAAATAATGACTATGATTGAATATATGTTTTTTTCAACCAATTCATGAATTCCGTATGAAGGGCTGCATCCAGAAATAATAGGGTATCGTATCTAGATACGTATTGTATCGCGACCCGCATATCGCGATACATATCGTATCGCGACCCACCTCTACTGTTGGTATGCTAAAGGAAAGTCATGCAAAGAGTAAAATCCAAAATGGCTTCCGGTGGCCATGTTTTTTAATGAAATTTGGAAAAAATAGATTACTCCCATCATGTGGTCATCTCGAAGATCCAAGTGAAGTTTATTGACGATCGGATGAGGGATGTCGTCTGTAGGGTGTACCAAAGGATTTAGTAATAAAAAGAGTAAAATCCAAGATGGCAACTGACGGCCATGTTTTCCCAATGAAATTTGGATCATAATCATCCGATCAAAGGAACGACCTGTAGCCTGTGCCAAAGGATTTAGTCATGCAAAGAGTAAAATCCAAGATGGCTGCTGGCGGCCATGTGTTATGGCTGAATGACCCCAAAATGATTCATTCTCATCTACATGCCGATATTGACATCCACGACATATTTCATTATGATAAGACAAACAGTCCGGCCTGTAGCCCGTGCAAATGGATTGAATTTTGAAATCTAAGATGGCCACTGGTGATTATGCCGAATGACCCCAAAATGACTCATTCCCATCTACATGTCAATGTCAACAGCCATGATAAATTAAATTTCATAATGATCCGACCAAAGGATTTAGTTATACATGCAAAGAGTAAACATAACTAACCTGTGAGACCAGGGGATGGTAACCTTTCATTGAGTTTGCTCCCTTGAGTATGGCTGTATGCTATAGTAACATCATAGACTGCATCTAATGTATCGTGCAGCTCTTCCACACAGGCATGTGTCCCTTTCAATCGTGGAACTAATACATTTTCTAAAGGTGAATACCCTGAAGAGAGATACACATATAAGGCTTGTTATCTGATTTACAGTAATGCCCTAAATAATCGACCCCTTAAACACAGCAGAATTTTGGGTAATTTTTCAGGATTTAGTCGGAAATATGGCTTGTTGCCATTCATCGGAAAGCTCTCAGTGAGAACTTTCCGATGAATGGCAATAAGCCATATTTCCGACTAAATCCTGAAAAATTACCCATAATTCTGCTGCGGTTAAGGGGTCGATTATTTAGGTCATTACTGTAGTAACTGAGAAGTATGAATAATAGTTGACTATTGAACTTGATGGTCCAGTGGATAGAGTTCTGGCATCTGCCAGTGAACATCTTCTCCCTAAAATGAGCCATTCTACATATTTTTGTTCCAGGTAGAAGTGACTTCTCTCTCATATACAGTAATGCTCTAATTAATCGACCCCTTAACAATAGCAGAATTATGGGTAACTTTTCAGGATTTAGTCGGAAATATGGCTTGTTGCCATTCATCGGAAAGCTCTCGGGGCCAGTTAAGGGGTCGATTAATTAGAGCATTACTGTACCTGTATGCATATTTCAAAACAGCAAATTTTAAGTGTAATTACATATTATAATGGTGTACTTGCTCATTATAATGGTGTACTTGCTCATTATAATGGTGTTATAAATGGACTTGTGTTGCATAATACTTATTGAATCACACAAAGGTGATGTTATAGAGTAAATTGACTTTCAGTATTTATGACTTCTCCCTGATATAACAGTTCTCTCTAATAGGGAGAAGTGATATGAAAATTGAATACTCTAGACTGGTCTCAGCTATAGGTGCAATTTTTACGCGACCGCTGATTAAACAACTAAATAATCTCAATTTTACCGAAAAATGATAAGAAACAAAATATTTTTTTCCCCAGAATTTTACATAATTTTGGGGTTGAATGTTATAATATAATATAATATTACCCCATTATTGAATTGCATAACAACCAACAAAACGGAACATACCAGTGCGGAATATGGAATTGTGCAACATGCTCTTCTGTGACAAATGGAACTCTGACCAACAGTACAGAGAAATCTATCACACCGAGTGGGTTATTCTCGTGCAGCTCTGAAGGTGTTGTTTATGCTCTGACGTGCAGACAGTGTCCCGGGCTTATCTACATCGGAGAGACGGGCCAAACACTCAGAGGCCGCACGAATGGACACCGGCATGACATAACATCAGAAAATATATTCGTGCCCGTGGGAGAACATTTTAACTCTTCTCACCATTCAGAGGAAGACCTCGAGGTCAGAGTTCTCAGAGGATTGAAACGACTGAGAGCAAGGAAAACAGTAGAGTTGAAATTAATAACCTACATGGACACCATCCAGAAAGGGTTAAACAGGGAACTCGGCACTCATGAGTAGCCGCGACGTAGTTGCTTTCCGTCACTCTTGTTATGAACGTCATCGTGATGGACACTTTCAACGTCAACGACTTTTCACTGTTTGTTCACTTCATACTTGATAAAGGCTACTAGATAGCCGAAAGCTCGTGTTTTTTAAAAACTCAAATGAGTCTTAAATGGTGTTACTTTATTTTATTCCCACTTATAATATTACCCCCACAAAGCATTTACACAAATTTATCCACATGATAACACACAGAGCAAGAATTCCATGAAAATTCTCCAATATCAATGACTAAATAATTACCTTGTTGTGTGGCAAAATCCTTACTCAGCTGAATTTTATCCTTCTGTTCTGGATCAAACCTCGTGCCTTCAGGAAAAATAAGAAGCCACACCTACAAATATAGCAATTTCAGGTTGAATTGAACAGAATACATTGAGAGTATATGATTTTTATTTGACATACCGGTACATGTAATGACAAATTTTCAGCATGAGAGGAATTGCCAATGAACCTTTCTTTCCACGTGCAGCTGTCAATCAAAACATTATCAGCAGATAGTTTCTACCAATCAGTGACTGAGCCGGTTGCTTGGTGCATTCACCATAATTTTGATATCTCTGCATACATTCAGTAAAAAATTAGCCTGGATCATGAACTCATCCTACAACTTTTTCCAAATATTATACAAAATAATACTTTTTTAATGAAATAGTTTACATTTCAACTAAAATATTAAAGGTACTCAATCCGATTTGATGGTCCCCATTAGGGCTGGGCGATATTTCAATATATTGACTATAGTCTGTTTGGAAAAGAAAAACCGTATTGAAACCGTGAGTATAAATAAAAATTCAATATATCGCAACTGCAATTTTATCACCTCAAAAGACGGTTTCAAATTACAATCCAATACTGAGTTGAATACTTTAGCGGATCGCTGATTGAAAGCAGCCTTTATCGGTCGATCCCAAGTCTCTATTGTCTCTTATTGTAACCAATGACACAACAGTTGTATTTTGGGCTGAAGTAGAGCGATGGAGTATCTTCTTCCGAATCCAACCTGGTAGCGGTGTAACGTCACAAGCAATACTTCGTCCAAACTTTCCGAGTCACGACTCAGCGGGATATGTCATTCAATTATATCTTAAAACTTGACTCACGAAACGAACATGTCTCAATCCATCTAGAGTTGACATGTTAGTGTTCCTTGCCAAGAATTTGGACAAATAAACTGCAATAAACTGCAATATTGTTCAATGATTAATTATGATTATCTTTCCCGTGTTCAAAGGTTAATTAAAAATGTTCTGTAATTCATTGTGTGTGATAAAGTGCAGACAGCCCAGAATGAACCATCTTGGCCCAATTCTACTAGGTCCTCTATCAATCTATGAGCACGTGCTTAGCTATGACGTAACAGGAATGTGCATTGCATGCTGATATGTAAACAATGGAGTAATCAGGATAACTTGAGCCTGTAATTCACTCAATGTTGTTCCAGAAGGCAGGAACTTTATAGAATAGACACATGCCATTCTGAGAATAGTTTATTATTTACTGCGTAAATAGTGTGTACAATTTTACATCCCTTATAACGAAAACCCGGAGTGTTATATCTTTCGTTTAAAATTTGATTTTAAGTGGTATTTTTCAATAGTAAAATAATATTCAATACAAGAGGTGGCATCAGAGATGCTGTGTCTCGTTTTCGGTGGCTTACCGCCGGTGGCTACCGCCAAATGGTGTGCATCACTGATCAGTATCGGTAGAATAATTAATAGGTAAAATAGAAAAATGACTAATTAAGGGCCATAACTCCATCAAATTTTATCGGGCCAGGCTGGTTTTCGAACTCGTCCGAAATATGCTTGGCAAGTATGTCTATTCCAAATTTTAAAACAAATCGGAGGACGTTTGTTGAAGTTATAGCGCTAACGAGCTAAAAATTCACGAAAAATGACTAATTAAGGGCCATAACTCTATCAAATTTTATCGGACCAGGCTGGTTTTCGAACTCATCCGAGATATTCTTGGGAGACACCTATATACCAAATTTCAATCAAATCGGATAACGTTTGTTGAAGTTATCGCGCTAACGAGCTGAAAATTCGTGAAAAATGACTAATTAAGGGCCATAACTCTATCAAATTTTATCGGACCAGGCTGGTTTTCGAACTCATCCGAGATATTCTCGGGAGACACCTATATACCAAATTTCAATCAAATCGGATAACGTTTGTTGAAGTTATCGCGCTAACGAGCCTAAAATCAGTGAAAAATGGCAAAGGGCCATAACTCTGTAATAAATGTGCGGACGAACCCGATTTTTTGTCTGCAGCTTACGTGCATGGATATGTACTCAAACACCAAACTATAAGTCGAGTTTTGGAAATCCGTTAATAAACGGTTGAGTTATAAATAAAACAGGCCGCCCGTCCGCCCGCCCACCGTCCCCCATTTGGAAAAAAAACTCGACTAAAAACCGTATATCGCGGTGTTATTTTAGAAAAATCGCAGTTTTTAAAAACGTCAATACCGCCCAACCCTAATCCCCATATCATCAGATTCCAACAACAACAATTTTTTTTTTAAATGCCGCTCCAGTTATCAGAATCAATTAATTGCCCAAAAATAATGCTAACCACAGTCAACTATAGTATAAAATTGCCCAAAACCTGTTATTTATCAACATTTTGTTCAACAAATGTAGCCAGTTTGTCAAAAATCTGACAAAAAAGTCACTTGATTTTAGAGTTATCTATGATATCTATCTTCATCCACAATTTGGTCCGAGACTGTCTTCTCATCAACCTTTTACTGGGCCACTTAAAATTAGCAGTGGTGAAAACTAATAGATCTCAAAAATTGATATCTGATCACTCTGATCTTTATTGAGTGGGTTCCTTGACTCGAATCAAATATTTTTGACCCCCGAAGCCTAGGAAATAGTAATCTGTGAGCATTAATTCGGATTATGCATCATTAATCAAATAGTTTACATTTCAACTAAAATATTAAGCATGTCATGCTGCATGTGATGAAGATAGTTCATCAAAGTCTCACATAGAAGTGAGTATTCAACTATTCATTGGTATATAAATAATGCAACCAAATAAGATAACAAATGAGCTATGTATCAAATCTCATTCCCATATAAATACGACTGTTGAGAAGATATAAGTATTCAAGTAACTTCGGTCACAATTTTTCGAGGTTGTGAAATTTGTTCGATATCAGGGTTTTGCAGTATCTGATATGAGTTGGTGGGATAGCTGATAGTTGCCGCTATTTTCAAGCAAATTAAGACGTAGGTTCCTTGCCTTGAGTTTATTTTTATGATTTGAATAAAACGGAGGATTTTTATAAATGTTGTGAAATTCACGTCAAGTTCCACTGTTGATGGACTGATGGGGAGGTTATGAATAATTTTTATTTCAATTTTTTTTCCTCCTGCATTTACTTCTTTTTCACTCAAATGTTCATATTACCCGTTTATAGTATACAGTAATTCCCTAAATAATTGACTCCTTAAAGGTACTCGTAAAGAGGGTCCCCATCTCAACAGATTCCAACAACAACAATCCGATCAGAGGGTCCTATATTACTATTTCTTTGGCTTTGGGGGTAAAAAATATTTGATTCGAGTCGAGGAACCCATCAAACAAAGCTCAGAGTTATTAGATATTGATTTTTCAAATTTGTTATGTTCTCGAGATGAGTACTAATAACTGCCGTAATCTGCTCTGGATGTGTACTCCAAATCTATTCAAACAGACAAGGATGAATAACTCTAAAATCAAGTGGTAATTTTAACGCAATTTTGACTGAGTTCTGGGCCAGATAGTATTCCCGATAATGAAAAATAATAGATTTCTAAAATCGATATCTAACAAATCTGAGCTTTGATGGGTGACTTCCTCGACTCGAATCAAATATTTTTGACCCCCGAAGCCATTGAAATAGTAATTGAGAGGAGTTTTATCGGGTTGAGTACCTTTAACCAAAGCAGAATTATGGGTAACTTTTCAGGATTTAGTCGGAAATATGGCTGTGGTTAAGGAGTCGATTATTTAGGGCATTACTGTAGGATAATAAAGGGAGATAATAAAATCACCGCTCACAGGGAGATCGTTTTTATAAAGGGATATAATAAAATCACCACTCACAGGGAGATAGTTTTAATAAGGGAGGTAATAAAATCACCGCTCACAGGGAGATCGTTTTTATAAAGGGAGATAATAAAATCACCACTCACAGGGAGATCGTTTTTATAAAGGGAGATAATAAAATCACCGCTCACAGGGAGATCGTTTTTATAAAGGGAGATAATAAAATCACCGCTCACAGGGAGATCCTTTTTATAAAGGGAGATAATAAAATCACCGCTCACAGTGAGATCGTTTTAATAAAGGGAGATAATAAAATCACCGCTCACAGGGAGATCGTTTTTAATAAGGGAGATAATAAAATCACCGCTCACAGGGAGATAGTTTTAATAAGGGAGATAATAAAATCACCGCTCACAGGAAGATAGTTTTTATAAAGGGAGATAATAAAATCACCGCTCACAGGGAGATAGTTTTTATAAAGGGAGATAATAAAATCACCGCTCACAGGGAGATGGTTTTAATAAGGGAGATAATAAAATCACCGCTCACAGGGAGATCGTTTTTCTTCAGGTATTGTAGTTGCTGAGATGTTGAATTAGTTTTGAACTTCCCTCCTCGTCTCACAAATATACACCCATGCTGTAAATTAGAAAACATAATTAATTTATCATTATTTGGCCATGGTTAATTAATTTTATGTTTATGTCATTCAACAAATATTACTTGGTTATCGTAGGTTTTTTTTTCTGAAATAGGGCGGAAGGGACATAACCGAATAACTGTGAGGTGAAACCAGTTAATAACTGGATATCCGCTATTTTTTACCACCCATTTAACACTCATATATAGTTTACACTATAGCCTATATGTATGAAGATATCTCTGGAATTTGAACTATTATATCTAGATAGCAAACTCCATTGATGTTTACAAGATTAAGTGTTTAGCAAGGGAAGCCTAACTGTCTTAGTATAGCGTTTATCGAGTTGAGTTCTCGTAAGGTGCTTGTTAAGTATGATAACTTAGGTAATAAGTATTTGGTATACTTCACTATGTTTATAGTTTAGTGGGTTTACTGATTTTGCTATGGGTTAAGCTCTTCAGGTGTTCGTCACGATCAGCAATCGGATATTTTTTTTGATTAAGTGGGACGAGTTCTTGTACTGTTTCGTTTATATAGAGAAATTCCGGGTGTCTGGGTGGTGACCTTTGGTTTGACCTTGACCTAATTTTATTTGGTAAAGTTAACATGTACTTTTATTTTTTGTCAAAGATTACATGTACTTTTAGGTGCATGAGTTCACAACAAATAGAGTTCATGGAAAATTCACATTTGTGACGTCATAGTGGATCAGGGTATATAAGAGTTGAGTTTCTTATATCTTTCTGTTAGTTTAGACTGACTTTGTTGGCATTCAGTTCCAAGGGGAATTTCCCGGTTTGGTACTTGTCTGTGACATCACAATGATGTTTAGGCAGACAGAACTTGTAGTAAATAAATGGAAATCACCAAACATGAACAGTGATAAGCCAGGTGTTGGTCCCGTGAAATAAAACCCACAGCGTTTATATAGAATTATCATACTTTTCATGTTTGTAGATGCTAGCTGTATTACCCAACAATAAATACATGTTATCGCTGCAGTGAATCGATCTGGGGCGAAGTATCACGTCGAGTTGAAGAGGTCAGATCGCTGGATCAAACGAGCCGCCGCAGGCGTCGAGTTTGATCCAGCGATCTGACCTCTTCCACGAGACGTGATGCGAAGCCCAGATCAATTCACTGCAGCGATAATAGGTTTATTATATGACATGCTTTTTATTTAAAAATCACAATTTCTCTCATTAATTATGAAATGAAACCAATTGCACACACTCGCTAGTATCAAAAATAAAGAAAGAACTGTCCTGATTTTTCCGGTCATGCGCAGTATGCGAGATAGAGAAGGGTGGTATGACATCGGATAAAACTGTAGCTGATCCGATGGTCGGGAAATGATCACTTTACTATAGTGGTATTGGGGAATGAAAAACGATAGTCATATAATAAGTAGGATTATTGAAGTTTCCTACAAAAAGCAAAATGGAACGGGCATGTACCTTTTACCATATGTTACTCAACCATGTTGTACGAGGAAATTTCCCGAGTTTTGGTGGGAAAGCTGTCATGTGGCAATGTTTATATGGGTTGAGGTTTCAAAGGGGGTGAAGATACTACTTTCCGATTGTTATACCTGATAATATACTGGTGCAGAATCCTGCATTGTTAGTTAGAAACTCCAGAGTTAACATGGAACAGTTCTGGTGGGAAAACTGACCATGTGTCATTGTTGACATGGGATGAAGCATAATACTATATTGACTGAGTCGTGTCGAAATAAACAAATTATACTTTAACCATTTCAATACTGAATGGATTCTCCCATTCAGTTATATAAAAGCATACATTGGAATAGTCTATTCAACATTTGAAGGGATGTTCTGATAATATAACAACCCTGCCATGTCCGCGCGAGTATACCAATAGGCAATATGGTTTAGTTCTTTATTCACAGTACATATGTGCTTGACATATAGGCTCAGCTTGACATTATACAATTCCGGCGGTGGAGATTTTTTCATGTAGCTGGTGCTAGAGATAATATGGCTGGTGGCGCATTGCTTAGCAGGCTCTAATGCTGTTGCTAATCTACTTACCTGCTTGAAATAGTAACCATACATGGGTAAGTATTTCAGCCCATCTTTCATGATATACCTCATGTGACCGAGCGATCCCTGTCGAACTGCTAGCATGTCAGCCACAATCCAATCAACTGAGATATAAAAAATAATTAAATAGTGGTTATTCAAGGCACAGGTACATCATACATGTATATTAGGGAAGAAATATATTACCTGTGTTATTTTTTCCCATGTTATTAAGTTCCTCATCAGAACACAAAAGACTCCCGTTCTTTGGATTGGAAATGTTGTAATATGATCCATGGCATGTTCCACTGACAGCCAAGATAGTTACCTTTCTATCCCTTTCATACTCCATAGAACTTCAGTATCAGCTAAACAGCATTGCTACAGTAATGCTCTAAATAATCGACTCCTTAACCACAGCAGAGTTATGGGTAACTTTTCAGGATTTAGTCGGAAATATGGCTTGTTGCCATTCATCCGAAAGTTCTCAGGGAGCAACAAGCCATATTTCCGACTAAATCCTGAAAAGTTACCCATAATTCTGCTGTGGTTAAGGGAGTCGATTATTTAGGGCATTACTGTATATTGTCCTAAGAGACAAAATAAACCTATTTTAGCAGCTTAATATGAGCTTGGACCTGGAAAGTGCTTTAAAATGGAATGATTACCAAATTTTGCCATTTATGCCAATACCTCTGACTGACAAATCTTTTAAAAGAGCCCTTTTTCTGTACATTGTGCCCACTCTGTCCCTTGCCCTTGGTTGCTTCTGGCACTTCTGCTATAGGCCATAGGAAATGAATAGACAAAATCTGTTGCATGTGGATACTGTTCACCCTATGCTGCCGCATGAGTACATGTATATTTAAGATAATTCCAAGGCCATACCCAACTTAGGTTCGAAAGAATGGGATGCCCCCTCATGGATCATCATGGAGGGATAATTTTTTTTTATATTTTATTATTATCAGAACAAAATTTAACCAATGTGCATATCGTGTGTGTGAAGATTGTTGTCTTGAACTGGACTGAATTTAATGTCAGAAATGAAATAACTTGTTCCTTTATTTGGGGACATAATCCACTATATAGAATGTGGCGAATCGTATTCATAATAGTCGGAGAGTTCCCTAGTCCGAGGGTTCGAACCATTCAATAGTCTGACAGTTTGGTGAATTAATGGTCTAATTGGGACATTGTATCAATCCAAAATGTTGACAGAGAGATAGAGATAAACACGTACAGATGGAAACGGACACACATACATACATGTGAAGAACACTGAACATGCAAGTAGTGGCCATGGGTACAGTAGACAGAATAAAAAGTGTAATTCCATGTATTGCTATTTAGGCCTACTGTGCATCTATAGTGCTCATTAATGACTATTATTCTTTGACAATAGTCAGCAGCGTGATCATGAAGACCTACAGTGTAGAAAAATAAACATAGCAACTGATAAACACACAAGCTATGGTGGCTTGCTTAAACGGGTATAATGTGTTATATAGATTACACATAAACTTCAGTAAAATACATTGCGACTATTGTGCTGTTTTCTTTCATGCTCACTTCACTGAACGAAGAGACCATCTAATGTACAGTAATGCTCTAAGTAATCGACTTCTTAACCACAGCAGAATTATGGGTAATTTTTCAGGATTTTGTCGAAAATATGGCTTGTTGCCATTCATCGGAAAGCGCCATTCATCGGAAAGCTCTCCCCGAGAGCTTTCCGATGAATGGCAACAAGCCATATTTCCGACTAAATCCTGAAAAGTTACCCATAATTCTGATGTGGTTAAGAAGTCGATTACTTAGAGCATTACTGTAGCAACTGTCATATCCGCCCAGATAAACAAATAACATATTCCTTCATTTACATGATTAACAAATTGTTACTGGTCAGGAAAACGACATGTAATCTCAAATGGAGTAATCTAGTCTTAGCGAAATTTTGCTTAATAAACAACCTTTTTTTGAAGATTGAAAGCTACAAAGCCTTTTGTTTTTCCTACTAGAATACTGACAATTGACTCTGTTGGTAGCTCTAGAATCACTCTCAGTGCCAAACTCAAGGCAGAGTTATCTCCCATCGCTCAACTGAGATACCACTGCCACAAGGAAATTTGGTAAGGATTTCTGACACGATCTTAGTTCTTATGTTTTAGGATTAAAATTGTCTATGTCTGGTCAGTTCATATTGTTCTTATCAATACCGAAAGAATAACTATTATTGCAAACTTGTGGTGGTCAAAATAAGATAATAGGTGACTAAATATAGTTCCGACGATACGTAAAAATATATCGGTATGTATCGGTCCGCAAAGTACCATCCTTGTGGCAGTGATCTATCACAGTGATAACGGAGAGGGCGATGCATGGAGTTTGTCTCAGTGCATCAGAATTTCAATAGTTTTCAATGAGGAGGTCCCCCCGGATCCACACCAGCACGAGTCCCTCCCGCACATACCGTGTTTCGATGCTACGCACCTCAGTGATGCCATTTAGGAACCCATCTTTGGATAATTCAAAATGAGCCATGATAACCAAGATCAAAAGATGGCACAGATGCATTTCTCACTTTAACCCTTTCAGTGCCAAGTCCGATTTTTGTATCAACCCATATTTCCTTGATTAATTTTTCAAATTTATTGATTATAATAATGTGATACATTGATGGAAAGAGCTCTTTCCATCAATGTATCACATTATTATAATCAATAAATTTGAAAAATGATCAAGGAAATATGGGTTGATACAAAAATCGGACTTGGCACTGAAAGGGTTACGGCCCATAAAAGGAACAAACATGTTCCATGTGAATATCCTAAAGTTGCTCCTTACTGGTTCATGAGCATATGAGAGATCATTCAAATCCAGCCAATGAGTACATGTATATTTAAGATAATTCCAAGGCCATACCCAACTTAGGTTCGAAAGAATGGGATGCCCCCTCATGGATCATCATGGAGGGATAATTTTTTTTTATATTTTATTATTATCAGAACAAAATTTAACCAATGTGCATATCGTGTGTGTGAAGATTGTTGTCTTGAACTGGACTGAATTTAATGTCAGAAATGAAATAACTTGTTCCTTTATTTGGGGACATAATCCACTATATAGAATGTGGCGAATCGTATTCATAATAGTCGGAGAGTTCCCTAGTCCGAGGGTTCGAACCATTCAATAGTCTGACAGTTTGGTGAATTAATGGTCTAATTGGGACATTGTATCAATCCAAAATGTTGACAGAGAGATAGAGATAAACACGTACAGATGGAAACGGACACACATACATACATGTGAAGAACACTGAACATGCAAGTAGTGGCCATGGGTACAGTAGACAGAATAAAAAGTGTAATTCCATGTATTGCTATTTAGGCCTACTGTGCATCTATAGTGCTCATTAATGACTATTATTCTTTGACAATAGTCAGCAGCGTGATCATGAAGACCTACAGTGTAGAAAAATAAACATAGCAACTGATAAACACACAAGCTATGGTGGCTTGCTTAAACGGGTATAATGTGTTATATAGATTACACATAAACTTCAGTAAAATACATTGCGACTATTGTGCTGTTTTCTTTCATGCTCACTTCACTGAACGAAGAGACCATCTAATGTACAGTAATGCTCTAAGTAATCGACTTCTTAACCACAGCAGAATTATGGGTAATTTTTCAGGATTTTGTCGAAAATATGGCTTGTTGCCATTCATCGGAAAGCGCCATTCATCGGAAAGCTCTCCCCGAGAGCTTTCCGATGAATGGCAACAAGCCATATTTCCGACTAAATCCTGAAAAGTTACCCATAATTCTGATGTGGTTAAGAAGTCGATTACTTAGAGCATTACTGTAGCAACTGTCATATCCGCCCAGATAAACAAATAACATATTCCTTCATTTACATGATTAACAAATTGTTACTGGTCAGGAAAACGACATGTAATCTCAAATGGAGTAATCTAGTCTTAGCGAAATTTTGCTTAATAAACAACCTTTTTTTGAAGATTGAAAGCTACAAAGCCTTTTGTTTTTCCTACTAGAATACTGACAATTGACTCTGTTGGTAGCTCTAGAATCACTCTCAGTGCCAAACTCAAGGCAGAGTTATCTCCCATCGCTCAACTGAGATACCACTGCCACAAGGAAATTTGGTAAGGATTTCTGACACGATCTTAGTTCTTATGTTTTAGGATTAAAATTGTCTATGTCTGGTCAGTTCATATTGTTCTTATCAATACCGAAAGAATAACTATTATTGCAAACTTGTGGTGGTCAAAATAAGATAATAGGTGACTAAATATAGTTCCGACGATACGTAAAAATATATCGGTATGTATCGGTCCGCAAAGTACCATCCTTGTGGCAGTGATCTATCACAGTGATAACGGAGAGGGCGATGCATGGAGTTTGTCTCAGTGCATCAGAATTTCAATAGTTTTCAATGAGGAGGTCCCCCCGGATCCACACCAGCACGAGTCCCTCCCGCACATACCGTGTTTCGATGCTACGCACCTCAGTGATGCCATTTAGGAACCCATCTTTGGATAATTCAAAATGAGCCATGATAACCAAGATCAAAAGATGGCACAGATGCATTTCTCACTTTAACCCTTTCAGTGCCAAGTCCGATTTTTGTATCAACCCATATTTCCTTGATTAATTTTTCAAATTTATTGATTATAATAATGTGATACATTGATGGAAAGAGCTCTTTCCATCAATGTATCACATTATTATAATCAATAAATTTGAAAAATGATCAAGGAAATATGGGTTGATACAAAAATCGGACTTGGCACTGAAAGGGTTACGGCCCATAAAAGGAACAAACATGTTCCATGTGAATATCCTAAAGTTGCTCCTTACTGGTTCATGAGCATATGAGAGATCATTCAAATCCAGCCAATGATATCTGAGATAGAGAGCTTTGAACAGATACAGTAATGCTCTAAGTAATCGACTTCTTAACCACAGCAGAATTATGGGTAACTTTTCAGGATATAGTCGGAAATATGGCTTGTTGCCATTCATCAGAAAGCTCTCCCGAGAGCTTTCCAATGAATGGCAACAAGTCATATTTCCGACTAAATCCTGAAAAGTTACCCATAATTCTGCTGTGGTTAGGAAGTCGATTACTTAGAGCATTACTGTATGTTATGGCAGACATAATTCATTTCTATGTCCCCAGCCAAACATTGATTGCAGGGTAGGCCTTATCCAAATCATGATTCTCATTTTGATTCTCGTAAAAAGTCTTGAATCCCTATAGAAACACTATGTTTTGATTCTCACAAAATTTGATGGATTTTAAGACCTGCAAGGAATAATTAGGAATAATTAGGCATAGAAAAAAATATCTGTATTTCTGCTAACAAAAACCTGCCTGAGTTTAGTGTGCCTGTAATTTGCATTCTGCTTAGGCCTCATCTTATCTGGACAGTTTCTTCATTATCAAATTTCTATAGAAACTTTTTCACATAGATTCTATTTCATTTTTAGTTTAGTTTATCTATATCTCCAAATTGGCAGACGACGCATTGCATAATCGAGGTTCCCAATGGGTGAACATCACAATATTCACCATTTGGTAACTTCAATCTGAGTCTATGTCTTCCATAGCAGATGAGGCCGTGCAGAATGAGGTCCCCAGAGGGTGAATTTGGTGATGCTATCCCACTATGCGGGATAGCTTCATATAGCGGGATAGCATCACTAAATTCACCCTCTGGGGACCTCATTCTGCAAATGACAGGCAGACTTAACTCAGACTTGAACAGAAACCTGTCAGAGTATAAAGGCAAGTAGGTCGGAAAATAATTTAAATATTTTGTAAACTTTGCACAGTTGTCGCTTGAAAAGCAGAATAAAATGAATATAGAACATGGGTATCAATAAGAGCATTAGTTTTTACCTTGGGAGATATTTCGTCCAACTCTCTTGGACATTTTCAATCATCTGATCGAAAAATTGCTCACATGACCTTTGGTGGGTCATGTGACGTCAGGAGTCCACTATAGATAAAAAGGAGCTCCAGGTCGCCGTCTGTCGATGGTGTGTTTCTTCCTCTTGATTTCAATGGCTTCTTTAACTTTCCTCTTAATGAAATAAAGGGAATTTGGACCAACCAAATGTCATGTGAGCAATTTTTCGATCAGATGATGGAAAAAGTCCAAGAGAGTTGGACGAAATGTCTCCGCAGTAAAAACTAATCTTATCTTATCTTATATTGTAAATACCTCCTATGTCAGGAGAACCGCCGATGGCCCGACGTTGGCATACACACTCACACGGCTGTATAGACTTTGTGTTAGTATTGTTATTCTATATGGAGGGGTATTTTTAGTAGGACTTGTTAGTACTTTTACATATATACATACCTGGAGGAGTAATTTTACCACGCTTGCGAACCAGACTGTGACTCAACTCGACAGGCCTGAAATTTTTATGTCTATACTTATACATACGGCTAATGCTCTGAGTATATATCAGTTTAGAACAGTGTAGTGGTATATATCTCATTCTGGAAGCCTGCAAATAGCGTGTCTGTCATATGCAGAATGAGGTCCCCAGAGGGTGAATTTAGTGACGCTATCCCGCATAGCGGGCTAGCATCACTAAATTCACCCTCTGGGGACCTCATTAGCGGGCTAGCATCACTAAATTCACCCTCTGTGGACCTCATTCTGCTTAGGCTTCATCTTCTGGAAAGTATCTATAGCATTAAATTAAAATTGTTTTTAGTTACATTTTCCTTCTAGGAAGTTTCTATATCCCCTAATTTGCAGAAGATAAAATTCAAAATTGAGGTGCCCAATGGGTGAACATCACCAACTTCAACTGGGGAACTTCAATCTGATCCTAGGTCTGCCATATCAGTTGAAGGCCTAAGCAGAATGAGGTCCCCAGAGGGTGAATTTAGTGATGCTAGCCCACTAAGAAGGGAAAAAACAATGTTAATTTGAGATTATAGATACTTCCCAGAAGATGAGTCCTAAGCAGAATGAGGTCCCATAGAGGGTGAATTTGGTTATACTAGCCCACCGTTCGGGATAGCATCACTAAATTCACCTTCTGGGGACCTCATTCTGGAAATGACACGACACACTATTTGCAGGCTTGATTATAGTTTACAGTTCAGAATAAAAGAGGGAGCTCAGAGATGGTTAGGTACGGTTAACAGAAACACACTTAATTACATTTTAGATCATAGAGAATGACTCACGTGTACACTGGTGATTGGACATATACAGCACATTTTCTTTCTTCAACAAAATAGCATCTGTGTCTCCATAAAGATTTACCTACAAGAGTTAATTATTATTCAATTTGTTATTTGAATGGTATGTCTGACATTGAAGTGTGGATGGCATATAATCTGAAGGAATGTTGTGTGATTGGGGAGGGGGTATTTAGTGAAATACATGTATATATACAGGTGATGTGTATTAATCTGGCATTAATAATGCATTAATCTGTGAACCGGGTAGGGGAATAAGTCGCAGGGGAAATTTGAGTGATGGGAAAGGACCCGCTGCGGAAACCCGGTATTTATGTATCTGTTTTCTAATTTTTCTGTTCGTCTAACATACGGTATTCTTAATATCCCTTAACCCTTTACCCAACAAACCGACCAAAACCGGCCAAATAAAGCTTCAACAGCCTAAAATATCTTCGGTCTGTCTCAATAGAACCATACAAATATGGATATCATTGGAACCGGCTCCTTGACCACATTGTGATAGTTACAGTTATGCCCTGTGCCAATGCATTCTCTTATATATGCAAGTCGACCATAGGTCGCCTCGCATATATAAGAGAATGCGTTGTCCTAAAAAAAATCTTTTTTTTAACACTTTTTACCATTTTTTCTTTCATTCTTTAACAATTTTATAATTTTTAATGTGTTAAGCCAATGCATTCTCTTATATATGCAAGGCGACCTATGGTCGACTCGCATATATAAGAGAATGCATTGGCACAGGGCCGTTCTGTTGGGTAAAGGGTTAAATTCCTCTCTATGTCTTATCTTTTCTGTATCCCTCTTTGCGCCTTGACAGTTATGTTGGCGGGAGAAGGATGGGCAGTCACAGTAAGATTGTTTTTATCTATGATTGCAACTTGATTCAGAATTTATAGCTTATTCAACACATGTAAATGATAATATACAGTCAGAAAAATCAACATATAAAATACATATCAATCTAATTTTGTTTTTGAGTTTTGATTGTGTTGTACAATGATATTTAGGATTTATAATGTTAGTTAAAATGTGATTTCATTTAATTTATCCACTGGTGTTGTGTTGAAGAGACTTCAAGAGAGATACCCGAAGTACAATTACTTATAGAGAGATTACTTTATGACTACTTGAAATTATGAAAGAAAGAAAAAAAATAGAAACAAGAAATTCTGAGATAGTTATGATTTGAAGCCAGAACAAATGTGTTATAAGTATACAATTTATAAATCCCCATCATCTCATATCTTCATTTTACACACAGAAAATGCATATACCCATTCCCTTTGACTCGTCCATTCGACGATATATCTAGTATTAATGCAACATCCCAATACTTTATAAATAAAATTTTGGTCTGTGCACTTATTAAGACTAGTTTAGTAATTCACATACTTCTCATTGCTACATGTTCAGAACTATGTTTATATTCCATATGGACTTATTCTATGCACAGTTACTGGACATAAAGTCCCAAAAAATAAGGTTTTAATAAAATTTCTTTGTGATAATATTTAGAGTTCGATTAAAACCTTATTTTTTTGGGGGACTTTATGTCCAGTAACTGTGTTCTGTACATGTACCGATGTTGGTGTATGTAAATGTGTCTGTCTTTGTACTATTGTGATGCCATTAAAAATTGACAATATCAGGTCGGGCCATCAGGGTGAACCACCGATCGATCTATACTAGCCTGATCGGCTAAACTATTGGTCTTCCTGGCAGTGCTCACTGTTGTAAGAGAGGGAACTCTAAATTTCTATATATTGAACTTTTGTTTGTTTGAAGATTTGTACATGTTTATATTGAATATTCTCTGTAAATAAGTATTCTGTGTCTTTCATTAGTTTGAGAAGAAATCAGAATTATTTTCTTTCAAAGCATTGGTTGAAATTAATTATAGAACAGTGTAGAGTGACTCCCCATATCCCAGATACATGCTGGCTGTGAAAGACTGGTTAGTCTATTTTAGCCTATCAGGCTATTTTAACCCTTCCATGACTGGAGCTTCCTGAAATTTTGCGAAAACCCTGTGCCAATGCATTCTCCTATATACATGTATGTGAGTCTCCCATAGGGAGCCTCGCATATATAAGACAATATTAGCCTAACATTATTTACCCTGACCTTGTAAGCCAACTGCATTCTCTATATATACGAGGCTCCCTATGGAAAACTCGCATATATAAAAGAATGCACTGGCACAGGGTCTTTAATGCTGCACCAGCACAGCTCCCGTCATGAAAGGGTTATAGTTCGATCAGTGGTTAATTAACCTGGCAGACCTGTTTATCTAGTCCCCCAATTTTTTTCCCTGAGTTTGACTTTGATAGGGAGGGCGCTGAATAAGGCAAATGCAAAAATTAGGCACTAAACTGGATAATATCATAAGTTTAAAAAATGAGGAACTATCTGTAGATATTGCACTGCAGTGCAGGAACCTTTCGGTTATAGACACACTATACCCCCTAATATCATAAGCTACTATTTTTTTATTGTCTCAGTATACAAATTAAAGTGTGACATTTTCAATCCACCACCTCTCGGCCCATTCGAAAATCCGGGGCTAGCCCCCCCCCCCCCCCCCCCCCCCCCAAATGACAGCCTGAGGAATTAATTTTGAGAGTCAGAAAAATGCTCTGCTTTTATTGTCATCTCTCATTTGTGTGTATTTATTAACTTTTTGTTTGTTTGTTAGTGCCTGATTGCCAACTCGCCTTTATTCCAGTATAGTGTTCGAAAAAGAAAAGAAGAAATCTTTGGTAAGCAGAATACGTGAGGTCATCCAGAAATCGGAAGTATTTTCTTGGGAAAATCGAGGTCGATGTTCGGTTCGCGAGCCAGATCGTGAAATAGCATGGAGAATTCCCCAGCATTATTAACATCGGTGCCATCCATTTTAACGCATCGAGGTATACGATTATAGAGAGCATAATCATTCGAGATTACGCGTAAAATTGATGAAGTTCTCGAGAAACCCACGTGCTAAGAAAACACGGAAGCTAATTTACGCATGCGCATTGTGACGGCAACAAACACTATCACGTGACTTTGTTTACTTCGTGTATACAGCAGCACGATTGTTCAATAATTGACAATATATATGGGTTGTTTTGCATGAAAATATGCCAAACCAGCAACAAAAACTCCAACCAAACAACAAAATCGAAAAGAAGCAAAAACAAACACTAGCTACAAATGATGATATTCTGAAGAAATTAACAATCGGAGCAGTTAAGGTAATTAATTGCACTTGAACATAAAAATAAATGAATATGCTAATATTTAAAAATGGTGTACGTATCCCTTCCTTGAACTTGTATTATTTGGGGGTGTAACATAATAATTATTAGTCAGGAAAGCCAGTCATCTGGAGATTTTGTCAATTTTATAGGAAATATTTTTTTCTTTATGAATTATGTTCTATGAATCGGGGCTATTTTCAGAACATTAGGCATACTACAGTTTGATTGGAAATTTGCTTTTTAAAACACTTTTATATGAATAGGCCTAGTAGTTGTAACACCAGATGTTTCTGGTGTGTATGTTTGAGAACAGCAGTGCTAAGATACCATCAGGCTCAAAACGAGTTTCCTAGAAATTGTGTTGTTGTTGTAGTTGTTGTTGTTGTTGTTGTTGTTGAAAGTGGTGCCAGGAATATGTAGACCATCTTTAAGATGTGTCTGGTCTAAGTTTCTATGAGAGGTGGCATGTATTTTTCTTGTTATTGTCGTATATTCATTATTTGAGTTTGAGTTAAATTTGAATTTAGGATCTACATATACCGTACATGCCGTGCACTATAGACTTATGATGTTGCATACCGTGCACAAGTAACTTATTTCAGTAATATATATTGCAATTGTAATTAATTCTTTTGTATCTTAATATAGCCTTATTTAGAATTGCATTACTGTGTTGTGAATGATTTTATTAACGCCACCGGTGTATACTGTTCTACAAATTTTAGAAATCTGTGGTCCTATGGGGATTTTATAAATAGATAATTGTTTTTTTCCGGTTATTTTGGGACGCGTTAAAGTTGTACTGCGACCCCCGACTGTCCCGAGTCCGGTAAAAGCTGTTGTTGGAATGTCCAAGTTCGTGAAAGTTCTATTGACTATGCCGATGATTTGAGAAGCTTTATTGTTTTAGGATATTGTAGAAAGGCTAATCTGGCCGTGTCAAATTGAGTTATAGCGATGGGATATCTCACAGGACAACACATTTCGGGTTTTCATGGGGTGTGTATTCGCTGGATGTCTTATAGTTTCAGTATGTAACTATTATGACCGCGTTAATTGCGTTCGATGTTTAGGTATGAACAATGGCTGGGCCATGCACACTTGAAGATTTTATGGCGGGAACACAATTTTTATCCGCATTTAGAAGCTTTCTGGTTTGGTGAATGAAAAACCTGCAGTAATAAGCAGTAGTTTTTTGTAATAATTTGAAGGATTAGTTGTTTTAACGGAATTCATGTAACCGATATATTTTATATTATAATTTATATTTATGGCTAATAACATGATCTTGGGGGGCGTTACCAATTCTGACTATGGTTTTCTTGTTAAATGAATGCCAGGTATAAAAGTCATTGATACGATCATTCCCATAATCGCTATATATTAATATCCTTCATTGATTTATTATGGGCCTGGTTGAAACTTCTGGTTACACACGTCTTTATTTTTCAGTCTGCTCACTCAACTCGGCGTTTAGATGTCGCATCACACGATTCATTTAAATCACACAGTATGTATATATATAGCCTACATATTCGGGTCACGTTATTTGGCATTCATAATAATCTTTATACATAATTATATAGATCAAAGTGAAAGTACCGCCGAACTTGCACGAGGGGTCAATCTCACCTAAAAAAAAGTGCTGATGGGTATATATATAGGCCCTATAGGTTTTTGAAAATGTGCTGAAGGGTATACACAGGGTCTAATATCGGCACTAACGCAGTTACTTCAACTGTGTTCCTGAATGTCTGGCACCCATCAGCAGTTTGTTTTCAGTTTATTTAAATTTTCATTGGAACGTAAACAATTATTATATCTAACAGAAATAATGACAGACGCGAAAACTAAACGTCATTTAGAACGAGATTTCAGAACACATTTTCAAAACCTGTGTACCCTTCAGCACCTTTTTGGTGAGAGTGGCCACTTCAGACAACGTACCATGTATTATAGTTGTGTCTCTTGTGAATATAAACTTGAGTAATATCATATAATATTAATCGATTACTTTATTGCAAAAGACACAAATTAATGTGTAACGTGCATAACACATAATTATATACAATACTTTATATACAATATGTACACAATAAATATGGGACCCTCCCTATATACAAACGTTCTTTGAAATCGCGTGATATTTTACGTATAACCCACAGGGGTCCGAGAACATTATTATATTCAAATAATACCCTGTGGTATAACCGGTAGAATAGAATAGAATAGAATATTTATTGCAATACACCAGATATATAGGCAGTTGCAAGTTACAAAATGAATTAAAAACTTAAAACGTGTAAATACGAACGAAAATAAATTGTGTTCAATAATTGTTTGATGCAATGTATCGCCATTCAACTACCACCAATAACTTCTCGTGTTTATCACTATAATATACTAAACTTTCAAAGACCCCCTTCTGAGAAAGAACAACCGGATCATGTTGCATACGGTATTTATAATTTTTGCTTCATCATTTTTTATAATCGTTTGAAATTTTTCACAATCGCTCATTTTAAAACATTCACCCTTGTTTTCTTGAATATTTCCAATGTATACACAAACAAGTAGAGCGCACACCATTTCCGTGATCACTTTAGTATCACCATATAGTTTGGCCATGGGAGCAGCTTCTAATTATTATTTGTATTTTAAGGTTTCATGAGAATACGAGAGAACATTACAATGATCGTCGCTTAACAAAAAATCGTTTTGTTGTAGAATGCTATACTGCATGGTGCATGTTTGTAAATATGGACATGGCTTTGTTTCAATGAGATAATTATGTATTATCCATGCACATGACCAGTACGCATGCTTACATAAATCTATATGATTGAATTTCCATGTTGATATACCTGTGGTTCTTTTGAGTATGCGTGTGTGTTCAGCATGCATCCTCGACTCAAATTAATTCATTTACGGCATATAATAATTATATTCCGCTGAATTAAGTGGAAGGCAACTAATAAATGGTCAGGTTCGCGTGCAGCACCCATTTACAGATGCATAATCCGATTAAGCGCCCCTCAATAGGAACCCACCAATAAAGCTCAGAGTTATTCGATATCGATTATTATTTTTCACCTTCGAGAATTATTAGTGGCCCAGTAAAGAGTCGACGAGTCGATGGTCTGTGGATAATATGTCCAAATTTCGTCGTACAGCATGTTGATAAATAACACGTTTCGGACAGTTTTATACAATAGTTGACAGTGGTTAGCATTATTTTTGGGCAATTAATCGATTCTGATAACTGAATCGGCATTTCTAAAACTGCTGTTGTTGTTGTTGTTGTTGTTGCTGTTGTTGTTGTTGTTGTTGGAATCGAGTCGGATTGAGTACCTATAACTATATCCAAGTGAATAACATTTTCCGTCAACAGCCAGTCGGGCGAACTTAAACAAACAGCCACCCAGCACTAAAGAAAGTAAAGAGGCTAGTAATGGAAAAGATGCAGATGATGGGAAGGATTCAAAGGAAGCAGTGCCTGACTGGTACGAAGAGTTATCAGACGATAACTTGTCAGCATTCAAAGAGGTAAATTAAATTTCTGAAGCTCTACAAGCCTTGAAAGAGTGTGTCTGTCATTTTCAGAATGAGGTCCCCAGAGGGTGAATTTAGTGATGCTACCCCGATAGCGGGCTAGCATCACCAAATTCACCCTCTGGGGACCTCATTCTGCTTACAACTCAGCAGAATGAGGTTCACAGAGGGGGAATTTGGTGATGCTAGCCCGCTATGCGGGGTAGCATCACTAAATTCACCCTCTGGGGACCTCATTCTGCAAATGACAGACACACTATTTCGACATCAAGCGGGGACAAAGTTCAGAGATATTGAAAGCAATCGAGGTCAAGCCTTCAAGGACTTCAAGAGAAAGGCACGTTTTCAGTCAGAGGTTTTGTTTGGCATAAGTGCCAAAAGGGCAAAATGTTGGCAATCAAGGACCAGCTAATGATAGCAACCTAGCATCGCGCTCTACGGATTTCACTGTATATTGCTGGTTTATGTCCAAGTAAACAATGTACTAGCTCGTTCTAACTTCTAAGCTACTAGAATGGAGACGTGCTTGCATGCATGTACCTTTTTATTTGGATATTCACAACAATGTTGTTTTTTTATGGTATACATATGAGGTATTTCTTTACTTTCTATTTCGTTGAAATGGGCAATTCAAATTGTGCACACTGACCCACATGTAGAGGACAAATTAAGATGGGCAGTTGCCCCATTAGCCCCCCTATACACCGGGAATATAATTCTTTGTTATTATCTGTTCCTTAATAATATACTTCACTGTGGGTGAAGGTCCCAACTCGAAATTGCATGATTTTCTGTGACATTTGTGAGCCGATATCGCAATAAACATTGAATTATTTACCCTTGAGAAATTCCATAATTGTAAGCGACGCAAAGCAAAATCACCCACAAAGTCACTTAAATCGCGAATTGTCGAAATGGGACCTTCACCCACAGTGACGTACATTATTAAGGAACATATATACTGCATGACTGAGAAATATGTACCCCGCGTTATTTATTTTCTACTTTATAAGTTTCCCTGTCAAAACTTCAAAACGTTCCCAGGTTTTGTACTGATGGAATATGATCTCTATATATACGGGTGTTAGACTGAGTAGAGATTCATGGCATGATCTACTTATTCACCCATCGTTTCTGTATTCAGGTTTTTGACATGCTGGATTCTGCGAATACTGGTATTCTCGATGCAGACTCCTTGTACCAGGGACTGAAGAGAGTAGATAGTGGCATTACTCGCGATGAAGTCCAAGTCGTCCTTGAAACCGTCGACAAGGATGGCAACGGAGAGATCGACTTCGATGAATTTCTCTATCACATCACCCAGTTTGGTGACCTACTTGGTGGTTCGGGTGAGTATGAATTTCTCTATCACATCACGCAGTTTGGTGACCTACTTGGTGGTTCGGGTGAGTATGAATTTCTCTATCACATCACCCAGTTTGGTGACCTACTTGGTGGTTCGGGTGAGTATGAATTTCTCTATCACATCACCCAGTTTGGTGACGTACTTGGTGTTTCGGGTGAGTTGTTCTCTAAGTAATGGACTGTCTTGACATCCAAAATATAGTGCTATTTATTAGTGATACCTTTATAAAATAATAGAACCTTAATTCGGAGATTATCATGATTATAGAAATCCTAGAATGTTGGCTTTTGATATAACGTTTCGCAATATAAACATGATTTGTTTAATAACAATGTAGACCTGCTTTGCTTGTCACGTGATTGTGAAACTTTCTGCCAGTAAAATAGCGAATATCTTAATATGGTCATTAATGAATTAATCAAGAGTCATTGCATTTCAAAAGAAAACATATCAACTAAGTTACGCAAATTAATGTCGTTTTTTGGCGGTCAACACAATTGTGTACATAATACTTACTAACGGTTTACAATGAAATATAAATGTATATATAATTTATAAAAACTCATTTAGTAGCCTGAAACGGCTGATGTAACAATCAGAACTTCTTTAACCCTAATTGCTTTACCAAATTGATCAGTTATATAAAATGATACATTGGAATGATCTATTATAATTCATATACGGAGGGATGTTCCGGAAATATAAGCAGACGCGACAGAATAAGGAAAGTTTTGTTTGTTGAACTGATTATCTGAATTTACATTTCCTATGGATAACACATCATTATGAGTATTTTGTAAAGAAAGGGTTAATCTGGGAATACATATTAGCCAATTTAGCACTGATTATCAACTAAACCAATGTCATTGAATACGTTGCAGCATTTAAAGATTAAGCTTCAATTGATTCGTGTTCTAAAGTTTACAACATTTCACAAATATTTATTTTTTTACTAATGGGCCAAAAAGTATGCTAGAACAAACACCAATTATTTGTTGGTTTTTTTCGGCCAATTAGAATTATTTTTGGTTGTCGGCCAATTTTCGGTTCTTCACGACCGGCCCGTAAAACCAAATCATTGGGTGCTAGAACCAAATATCGTTCATATTGGTTACAAGTCGATTACAAGTCGGTTACAAGTCAGTTCAACAGCTAAAAATGTCACGGAGAAGCAGCTGATTCCAAATAGTACTAAATTTTAGAGTGTATATACTATGGGAGATTTTGAGCCGTTCCACAAAACGTCTTGTATAACTTTGTCGTTTTTCATAATTTATGTATGAAATTTCGACATAAAATGCGGGACCTATATTTACTTTTTAAAAATGTCTCAAACTCTGGGAGATTCCTATATATTTCGATAATATCATCATGTTACAAACTATGGAGAAAATCATGTCATGCATGATGTGCATATAACTAACCACGCCCTTCCTATTTATTACAGCGGGATCTAAAAATTATTCGAAGCGCCAGAAATTGTTTTTCTCGGCAATAACCAGATTCTCTATCAAGGGTAATATACTCGATGGAATTGAGAGAGTTACGAAAAGTCAGGCTCCGCATGTCCTTAGTCACTATACAGCCGGCGTGCGATTGATCGGCCTCACCGACCGCCAGCTCGACCTACAGATGAAGCATATGTTTAAAAACTTCAAGAAGCTAGGTTCACCATATGCAGAGCCGCTGCGATACGGACCAAGGCAACCCAAAAAGATATCCAAAAAGGACAGCAAAAAGAATTGCGCGAAAACAAAAACAAAAAAGTCTGAAACGAAGCCACAAGCAGCGCAAGTGGTAAGCCACACGCATCGACAACACTAAGTATTGTCATTGAGTCGCTGCCAGATTGCATCCATCCAGCCACCGTGTCTCGGTTTAAGTGCTACATGTCAAAGTTCTGGAGGTACATTCCATATATTGAACTTTTGAATATTCACGATTACATATAGGGAGCTTTTGAATATTCATGAATTCCATATATGGAATCATGAATTTTCAAAAGTTCCATATATGGAATGCACCTCCAGAACTTTGACCCGTAGCATGACTAGAAAACTAGAAAAGACTAGAACATTTGGGAGTATACCTAGAAAATGTTCTTGTTCTTATATCTAGCAAATATATTTCTTAAAATTGGTAATTATTTCTAATACGTTAAGAAAGGCACTTTCATACTTTCTAGATAAAAGTAAGATAACTATTCTCAAATTTCAAGAAATATTACAAAATATTTTCTTGCAATGGCCGTCTGTGACCGTTTGTTGAACTTATTATCAGAACACTTCCACCAATAAATAGGAATCCTTAAAGATGGATTATCTCTTTAAATAACAAATTTTAAATAGTTGCGTGGGTATAAAATAATAGATATGAACTGAAGACCTATGTCCGGAAAAGCTTCTATCAATTAATATTGATTTTATTTCGAATATTAAATCGGGCCCATTTATGTTACTATTTTTAGAACCGACCATTCGGATGAGACCGTATTGCGATATAGAGCACTGGGCTGTTCCTACGGCTACGCAACGAATGTCAAATGTCACAGATTGGTTGTTTGTATTGTTTTGTTCCACAGATATAAGCGATAATGGGTATAATTAACGTTTATTTGTGACAAAATTGCACAATATAATTTCTGGTCTCTGTTAACAGTAACCATTATTGTTCGTTAGCTGAACAAACACACCTTTTTAGACCAGAAAATATTCGAAATAAAATTAATATTAATCGATAGAAGCATTTCCGGACAGGAGTCTTCGATTCAAATCTAATATTTTATACCCCGGTAACTATATAATACATGTTTACAAAGAGATAATCCACCTTTAAGTACTTGTATTGTCTGTTTTTCTATCTGTTTTCTGCTTATATTTCCTGACCCCCAATGAATAATATACCATTCAAGTTCCAATGTGTAATTTTATAACTGATGGGATAATCCATTTAGTAAAGAAAGCGTTAAGGGTGGATACACACATGCATGTAATCTCTGTAATTATCGTGTATTTGGAGTTTTACATGGATCATACAGACCATGTAATATGTGTCCGTTGACAACCCAATCATTGCGGCTATGTTTGACCACAGTGAGCCAAGCTCTGAGCGTGCAGAGAACCGTTGACTGAACGAAGTCGTCAGGCCGCTTAGAATAATTGTTCGCGCGATAACCCAAATGTTGGACTTTCTGTTTAAATCATTGTCAGTCTTCTCTTGATTTTTATACCGATGATGGCCCCAGGAGTTCCCCAACCCAGGGGCTATGATTCCCAACATGGGGTCAATATTATCAGGATTTCCGGACGCAGGGGCTAAATATGACACCCGACTTGGGGCTGTATATGATCCCGACAGCTACCAGACGGGGTGGCTAACTCTGAGCTATTTAAGTAAAACATATATTGTACCTTCTTGCCCAGATTATTCCGACCGATACATTCAACTAAGTCACTTAGCGATTTGAAGCTTTCGAAACCCCACGCCAAGCAAGCATCATGGTCGAAAATGTTCTATATCAAGCCTGTATACACCAGATGTGTCGCTTCTGTTGATGTGCATTAATAAAATGTCAGATATCACACAGACTTAACTAATTTCCACATTCGTAAGAGAAGACATGTTTTGGACTGGCCTTAAATGTCCCGATAGCAGAGAGTTTGATTTCGCTTATGACTACTCACTTGTCTGGCCTGGTAACAATGAACCGCTCGCGCGCAGGTGATTAATGTTGTCAATTATTGGTGTGGCCATGTAAAATACATGTATTTTACATACAGAGATTACATGCATGTGTGTATCCACCCTAAAGGTACTCAACCCGTAAAGAGGGTCCCCATCTCAACAGATTCCAACAACAACAATCCGATCAGAGGGTCCTATATTACTATTTCTTTGGCTTTGGGGGTAAAAAATATTTGATTCGAGTCGAGGAACCCATCAAACAAAGCTCAGAGTTATTAGATATTGATTTTTGAAAATTCTTATGTTCTCGAGATGAGTACTTATAACTGCCGTCAATTTGGTAACCTGCTCGAGATATTACGCCAAAATTCTATTCAAACAGACAAGGATGGATAACTCTATAATCAAGTGGGTAATAATAACGAATTTTTGACTATCTTCTGGGCCAGAAAGAATTCCCGATAATGAAAAATAATAGATTTCTAAAATCGATATCTAACAAATCTGAGCTTTGATGGGTGACTTCCTCGACTCGAATCAAATATTTTTGACCCCCGAAGCCATTGAAATAGTAATTGAGAGGAGTTTTATCGGGTTGAGTACCTTTAATGTCTGTAATATTGCATTTATAGATTATTTCATCAGACTCTGGAACTGTAAAACATGACGAAATACCACTGAAGTACCTATCTGGCAAACGGATGAGTATCGTGTCTCAGCTGCCAGATGCCCATCTGATAAAAGATCTGAGAATACAGATAGGTAAGTTTTCTATCAGAGAATCTTGTTTGTTATGACCTAGAATTTTACTAGGTTTAATTTGGACGGAAAGATTATCGTCCATGCAGTATAGTGAGACGTACATCTACCCTATTTCCGAAACAAGGTATGTGCAAAAGTTCTTAGTCGGCGGCGAGTGTTGAAAAACCATAATATATCCCGTATTACACGATGCCGCCATTGATCTCATCCAAAACAACTTGGACGCTATGCGCAGTCATCAACACGTTTCAACATATTATGTAGATGCACAATCAGAATTAACGCTCTCGGACAAAATTACGGATGAAGATGTATAACTGAAAAATCAAGTGGCTGGGTGTTTAATATTTGACATACGGCCAGATTTCGTTGAACAGAATGTTGATAAATAACACGTTTTGGGCAATTTGGTACAATAATTGACTGGTTAGCATTATTTTTGGGCAATTAATCGATTCTGATAACTGAAGCGGCATTTAAAAAAATGTTGTTATTGCTGTTGTTGGAATAGAATCGGATTGGGTACCTTTAAAGTTTAGATATACGATCGGCGGATATGTCCAACACATAATTGTGGATTGCTATCAGGCCTCAAAATATGGTGCTGGTCATTTGGAGAATGATACCCCAATTTTTTGGCCGAGGTGGCCATTTATGACCCCGAACTTGTTTTGGACAATTTCCGTTTATTTTCGGACTTTGCCTATTTACGAGACATTTTTGAACATTTGACCCTATTTGACCCGGAATTTCGTCTCACCTTAATCAAGACGTTGCCATTGTCATTTGCCAATGTTTCTGACCGAGCAGAGCGAGAATTTCTATTAGAACCACTTTTTCGGACTCGACCCAAAAAATGTCCGACTCAAAAGTTAGGCCCAGACGGCCATTTATGAATATGGGTCATTTTGCCACATTTTCCGAAATTTTCCCGACCGAGCAGAGCGAAAAATGAAATTCGACCCACTTTTTTGGACTCGACCCAAAATGTTTTCGGCCCAACATTTTTGGCCGTCGTGGCCATTTATGACCCCGAACTTGTTTCGGAAAATTTCCGTTTATTTTCGGACCTGACACGGATTGTTTTTCATATGAAATTTCGTCTCACCTTACTAAAGACTATGGTCATTTGCCACATTTTCCCCAATTTCCCTGACTGAGCAGAGCGGGAGTTTCTATTAAACCCACTTTTTCGGACTCGAACCAAAATGTTTTCGGATCAAAAAGTTCGGCTCAGACGTCCATTTATGAATATGGGACATTTTGCCACATTTTCCGAAATTTTCCCGTCCGAGCAGAGAGGAAACTGAAATTCGACCCACTTTTTTGGACTCGACCATAGACGCCCAAATTTTTTGGCCGAGGTGGCCATTTATGACCCCGAACTTGTTTCGGACAATTTCCGTTTATTTTCAGACTCTGCCTGTAGCGTTCGTATTCTGCTACAACACCCATTATTCTTGTATATATCGCTGAGTGTGGCTTGACATGACAGCACAAGAAAACCATAGTCAGAAATGGTAACGCGCTCAAGATCATATATTATATACCCATGATTGTAATTATAGAATATAAAATATATTGGTTTCGAGAATGACCAACTCAGAATTCCGTTAAAATAAAAATAATAACCAGCACATAATTAACGAACCGGCGGCCGACTCGATCGTCTCCGATCACAACCATCAGTAGGCTGCAGAACGAAAAATATCTATAAAAGTTGAAATATAAGACTTACAATTTTTTTTCATTTCTTTTATTTGTAATTGACATAGCTTGTCACAAACCAAAAATCAACATTATTGACATAATAATGTAAAGGACAATAAACGAAATTGAAATTCCCAACTACACCTTTCACCGGACTCGGCCTACTGGTCGCGCAGTTCGACTTTTAAACCGGAAAAAAACAATTATCTATAAATAAAATGCCCAGCGGACCACAGCTATCTAGAATTTGGAGAACAGTATACACGCGGCGCGCTAATGAGTGTTCGGGCATCAGTCCCATTGATTCTGTGTTGTTTAATATTATAGAGTCTGAAAAGAATGTTCTGAATAAGACCATTGATGAGCTTCAGTCTTTGAAAGAGGAAGAATACCAAAAACCGACAATCACCATAGAAGATAAAGGGACAAAACCAGGTACTTTAGAATGATCAATGTTAAAAAATGCACGCGCTGTTATACCGCATCAAATATCTAAGTTATCTTACCTGCGACAATTTCTGAGATCGTTTTTCACATTCACCTAATTTCAGATCGTAGTTTTTTTTTTGGGTCAGAAAATAAATAATTTGGAAATCAATTAGTTGGAACACCGATTATAAGCATCCGATAATGATCTGCCCATGCATTTTTATTATAATTTCGTATATGACTTGTTGCATGCTATCACATCTCACCGCCCACTTCAACATAAACCCAATATAAATACTCTGTATCATGTGTTTGTGGTTTTAATATCTCAATTCTTTAATCTCAATAAACCAATTTATTACATGGTCCGACTCTTATTCCATTCATTAAACTCATTATATAACAAAGATATACAACGGTTATTGCATAACAGGAAATATTGCCATGTGTACCCTTTGTATTATTGTTTCGCAAACGTAACCTTTGACTTCCTGTTTGTCGTATGTTTAGATTCCGTACGCCACGGACGAGGAAAGAAGAAGAATCGGTGTGTGTGACTCATATTGATATAGTTTTAAAAATTATTTCATTAAATTTATGCCAACAAACCGGCCAAAACCGGCCAAATAAAGCTTCAACAGCCTAAAATATCTTCGGTCTGTCTCAATAGAACCATACAAATATGGATATCATTGGAACCGGCTCCTTGACCACATTGTGATAGTTAGTTATGCCCTGTGCCAATGCATTCTCTTATATATGCGAGTCGACCATAGGTCGCCTCGCATATATAAGAGAATGCATTGGCCTAAAAAAAATCTTTTTTTAACACTTTTTACCATTTTTTCTTACATTCTTTAACAATTTTATAATTTTTAATGTGTTAAGCCAATGCATTCTCTTATATATGCGAGGCGACCTATGGTCGACTCGCATATATAAGAGAATGCATTGGCACAGGGCCGTTCTGTTGGGTAAAGGGTTAAATTTACGCCATAAATACGTCAAAGAGTCTTATTTATCAGGGACTATTTCTTTGCGCGGGTAAACAACGCTAGTTATGTAGGTTTGGATCAAGTAATAAATATAATCTACAACTCGTCCCCAGTCTATAACAAAATTTACAGAACTCTTCTAGTAAATTAGGTCTGGATCTCGGCTAAGGCTCGGTCCAGACCTAATTTACTGGATTCGTTTTTTAAATTTCGCTATTAACTGGTGACGAGTTGCAAGTCGTTTCTATGTATGGTGTTTGCATGAGATAAACATTTAGATATTAATAAAATAAGCACATTGAACAGTTACATACTTATAATATTTATATAATATTATTATATTAATTGAGGGCACATCCACATCCAGCACATATTGAGGTATGTCTGTACTTCAGATGCAAAATCTAGGTCCACAACCCACATCACATTGCTTATGGTCAAGCCTGCAAATAGTGTGCCTGTCATTTGCAGAATGAAGTCCCCAGAGGGTGGATTTACTGATGCTATCCCACATGGCGGGCTAATTCAAATTCACCCTCTGGTGACCTCATTCTGCATATCTTCATCTGCTATGGGAGACATAGTCTCAGATTGAAGTTCCCAAATGGTGATGGGAACCTCGATTATAGAATGTGTCGCCTGTCCATTTTTGGGGGGAAAGAGAAACTAAACTGAAAAAAGAAATAGAATCTCTGTGAAGAAGTATCTATAGAAATTTGATAATAAACTTTTCAGAGAAGATGAGGACTAACCAGAATGAGGTCTCACAGACGGTGAAATTAGTGACGCTATCTCGCATAGCGGGCTAGCATCACTAAATTCACCCTCTGGGGACCTCAATATGTAAATGACAGGCACACTAACCTCAGGCTTGATCAAGCACATCTTCATTTTAATAGAATAACATCGGTCATAACACATTTGAAGGTGGGGTAACTGAGGTTCGATAAATATAATAATATCCACTATTATGTGTCGATTTTGGTGTGTTCTGTACTTTTGTATGTATACTACAGTAGTTCTACTATAGCGCCCATACATTTCAGTGATATATTTGACATGCAATAAAATAATCATTGAAAAACAAACACAAAACAATCCAGTGTGGATGTTCACATTACTTTATAGACTATTTATAAATTTAATACACTCCCGTTATTAAAACAAGAATGTTGTCATCGTGGTATACATTATAACTTAAATATTGACTCAAAGCTATGGGGCACATGTGCTACGGAAATACGTTTGAATTGGATAAATAGATAGATATAAATATTTCTCTTTGAGGTGTTGACAGGTAGGAATCGACAGACCGAAAAGAAAAGAACAACACAAACCAAGGAGAAGAGGGCCAAAGGATGGTCTAGTTGGAGTGTCCCGAAAGTCGAGCGTGATAGAGTGCCACTCCCTGTGCTGAAGATAAAATACAAAGGCCAACGACCAACTATCGAAGATCTGCCAAACATTAGAGATAGCGTGAGTTGGAAATAAAAAAAGGACTTGAACTTGTCCTAAGAACGGGAACTACTCGTCATTGAGTAGTTAGTAAAGACAGGGTTAACGTGTACATGGCGCGAGCCCATTAGATTGATTGCATGGGGCAGGTAAACCGAAAAAAAATTCGTTTGGTATAAGAATGTGTATAAGCTAGATTATGCTCCCCTCCGGTAACTTTTCGGCGGCCGTTTTGAATGCCATCTTGAATATCTCAAAACGCCCAAAGGCTTACATCTGATATCAGTGGAAATCGATAGATCTTATTTCACGTCAAGATCAATCGGTTACCCCATATATACAACGATTTTATTTTAGGTGACATTCCACAGCTTTGAATGATCAGCAGCTGGGGTAATTTTATAAAATAAAGTGCGAATGGTTTCTAAAACAAGTCATGTGGTAGGTATATTGAGAAAATATTGAATATTTGAATTTGAGTAATTTTAGAAGGCCCCCTACATAGTTTCAGTTTTAAAACAATTAAGTGCATGCAGTGATCGTTTTCTGCGAAACAGTGGCTCTCTACACACGTCAGAGATTATAGTGTGAGTTGGAAATTAAAAAAAAGGGACTGAACATGTCATACT
This sequence comes from Siphonodentalium dalli, assembly GCA_032622095.1. NCBI lineage: Eukaryota > Metazoa > Mollusca > Scaphopoda > Gadilida > Siphonodentaliidae > Siphonodentalium > Siphonodentalium dalli. The sequence continues at coordinate 256,633,454 of CP136063.1, forward strand.
AGTAAGAACCGGAAATACTCGTTTCCCAGAAAATGGTACTAGTTAGATACTGGTACTGGACCAATTTTTTAGAACAAAAAATTTGTCATCTGAATTAAAAAGTGAATATTCTGGAATTTTGAACGGCGAAATTTTCATATTGATTTTGGAAGAGCGCTACATGCCTTTAGAAGAGCGCTACATGCCTTTAGAAGAGCGCTACATGCATTTAGAAGAGCGCTACATGCCTTTAGAAGAGCGCTACATGCCTTTAGAAGAGCGCTACATGCATTTGTACCAATTTAACATACTGTGACCATGATCATGCTCGAAAAAGTACGGTTTTGTGCCTTTGGGTCGGAAAATACAATATTGTTGTTATTTTTTGCATAAAAATCACATTTCGGTCACAATCAAGGCCCACAACTCTTGGTACCGTACCCTATACTAATAAATGTAGACATGCATGTATATATCAAATTTCGAAATCATATTCTGTACTCATCACAGGCATATAACTTATATCACGTTTTTTTATATGCGGCCTGGTTTGGGTTCATATTTCAGTTATATTTCAATAAATCCCCCCCCCCCCGATTTTGGACCTCTGCATGTCTGTGGAAACTGTGGCATTTCACATTCATAACATCAGCGTGTCAAAATGGTGAACTGAAGTAAACTGAAATAAAGTGGTACTATAACAATAAAGAATGTCCATTTCACTGCTACTGTGTGAGTTGAGGGCCGTTATTAAATTTCTATCATTTCATTTAGTCTGTGTCCTCCGGGTCACAATTACAACATAATTTTTTATAAATCCCGATTTCAAGACCATAAATAGCTATTTTTTGTATAACCAGGGCTTACCTGACGCCAAGCATACACTTTAGGCTATTGGAACAAGACGGCTGTCAATCAAGACTATTTTGTGTATAAAATACAGATAAAACTAAAGATTGTGTAAATTATTAGTCGTTTAAAATGCTATTTGCCGTGATTGAGGGTGCTACAAAGATAGAGTTATCTCTCTTGATACGCTTTTGGTATGCTCCGAACGTTTTCGCGCATTTATGTTCTGAAATGAGCCAAAAAACTGTCCCGCGGATGTGATAATAAATTATGTGCCTAAGCACGCCCGCGTGTATACTGTGGCCCAAATTATAAAATTCCGTGGTCCCATGCAAGCTCCGTGCAGAGTTCAGTCCCCTACGCAGGACTTACCGCTGCCAGCACCTACACGCAAATTGTCGTAATGTGAAGAAACGTCGCATTTATTTATTTGAGATTTGTGTAGGTTACACTTCATTCTGCATTATTCTGAGAAACTGAACTGTCCATATTTATTTGAAAATGGTCTAGATCAAGCCAGAATGAACTATAACTGGCAAAACACTTCAATAAAAAATGTTTTATTTAATAAGAAAATACACGTGCCGGCAGCGTTCAGACATCGCGTGGTAAACGGTAAACGGTGTAGTTGGGAATTTCAATTTCGTTTATTGTCCTTTACATTATTATGTCAATAATGTTGATTTTTGGTTTGTGACAAGTTATGTCAATTACCAATAAAAGAAATTTAAAAGATAATTTGTAAGTCTTATATTTCAACTTTTATAGATATTTCTCGTTCTACAGCCCACTGATGGTTGTGTTGTGATGGTATTAAAGTTGCAGTATGTAATAATTATGATCGCGTTAATTGCTTTCGATCTTTAGGTATGAACAATGGCTGGACCATGCACACTTGGCGGAAACACAATACCTCCGATCTTGTATCCGCATTTAGAAGCTTTCTGGTGTGGTGAATGAGAAACCTGCAGTAAAAAGCCGTAGTTGTTTGTAATAATTCGAAGGAGTAGTTGTTTTAACGGAATTCTGATGGGGTGAATTCATGTAACCAATATATTTTATATTATAATTTATATTTATGGCTAATAATATGATCTTGAGGGCGTTATCATTTCTGATTATGGTTTTCTTGTTCTAATTGTCCCCGACATTCCGTCGGCGGACTACAGTATAATGACTCTCGTCTGTGCGTCCGTCCGTGCGTCCGTCCGTCCGTCCGGAACTTTGTCCGAGCCTGCATGTATTCTGTCATTTTCTGGACATTTGTTTTTAACTTGGCACATATATCAACCATGCAGCATGGGAACATGCGCATCTGCGATTTTGAGTTCGTTTGGTCTCATTTTGGCGGAGTTATTGCCCTTTTCCGACATATAATCGTATATATCCTCGGACGCATCTTTTGTCCGAGCCTGTATTCCGTCATTCTCCAGTCAATTGTTTTTAAAAAACTTGGTACAGATGTCAACCATCATGGGAACCTGCGCACCTGCGATTTTGAGTGTAGTCGGAGTCATTTTGGCGGAGTTATTGCCATTTTTTCGACATAGAAATATTATATGTTTTTTATTTTAGAGTCATTAACCCTTCTCGACACATTGAAGATTTGCAGCATATTTAGTGAATATGCACTTTGTATCATATTAGTGCAATCAATTCCATCTACAGTTTGAACCCCACAAATCCTTCAAACATGCCACCTTCGTCGGGGGACATTTTGGTCAGCGACCTTTTACATAATCTTGTATTTACCTTCTTCAGGCGAATGGAGCAATGGGGGAGTATTATAACAGACTAAGGATGGCCACTGTCCGTGCAGCGTGGGAGCAGTGGGACAGTCTATATGCGGACAAGATCAAATCACACAAACTCAAGGACATTTTCAGTGAGGTCTACAGAGCATATTCTCCACACAAAGCGGAGGAGGCGTTCGTCGTCTGTCCATGGATACCGGAACCGTTTGCTCATACAAGTCTCCAGAGGAGATGCTTGAGTAGACAAGAACACTCTTCTTGGAATACATGGAACACTGGATGTTATAGGCAGAGGGGTGGCTCCAGCTCAGGAAACCGTGCTCAGAGTTCATTGTTTTGAGGACGAATTAACGAAAGCGCATTATGGCCATCCGTAAAACCACCGCACCCCAAATATACAAATAACGTTATAACGACTTCCAACAACTCGTTATAACGACATGTAAATCGTTATAACGACTTCCAACAACTCGTTATAACAACTTACAATTTATTATAGCGACTTGCAAGTCATGATAACGACTTCCAACAACTCGTTATAACAAGTTGCAACTCGTTATAACGAGTTTTTGTAAGTCGTTATAACGAGTTGTTGTAAGTCGTTATAACGACCTGTAGAAATAAAAACAAGTCGTAATCGTCATAGCGACTTATTTTTATTTCTACAAGTCGTTATAACGACTTCCGACAACTCGTTATAACGACTTCCGACAACTCGTTATAACGACTTCCGACAACTCGTTATAACGAGTTGTTGGAAGTCGTTATAACGAATTGAAAGTCGTTATATAACGAGTTGTTAATTTGTATGTTCGGGGGTGTGGTGCATGGTGTTTCGGATGTCCTAGTGCGCTTTCCTACGAAATTAGGTATAGTTGCACAATGGTATAGCAGATTTAACGGACGCGATTGAACCAACGGAAGACTGAACACAACACTCGTTGTCGCATACTAATATATGAACAGTTCCCAGCGGCGCCAAAGCAGGGGGCACATATCCCTTCTACCCTCCACCAATTAAGGGGCGCAAAAAATGGCATGTATAAAATGGCAGCAAATATCTTAAATATGTGTGCTAGCTAGAACAGCATTGTTACATTGCCCAATATAAGTCAGTGTGGCTATATAATTTTTGTTTATATCCATCTTAATATGAGCTTGTTCCTGTCAATGTTATATATACATGTAATGCTGTATGAGCACCAATATTGAAGAACATTCTGCCTTTTCGGATTTATGCCATTATATATTTGACTAAAAACGTGCCCCTTTTTAAAGTTGGAAGTTTCTCCTTGCCCTCGTTTGCTTCCCGCGCCACTGACAGTTCCACCACGGTCAATGCTTTAAAGGATTATTGTATAATAATTAGGCGCCGATTTGTTCTTACTCAAGCCTTGAAATAGGGTGTCTGTCATTTGCAGAATGAGGTCCCCAGAGGGTGAATTTAGTGATGCTACCCCCGCACAGCGGGCTAGCATCACCAAATTCACCCTCTGGTGACCTCATTCTGCTTACACCTCAGCAGAATGAGGTTCCCAGAGGGTGAATTTAGTGATGCTAGCCCGCTATGCCGGGTAGCATAACTAAATTCACCCTCTGGGGACCTCATTCTGCAAATGACAGACACCCTATTTCAAGGCTTGTTCTTACTTGTAATATTTCATACGAAAAAATGTGTGGCTCACCTTGTTTTGACCAGGGTTGTATTAATCCCCATATAGGCAACGGATTCTTGAATTTTGATTATTTTTGCCGCTGTCTCTTTCAAATCAACCAGTTACATTCGACCGCCAATCCCCATTGATTCCCCACTCAAGTATACTTATATATGTCCGGAATTTGATATGAATAAAAAAATATGCATGCATATGTTTATCGCATAATTAGCCCCTATAAAACCCGGCCTAATATTTTAGTGAGACACACGTGTAGTATAGGCAAGCGCAGTGACATAAGAGCTTAGAGCAATGATGTCGATGTCAATGCAGGAACTTTATTATTATGTTAATTAGAATATAATTATTATATTCGATTTGTGGTGGGTTATTTATTGTTGACTGTGAGATAAACATTGGGTGATACGGGTGGTTGAACAATTATGTCCACACAAAAAGACACATTTAAAATGGAACTATATTTTTTCTTGAAGGTGTCTTTACTTCCTCTTTGGTTGTGATTAGGAAATCAATATTATTATTTTTTAACCCACCTGTAAATATGAATCATTTTGCTCTTGTAGTATCTGGTTATTTTTCTGTCTGTCGTCTGCTCTTATTACCTGAACCTCAACACCCCTCCAAATGAATAATGGACCATGCTGCAAGAGCTGAAAAACACGTCCAACGAAACTGATCCATGTACAATCAATTCATGTCCAGCTGCAGTAGAATGATTCACATCGGAGAAGTTCATTGAATCACTTGGTAGACACCATATATCATGAAAGCTTTTATTCAGAATAGAAACAGATGACCCAGTATCAACAAGAAGCTAGTCCAAGTCTTCTCGTACTAAAGCCGGCTAAGATATTGGGATATCTTAGCCGGCTTTAGTACGAGAAGACTTGGACTACAAGAAGCGTACATCAAACACCATTTGCCACTGCACGACAACATAAGCATGTCTCGGAAGCCTGTTACATGTCGGTACAATATCATGTCTCGGAAGCCTGTTACATGTCGGTACAATATCATGTCTCGGAAGCCTGTTACATGTCGGTACAATATCATGTCTCGGAAGCCTGTTACATGTCGGTACAATATCATGTCTCGGAAGCCTGTTACATGTCGGTACAATATCATGTCTCGGAAGCCTGTTACATGTCGGTACAATATCATGTCTCGGAAGCCTGTTACATGTCGGTACAATATCGGAACCAGAAACATTATTGTGTCAGTCTCAGAACGGTTCATCCCATAACAAAGTGCGGAATTAACAACACCAAAACCAGACTGTTGATCGGCACCGAGCCTCCACGTGACCTACTTTATGACAATATAACACGTCTGTCTGTCTGTCTGTCTCTTAGAGGAAAGAGGAACTTGAGTTTGACTTTGACCCCTAATTTGGTTTTCCAAGCTAGAAATCCTATCACAAAGCTGCCGTTTGAAATTATCATTATCTTGGGAAAGCCTCAACCTTCCCATTGGCTCTTCAATTGCCTCAAATTCAGTTGCCATGCAGTGCTACAGCGTGATTACTAGTAATAGGGTGCCGGTACTGGATGTGTTTCTTCAATTCGACATGCTTTAAATGTACTCAATCCGATCAGACACTACTAAATTACTATTTCTTTGGCTTCGGGGGTAAAACATATTTGATTCGAGTCGAGGAACACACCCATCAAAGCTCACAGTGATTAGATATCGATGTTTGAAGTTTGCAATTTCTATTGTTTGTGTGACAGAACTTGCCGGTCAAACGGACGGTCTGGTCTAGCTGATAAAGATGGATAACTCTAAAATCAAGTGGTAATAATAGAGTAATTTTAGCGGTATCCATCTTTATCTGCAATACCGTCCGTTTTACCGGCAAGTCCTCGACTCGAATAAAATATTTTACCCCCCCCCCCCGAAGCCTTTAGGAGCGTCTGATATGATTGAGTACCTTTAAACCACATATAAACTATTCCAGTAAGAAAGGTTCAACAGCATCATGGGGTAAATTAGGGTAAGCATTCCGACAGCAGCGTGGGGTAAATTAGGGTAAGTATTCCGAGCCAATCTTATTAATTCGTATCCAACTGACTAACCAGTTGTTTTAGTATACATTGACGAAAGTTAGCACGATGTGAAATGAAATTTACATTGGTATTGGTAAGATATTTGCAAACATAGATATATATTGTGCATTGCGTGGTAGCATATTCCAGTTGTAAAATGCAGACTGAAGTTTAATTGAACATAATTGTCTACTAAGAAATCGATTGTGTAGCAACATGAAAATATTTTAGTCTTACATAAAATGCACGATGTATACCGTCTCTTTTGGTGAGATGGGGGTGCTCTATTAGACAGATACAAGTATTGCGACATAGTACGTGTCTGGTTTATTATCACGGAGAGTGTTGAAAATTCCGGAAATGTAACTATATATAGTTTGTATACCGCAAGGGTATGCGCTTCAGTTTCTGCGTTACATTTAATAATTAATCATCATGCCGAATGAAACAACCACGCACTCTACGGCGAAACAATATTTCGTGTGCTGCACGGGGGGACCACCCACCCACCAAATTTCTTCCGTTTCCGGCCTTTTTTCCAGGCAATTTTGGGCACCCACCCTTTTTTTCCGTTTCAGGAATTTATTTTTCGGTCAGTTTTGGACACCCACCCCCTAAATAGTTTATTGCGCGAGATTTTAATAGAACAGTGCAGATAAGATAACGATACTATATTTGAATTTATCATATAAGTGTCATTAATCAAGAAATGTGTCAACATAAGCACATTTCTAGGGATAGGCAGAGTGCCAAAGTTTTTATTAACATTCATTTTCATAATATATAGTCACATGATCTAGTCACATAATCACATTTGAGTATTCTACAGACTACATGGTACAACACATTTCAGATTATTTTATATTTTGATATTTGCTATGTGATATATTGCTTGAACAAAATTGTTTATCAAAACATGTGGAAATACAACTGTTCATCCCAGTTCATCCCAGTTTGAAGAATAATGCTAATATCAAACATAACCATGATATACCCGCATGACTCTTCTTGGGGCATCTCAGAAACCAGAACTGAGGAAACATGTTATAGCGTGTAATGGCAGGCTGGTAGCCACTGCCTGAAGTAATAGGCTTCGTAATAATTGGGAATAACATATGGATGGATAGCCCCGGCTGGCCTTCAATTTATATGTTAAGATTTTATGTTTACGTTGTCAAAAGTCTATTTTATTCCATTATTTATTATATCTTGATTTCCATGTCACATATGGTCAAGTGTGCTTTCATTTTATTGCTTATTTTCAGCTGAGTTCTGCATAGTTATTCTTATTTTGTTGTATCAGTAGATGGAATCCTGATTAAATTTCATTTTTCCAATAGCGCAGTTTCTTGTTCTATCAAGTTGAATTTGGTTTATTGTTGGCCATTGTGCAGCTGATCCAACTTCTGATAACCTCTATATATAGTATAGCATTGCTATTAACTATATATGACCTGTTTCTGTTCAAAACACATCAAAATAAGACTCAATAGCAGAAATGAAAAACAAAATTGGCACATTGAAAAAACTGTTTTTCGGACCCGAGAGACACCCACCCACCCCATCATACGTGCCTGGAAATTTTTCCGACCCCCCCCCCCCCACCTGTGCTGCATGCTTTTTTTTACTCGACTGTTGCGCACATGTATATTCTAAGCAGAAAACCCGAACTTTTTTTTACGTAAATCGTTGGGTTTGACTTGCGTTGCATAGCTTACCTGACATTTAACAACAGACTTGTATATTACCAATGCGTATTTTCACTCCTAGGTGATTATGATCGATTATCCAATGTTGCTTTTGTAGTGGCATGGCTTAGAGTTGCGGTCATTTTGATAGCCATTTCATGGCTGCGATTGTATTGTTTTCTGACCGCCATCTCGGACAACAAAGTTTCACCAAAGCGGATTTTATCGGATTTTGGATATATTATACATGGGACTTTCCTGCATGGAATGACACCACAAATGCTTCTCTGCCGTCCCATATTGTGATACCACGACTACACTATATAGACTATAGTCCTAGTAGCCGTCTACCCTATCTCATATAAGTATATTCCGTTAATGTTACAGTGAATTTATTTGACCGGGGTTAATAAAAAAACTTGTCTGTGTATAATAGCCATCAAAGTAGAGGCGAGGATAAGTTGTGAAATGAGAAAAGCATCTTTCTTCCGAGACTGTTTGCCGTCTAACATTGACAAAATAATATACCAGCTGTTTCATAAATTAACATAAAGTGGAACTCATGCTGTCTGCGATTTGCAATTCTAATAATCTTAATAGACGTGGAAACGATGAAAGAACGTATTTGTCCTGGATAAACTTCTGTAGATTGCAGGTTCCACTCTTTGTTTGCGTAAACACAAACGTGCGTCTGTGAGTCTACAGTTTGCGTTATCTTTTCAAACAAGAATTTCAACATTTATCCGAGTATAGTAAGAGGTTTGTATATTCACCAAGGTTTCTGAACTCCAGAATCGAGGTTTGGTTTCGATTTGTAGGTGGGTTATTATTTCAGTCGCTACAGCTAATGCATATCACTACCAATCTCTAAGGCAAAGTTCAGTCCCATGCTATATGCTGAGATGAACATTAATGACTCATTAATCGGTCTTACAGTTTAATAACTACGTTGTCATTTTATTGGCAGAGGAAAGATCTCAGGCCCCTGGAGAAAATACCAGATATACCATATATATATATATATATATATATATATATATATATACTATACCAGTGGCAAGGTTCACAAGTCCGATTTTGGGAAAAACAAACCATCTATATATCATATTGCTCATATAGATTAATTCTCAAAATTGTTCATCTCAGTCACAAGACTCACTATATATTTCAACGTGTCTTATGATCTCTTATTGGCCATGAAATTCTCTTTCTTTTGATGCCAGGATTGTATAATTGGATAGTATTAAACGAAGTGAAGTCGAGATATCGTATCGAAAACTAGCGAAATCAAACGACAAAAACGGTCGTCAGTTTCCATGTCCGGTAAGTATAGTGATTATGCACGGATACAAATAAAATTGTACGAAGGTGACTTCCATTTTCTGGTTCCATATTTCTTTTCTTATTCGAAATATTTTTTTAGGTCAAACAAAGGGTGTTGTAGGGTTGCCTCCAAGACACTCTTTCCACACACCCCACACCGATCCAAATGGCCGCCGTCCAGAGGGGTGTTGTAGGGTGGCTAGCTCCAAAGACGATCTAAATTTTCACCCCACACCCACGCGATCCAAAATAGCCGCCGCTCAGAGGGGTTCAATGAGGGCACATATGCCATTTTTCGGCTCTAAGCTTGACCGATTTAGGTCAAATATAGGGTGCTGTTGTGTGGCCCCCAAACCAATCTAAATATTTACATACGCACCTCAACCGATTCAAAATGGCCGCCATCCAGAGGAGTTCAAATAGGGTGCCCATGCCATTTCTCGGTCGCTTGACCGATTTATGTCAAACAAAGGGTGTAATTGTATGGTGACCGACAAGACACTCTTTCCACACACTCAGGTAAAAAAAAAGGTGTTGTGTGGTGGCACACAAGAGTTCAAATTGGGCACCTATATATGCCATTTCTCAGCCCCTTGACCGAATTATGTCACAAAGGATGTTGTATGGTGGCCCATCAGGCCATCTAAATATTCACCCCACACACCCCGATCCAAAATGGTCGCCGTCCAAATGGGTTCAAATAGGGCACCTATATATGCCATTTATCGGCCCCTTGACCGAATTATGTCAAACAAAGGGTATTGTAGGGTGGCCCCAAGCCAATCTAAATAATCACCCCACACACCCCCGATCCAAAATGGCCGCCGTCCAGACGGGTTCAAATAGGGCACCATGCCATTTCTCGTCCCTTGATAGATTTAGGTAAAACAAAGGGTATTGCAGGGTGGCCCCAAGCCAATCTAAATAATCACCCTACACACCCCACACAGGCCATAGATTAAGATCATACAAAGGGTGCATGTTGTTGGGTGGCTCACAAGCCAATCTAAATATGCACCCCACGTACAACACCGATCCAAAATGGTTGCCGTCCAGGTGGGTTCTAATACGGCATTTCTCGCCCCTTGACAGATTTAGGTCAAACAAAGGGTGTTAATTGCGGGGTGGACCACCAATCCAATCTAAATATTCACACCAACACGATCCAAAATGGCCTCCTTCCACATGGGTTCAAATGGGGCACACCTGCCATTTATCGCGCCCCCTTGGCTGACTTAGTCAAACAAAGTGTGTTGTATGGTGGTATCCAAGTCAATATAAATATTCACCCAACACACGTACCCCACCCGATCCAAAATGGCCGCCGTGCAGAGGAGTTCAAATAGGGCATGCACCTATGTCATTTCTCGGCCCCTTAACCGAATTATGTCAAACAAAGGGTGCTGTAGGGTGCCCCCCAATCCAATGTAAATATTCACCCCACACCCCCGATCCAATGGCCGCCGCCCAGAGGGGTTCAAATAGGGTCGCACACAATTTTTCGCCCTCCGGCCGATTTAGGTCAAATAATCTAAATATATACCCTACCCAAATCCAAAATGGCCGCCGTCCAGATCTGCTGCAATTGGCCGGGGCACCCTACAACACCGTTTGTTTGACCTAAATCGGCCAAGGGGCCCCCTTTGAACCGCTCTGGATGGCGGCCATTTTGGATCGGGGTGTGGTGTGTGGAAAGAGTGTCTTGTGGGCTACCACAATGGAAGTCACCTTCGTGCGTTATGTCCCTTGTGTGGTTCTACCCCCCCCCCCCCCATTTAAACTTCTTTTATTGGCACTGCAAGTGACTGATACTATATTAAAACTGACCACACAATCATGAAGGTTATTTAGGGTATGGTGGGTGACTGATAAGATATTAACACTGACCACACAATCATGAAGGTTATTTAGGGTATGGTGGGTGACTGATAAGATATTAACACTGACCACACGTGAAGGTTATTAAGGGTATGGTGTGACTGATAAGATATTAACACTGACCACACGTGAAGGTTATTTAGGGTACATGTATGTTGTGCGTGGTTGATTAACATTCGCCCTTTGCAATGAACACGTGCTTCTGGTCAGCAAATCTAGATTATGATAGCACGTTGGTGGGTGTTGCTGATTTAGCTATGATGTTTGTGGTGTTGCTGATTTAGCTATGATGTTGGTGGGTGTTGCTGATTTAGCTATGATGTTGGTGAGTCCTGTTGATTTAGCTATGTTGGTGAGTGTTGCTAATTTGCTATTATGTTGGTGGGTGTTGCTTATTTAGCTATGATGTTGCTGGATCCGGCTGATTTAGCTATGATGTTGGTGGGTGTTGCTAATTTGCTATGATGTTGGTGAGTCATACTGATTTAGCTATGATGTTGGTGGATCCGGCTGATTTAGCGATGATGTTGGTGGGTCCTGCTGATTTATCTGTGATGTTGGTGGGTCCTGCTGATTTAGCTATGATGTTGGTTGGGTGTTGCTGATTTAGCTATGATGTTGGTGGGTCAGATTGATTTAGCTATGATGTTGGTGGGTCAGATTGATTTAGCTATGATGATGGTGGGTGTTGCTGATTAAGCTATATGTTGGTGAGTGTTGCTGATTTAGCTATGATGTTGGTGGGTCTTGCTGATTTAGCTATGGTGTTGGTGGGTACTGCTGATTTAGCTATGATGTTGGTGGGTCCTGCTGATTTAACTATGATGTTTCTTGGGCAAAGTGATGCTGATTAGAAACAGTGCCATTATTTTTCTCAACTTCAGTCCGAAAGTACTGATAGATTGAATTTGTTCTGACAGTTTGATATTCCAACCAATATTTAGTGTGAGATTTGTTGTTTTTAGACTGGATTAAAGATACGGGCGGCGTTGGTGGTGGGTATGGCGAAGATACGGGCGGCGTTGGTGGTGGGTATGGCAAAGATACGGGCGGCGTTGGTGGTGGGTATGGTAAAGATACGGGCGGATGCTGTTTAAAAATATTTACCTCCGTCAAAAACCGCCATAAACAGAAAGAATAGTAAAATATAGACAGACCTTGTTCTTGTACCATTCAGAAATATGGCATAAACAGTATGTTATTGTCAATTGTTTTCCCTTTGTTATGTAAACAAAAGCAAAAAACGTTACGTTTCCTGTCTTTTGTTTATATCCGGATATGGTAAACATAAAGAGCGTTATTTGTTATTGTTTTCCTGATATGGAAATAATAAAGAGCGTTTATATAATTTGTGTGTGATTAACCAATAGAATTGCGCTGTGTTATGGCATATGAACAAAACTATATATATTTTAATATTCCTTCTGTGAACGAATATGAACATTTCTGCAACAAACGCCGCCCGTGCCTTTAAAATGGCAATCATTTGGAAATTCCAATTATATAGAGGTCGGGGTGTTAATATGCCTGAAATTTCCAACAGTTGGACAGTTTGATGTACCAATCGAAAATTAAAAGTAGGTGTGCAAATTGTTTTTCGGACTTGGAAATTCGGTCTACTTCAGGGGCTGGATACTTGGAAATTCCAAGGTGGACACCACCAATGGAGAACCTGTATCAACATCCCTGAAAAATGAACATAGCTGGTGGGCCTCGTTATGCAGCGCCTCCTTATGCAGCGCTATTATCAAAGGGTTATTTAGTCAAGAAACGAGTTATCAGATGAAGGGTCCTGAAACCTTGCAGAGCTGATGTGAGATACCTGCTAAGTGGGACACTGGCTGGGGATATTAATTGGTTATTAAGACTTTACTGCTCCCTGGTATTAAGCCAGAGAGTAAACAAACACATTCTATTAGGGGCACCCTAGGGATCCACGAAGAGCAACATCAAACAGGGTCTCTTGAAGAGGAACATCAAACGGAGGTTGCCTGAAGATTTCACAAACATTGAACCACAGGAAGTTCCATCATAAGCAATGTGATGTGGGTTGTCGACCTAGATTTTGCATCTGAAGTAGACTGGTTACAAACAGTTGTACAGTGATCTCATTCATTCGCCATGAACCCATGCTGCTAGAGAGATTATAGGAGGGAGATACCAATAACATGTTTATATACCCTATAATTCCAAGGCAGATCTCGACCCAAAAACGTGATCAGGCTCACAGGGGTCCGGGAACATTGTTTAAAACAAAAATTGTATTATATTGAACAAATATTTCCAGACTCCAGTGATCAAGCCTGCAAATAGCGTGTCTGTCAATTGCAGAATGATGTCCCCAGAGGGTGAATTTAGTGATGCCATCCCGCACAGCGGGCTAGCATCACCAAATTCACCCTCTGGAGACCTCATTCTGCTTAGGCCACATCTTCTGGGAAGTATCTATTGTATCAAATTAACATTGGTTTTAGTTACTTTTTCCCTTCTGGGAAGTTTCTATATCCCCTAATTTGCAGAAGATAAAATTCATAATCGAGGTGCCCAATGGGTGAACATCACCAATTTCAACTGGCAACTTCATTCTGATCCTAGGTCTACCATAGCAGTTGATGGCCTAAGCAGAATGAGGTCCCCAGAGGGTGAATTTAGTGATGTTAGCCCACTTTGCGGGATAGCGTCACTAAATTCACCCTCTGGGGACCTCATTCTGCATATGGCAAACACACTATTTGCAGGCTTGCCTGTGATCAGGCTGATACATAGATTCTTCTTTTCTATAAGTGTGTGTGGTCCTGGAACTAGATTTACCACCAACATTTTGGCAGGAGTTTTCCAACTGCTACCTCAAGCTTTTCATCTGTTGCAAATTTACAACCTGGCAGTCCCACTGGATGGAATTTTTCAACTGCACGATGGCCATTTCAATCCAAACTTTTGACCGAAAGAAGGAAAATATTCAACATATTAACAGATTTCACACTAAATACTGGTTGGATAATCAAAATGTTAGAACAATTTCTACCTAATTTTGACATGCAATTTCCAATTAATTTTGAGTCATATATGACTGGTTATTTTTTTAGTAATTCTCTACATCCCCAAATTGGCAGACGACACAATGCATAACCGGGGTACCCAATGGGTGAATTATCACCATCTTCACCATCTTGGAACTTGAATCTGCAGAATGAGGTCCCCAGAGGATGAATTTGTCAACATCGGGTGAACTAAAAACAAGATTAATCAATATCACACAGATGAGATTCAGTAGAGTTTATTTTGCATTTTTTGTTTCATCTTTTTATAATTTTTGTACAAGTTATACACTTACATGACAAGAACACATCAATAGCAATGGATGATGACCATTATTGACAATGAGTATATGAGTGGGAAAGGGATTCTCAGCTCAGTAAATGTAGGCTACATTTGTAGATACAAGTGTTTATTATCTCTGAAAGTAGATAGACTAACAATAGGTCTCTAATAATCAGTCTCTTTAACCCTTTTTTTCCTAAATGGATTCTCCCATTCAGTTATAAAAGTATTCAATGGAATGGTATATTATTCATTTGGAGGGTATGTTAACCCTTCCATGACTGGAGCTTCATGAAATTTTACAAAAACCCTGTGCCAATGCATTCTTTTATATATGCGAGTCTCCCATAAGGAGCATCACATATATAAGAGAATGCATTGGCCTGACAATATTTAACTTCACCTTGTAAGCCAGTGCATTCTCTTATATATGTGAGGCTCCCTATGGGAGACGACAGCCTGACGAAAAAATAATACAAGTGCAGTAGAAATCATATGTATTGGTGGGAATTGTTTAGATAAAAAGTTAAACAAACGACATTTCCCATGGGAACTACTTGTCAATGTGTTATTTAGTATAGAAAGGGTTAAAAAGCCAATGATAATCTATCAGATTTAGTTCTGTGGAACTGTGATTCAGATTTGATTTATTGGACGATGTGGCTTTCCCCGACACACAATAAATTGCTTCCAAATATGGAGTGCATGCCTTAATATGTAGTAAATGTTTGTGAGAATCGTATTTACTTATATTATTATAGTATTTATATAAACAACAGGATGTGAACGATTAATCAGTAATAAATCAGATAGAAATATCGACTGATAAAAACTCAAAGATAATGTCTCCTAGATCGCGATTAGCATAAGGAATTATGAATATGTCACCTGTATTTTGTATTACAAAATTTGTTGTTTCGCAGTGCGTGGGAAAATTGTCAACATGTCATTGACCTTCAATCTCGCAATTTAAATATAACCAATCATTAAGCTATGTTTGTAATTGTTACTGGCTTTTTAAAGAGACTGGATTCCACCTTGCAATGAGATGTTGCATGCACAAACCAATGAAATAAACCCCAGTTTGAGACATGACCAATGGAATAAAGGGAATCTTAGCAATACAAAAATCAAATCTTAATCACGGTTAAACAGATGTAAATCTGATCAGATTTCAGAAATGCTCTAAATAATCAACTCCTTAACCACAGCAGAATTATGGGTAATTTTTCAGGATTTAGTCGGAAATATGGCTTGTTGGCATTCGTCGGAAAGCTCACAGCGAGTGCTTTCCGATGAATGGCAACAAGCCATATTTCCGACTACATCCTGAAAAATTACCCATAATTCTGCTGTGGTTAAGGAGTCGATTATTTAGAGTTTTACTGTATATCGTAGGCTTTTTAAAAGGACATGGCTCTTTCGAGCTTCCAAATTTTGTTCTAAGTAATTTGTAAAGATGTATAAGAAAGGTTCGCAAACACAAAATATTGATACGCGCTTCATATGCTCTGAAACATACTTGCCAGTTTCCAGCTGTTTAAATTTTTCACACAGAAGTGAAACAAACGCTCTTAATTTCTAGTTTCAGGAATAGACTAACACGGAACACTCTTTTCTGTTCCATGCCATGCACATAGCTGTTGTTTGTTTGGGATCCAAACACAGTGTTCAAAATTTTATTTTTTAATGACTTCAATGCATCTTTCTGGGACATATAATGCCCGTAGAAAGGTAGTATTTATTCACCTATTTCTATACTGGGAAAAATTCCAAAACAGATATTATTAGATGTAGTTTGGAGCGCTAACCGCCATGTGGCTTTAAAGAGACTGACTGATACCGTGACCTGTGTTTGGTTTAAATTAACATATAATATGTAGTTCAAGTCAAATTCTTACAAGTAATATTCCAGCTTTTGACATCCAAGACACCAAATGCATAACTATGAATACTGAGAGGTTGTTCGTCGCCAAATGAAATGGTCCTCACAAATGAGGTGATAGTTTAATATCTAGCTAAGGTGACACCAATTTTAAAGTTTGGTTTACGAACATCTCGTCAGAAAAAAAGGTAGATGCGGGAGGAAATAAAATAAATTGAAAAGTTTCTAATCAACCAATAATCAGAAAATAGCAAATCGCGTGAAATTTTACATGATTTGAGAAATACATCTTATTTCAGTTCTCCGTCACTTTCTTGTTAATTTTCGTTCCAAGTTACAGATAAAGATATCTTTGCATACAAATGCTTTAGATTTATTGAAAGAGATGGCAGTGATAAATAGTTAGAATGTCTACATGCATGAGTTTTTTTTTCCAGATTTGAGCACACTATTAAAAAAAAAAATTTGCAACTGTGAAAAAAGTTGTTGGCATTGTTTGTAAACCAGCCATTAAAATTGGTGTCACCTAAGGGCACCTCATAATGAGCATATTGAACCCAAAATATTCAGGGAACAGTTTAGTTGATACAGTAATGCCCTAAATAATCGAC
The DNA here is from genome assembly GCA_032622095.1 of Siphonodentalium dalli. Lineage (NCBI taxonomy): Eukaryota > Metazoa > Mollusca > Scaphopoda > Gadilida > Siphonodentaliidae > Siphonodentalium > Siphonodentalium dalli. The sequence goes on from CP136063.1 coordinate 256,650,463, forward strand.
TCCTTAACCACTGCAGAATTATGGGTAATTTTTCAGGATTTAGTCGGAAATATGGCTTATTGCCATTCATCGGAAAGCTCTCAGTGAGAGCTTTCCGATGAATGGCAACAAGCCATATTTCCGACTAAATCCTGAAAAATTACCCATAATTCTGCTGTGGTTAAGGAGTCAATTATTTAGGGCATTACTGTATATGGTCCTCTGGGGAAACTTATTTCACTACAATGTAGCATAATGAATCAAAAATAGACAAAATGGATGGTGATGATTATACACAAACACACATGTAATGACCAATTTTACGAGCATGCACACAGAAGATAAACATAATATAATAGCCAACAACACGCTTTAAATACATATTCCGATTTATACCATGGAGAAATAAATAACAATTATGCTAACAATAAATATGTAAGCCTCAAAGGTAGAACTAAATAAAGATAGTTGTCCTAAGTACATGACACTGTCCAAAAAGATTGGGTATACCTTGAAAAATTATTTTTCAACTTAAATGATTTAAAAAAACATCAATCGCTAATAGCAGGGTCACGATATTAAACCTTTTTTTACATTGTAACTGAAGGTGGAAGGCAGAACACAACATCATTCTCAAGTTTAGAACAGGAAAAATGACTAATTGGTAAAGTAGCAATTTTACTTTTATTTTTGACATTCAAGACTTTTAGGATCACAACAATCGGACTCTTTTTCTTCACTTGATAAAATGACATTATACAATAGTGTACATTTTAGACAAAACACGCAGTTCACATCTGAACAGTGTGCTGTTCTAAAAATGGTAACATTCCGTGTCCCAGTCCTAGTGTGTGGAAAATACAAATAATTTCCTGGTGAGAGATGCTTGTGTCGACAATTGTTTCTCACACAAATTATTATCTTTCACCTTGAAAGCAGCATAAAGCTGTATGAAAAATTTCAAGGAAGAGAAGTTAAGGCCTTCCAAGTTGGTTCATGAAAAATTTCAATAACCCTTTGAGTACCAGGTCCGATTTTTGTATCAACCCATATACCCTGTGCCAATGCATTCTCTTATATATGCGAGTCGACCATAGGTCGCCTCGCATATATAAGAGAATGCATTGGCCTAACAATTTTTCATCATTTGTTATTATTTTTTACAATTTTAATAATTTTTTCTTATATTCTTTAACAGACTTATTTTGTAGGTTTAGTTCAGGGAATCTTACGTATTTCAAGGGCATCAAAATTATTACTATGAATACTTGGTGATAGTTTTGAGTTATAACATGCCCTTAAGGTTTTATTCAGTTTGTTTTTAAATTCGCTATAGCATGCTTAAAGGGGTACTGTACGCCAATTTCAATAAATTCCCGGTAACAATTGCGATCTAATATCAATATTATATTTAAAAATAACGTATTTGAGTCGACGATGTCTACTGAAAACGTTCCGGTTAGCAGGCTATCATAAAAGTCAAATTGAATTATTTAATATAAATGAATTTATGGCTGGAGTCATAAAATGGCGAATTATGCCATTACGAGTTACCGTTCTTGAAATCTCACATGTTGGGTGTCTTTTATCGACGGCCGTTTACGACGAACATTATTGAGTTGCGAACAAAACATGTTACATGCAAAAGGAAGTCCCGCTTTAACCAATTTGGAAAAAAAGAGAAGAAACAAGATTCATAAAGCGTCAAGTATTTTTATAGGGGGTGAGATTGTTCGATGGAAGAGATTGCAGGCATCAATTGAACTTCCGGTTCATCCTGCAACCTGCGTCTTCTCCGGTGAAGGTCAAAAACATGGCGCGTAGTTTGAAATCGTAATATTTTTATTTCCAAGATCAATATTTTCGTCGCTAAATTAGGTTTATACGAAACTCATATAACACGAACACAATCTAACTTGAAAGTTATGTCAATGGGAGTAAATACAAAAATTGCCTATCTCTGTGTACAGTACCCCTTTAAGCATACCCAAAAACAACTATCATCAACAAGTGCATGTAAAAAGTACAGTAATGCTCTAAGTAATGGACTTCTTAACCACAGCAGAATTATGGGTAACTTTTCAGGATTTAGTCGGAAATATGGCTTGTTGCCATTCACCGGAAAGCTCTCGGGGAGAGCTTTCCGATGAATGGCAACAAGCCATATTTCCGACTAAATCCTGAAAAGTTACCCATAATTCTGCTGTGGTTAAGAAGTCCATTACTTAGAGCATTACTGTATATCGACTTTGCTCAAATATTCATTATTAATAACCCTCTAATAATAAGATTTCGCATATCAAAAGCATTGTTATGTTAACAATACAGTTACAGTTGCATTACCAATCAATGTTCAATTAGTCCAATAAGATACCAAATCTTAATCAGTACTTGACATTAAATATTGGAAAATCTCAAAGATTAAAAAAGTATTAAGAAAATAATATTTAGACTAAATTATTTTAACTTACTTCATGATTAGCAATGTTTGTTGACAAATCACTGTAACAGTTTTGTTTACATATTAAATAACAATTGTTTTGACATGCAAAATTTCATTATTTGATAACATTCAATAATTATTATAAGAACAAAGTTGATCTATTTCTTCATGTCCTTCTTGGTGGTGATGTTTTTACAAACTTAAATTTTTTTACCCGCTATGAAGGCCTGGGGTCCCTTTAAAATCATGTTTTTAGCAACAGGTTCTATCCCATCCTGAACAGACATAGGTTCCCTGCAGTCTGTAGTTCTCAGTCAAGATAACTTATCATGCAACAAGTAAGCCTGAATTTAGTATGTCTGACATTTGTAGAATGAGGTCCCCAGAGGATGAATATAGCAAAGCTATCCCGCATAGTGGGCTGGAGCCACCAAATTCACCCACTTGGGACCTCATCCAGATGCCTCAACTACCATTGGATACCTAGTATCAGATTGAAGTTCCCTCAGTTCAAGTTGGTGATGTTCACCCATTAGTCACCTTGATTATGCAATTTCTCTTCTGCAAATTAGGGGATATAGAAACTGAACAGAACGGAAAAAGTAACTGAAAACATTGTTAATTTGAGACTATAGATACATCCCAGAAGATGAGGCCTAAGCAGAATGAGATCCCCAGAGGGTGAATTTAGTGATGCTAGCCCACTGTGCAGAATAACATCACTAAATTCACCCTCTGGGGACCTCATTCTGCAAAGGACAGACAAACTAAACTCAGGCTTGCAAGTGATGCCAAAATAGAGTAATGCCCTAAGTAATCGACTGCTTAACCACAGCAGAATTATGGGTAACTTTTCAGGATTCAGTCGGAAATATGGCTTGTTGCCATTCATCGGAAAGCTCTCGGGGAGAGCTTTCCGATGAATGGCAACAAGCCATATTTCCGACTAAATCCTGAAAAGTTACCCATAATTCTGCTGTTGTTAAGCAGTCGATTACTTAGGGCATTACTGTAGCTTCTTATAATTTACTCTTCATGCAATTATAACACATCTGTTGTCTCCATAATACACCTGTACGATTTACCTGTGCTTTCCTCACCTGTTGTTTAATTAGATATCCTTCAGGTGAGAATGATATAGGTGTTTGCTTTAAATTAACCACATTACCACAGCAAGTGATGTATAAATGAATGTATTTTTGATCACACTACATCTTTAGATTAAATTACTGATGGATAATAAGGGTACTAGGTCAATTATTGTTAATACACCAACTCAATCGAGATGTTATATTTCTTCTTGGCAACGCTTTCCACAGCAACAAAAACACTTTCCGTGACACTCTTTTTGAAGAAATATTGTGGTGTTCTAAAAGAGTAACATTTCATGTCCATGTTAAAGGGGCTACTTTACACTAAATCTGGTCATTTATGGGACTTTATGGGACTATCTCCATTTATACTCAACAGAATATATGAGAACAAATGAATTAATTTGAGCCATGGATGAGTGCAAAATACACTCATCTGCTCTATGAACATTGTAAACAACATGGTAATTATAATGAAAATGAGTGTATGACTCGGTCTCCCTTTAATGGAGAAAAAAAATATGAATAAATATTATTTTCCAGTTACCGAATTTTTTTTCACTGGTCTGTCTGATTCAAAATTAATATTTTATATCTCTGAATCAATTCAGATTACTGACAGATTTTAGATACAAGGACATCTATTGTTTGATATTATGGCATCAACATTTCAACAATATATCGACAGAAAAGCTGACTAACATTGGAAATGTTAAGAGGCAACAAATACAGTTCTAAACATTGTGTCATGTTCCCATTCAGGGAAATACATCAGAACAATATTGGCAAATTTCTGGGGATCATAAAGTGCATTGTAAGAGGTACAGTAATGCCCTAAGTAATCAACTCCTTAACCACAGGCGAATTATGGGTAACTTTTCAGGATTCAGTCGGAAATATGGCTTGTTGCCATATTTCCGACTAAATCCTGAAAAGTTACCCATAATTCTGCTGTGGTTAAGGAGTCGATTACTTAGGGCATTACTGTAACATATTTAAAAAAAAATTGGTATAAAGCTTAAAATACCTTGCATAAGTTTAACATGGCAGCCATATCTATGGGGAAATTGATATATATTCATATTTACTTTCGCTTTTTTTAAATTAACTTTCATCAAAATACACAGGATATCCACATGTGAGTAAGCAATCCATGTTTTAATATTTGACATAGAAGGTTTTATGCATCACTTACATTATAACAATGGGCGTTATGTCGTAATAATCACCAAGACTTTAGTCTCTCAGGGGCAGGACCAACCAGAATGTCATAAATTTACTCTTACTTTCTTGCTTGATAGTTATCGGTATTTTTGATGTGCAAATATAATTTACATAAACTGAGCAATAGATTTATCCTTGGAGAACTTCGTACAAGATATATTACTCTGCTGACAGGACAACACAACTCTCTTTTGTTTTTGCCAAAATTAACAGTGATGATCTAGTCAATAACCAGACTTAATCATGGTGTTTTCATTGGAAGAGCTACTGGCAAGCCACTACGATTCTAATAAATTCACAAATAGAGTGAAGTAATCAAACCGTTATTGGATTTGGATGAAATCGAATATTCGCTGAGTCAAAGATGATTCATGATTGTGGTTGGATAAAAACAAAATGAATTCTGAGCAAACTGAATGAGACATATCCCTCAAGGTCCTCTACACTGAATGAGAAAATTGTTGAGATCAAACTTATGATGTGACAATGCGATGAATGTACATTAATGTTGATGACACGTGGCCTCCAAATTAAACTTAATTATTTAATTTCTTGAAAATTCATGATTATTGCGAAACAATATTCATGACAGAATAACTAAGATATTTCTTATATATGCTGAACATCAGTGCCTTGAAATAGTGTGTCTGTCATTTGCAAAATGAGGTCCCCAGAGGGTGAATTTAGTGATGCTACCCCGCATAGCGGGCTAGCATCACCAAATTCACCCTCTGGGAACCTCATTCTGCTGAGGTGTAAGCTGAATGAGGTCCCCAGATGGTGAATTTGGTGATGCTAGCCCGCTATGCACACTAAACAGGTCATTTATAAGACCATCTCCTTTAATACTCAACAGAATATATGCAACAAATGAATCAATAAGGAGCTACATGTATGATTGATTGATTGATTGGGGTTTTATGTCGCTTTAGCCACTAAGGCCATATCACGACATTGCCAGTTTTAATGGTGGAGGAAATCCGCACACTTACGGCTAATCTAACAGTGATTTCAATGGCTGATAAACTCGTCGACCATGTGCGGCAAACCACCGGCCATCGGCAAGTAACTGACAACTTTCCCAGATAACGATTTCGAGTTACAAAGTCCACGATGGAAACATGTGGATTTGAACCCTTATCGCCAGCGCTGGAAGGCGAAACGGCTTGGAGTTGTACCCCTAACCGATTGAGCCACCAAGGCCCCCGCTACATGTATGTATTAGTGCAAAATACACTCATGTGCTCTATTCACGTGCTCTATGCACTATCAGTGTTTGCGCTGGACCGATAAAATCATCTGGCCAAATGAAATTGTTTTGCCAAATAAAAACAAAATTGGCCAAATTAAAAAAAACTTTTGCCAAATTAAATCCGTATATTCTGGGCTCACAATTGATAAATAAATTTAATTTTTTTAAATATATAACTCTCTGAATCTATGTCACGTCGCTGATACTATGTTCGCTAACTAATCAATGGGGTGTGTTAGTTGTCATCGATATTTTAGCCGAAATAAAACAACAGTTCTGTTGCTTATTATCGTGAGGTGTTGAATACCTATTGTTCTATTAATAGTAATAATACGGTTGTTGTTATAAGACAGGAGGCAGTTTATGACAAATTGCGTAACTAACATGCCATCGCTGGTACATCAAATTATAGGAAAATGCATTTACGTATTCCATCTCACATACCTCCTAGTCAACAAAATAATTATCATTATGCTATAACCATGGTAAATATAATGAAAATGAGTTTATGACTCGATTGTAATTAAGTAATAAACTCAATTTCATTATAACTACAGAAATTCCCTAAGTAATCAACATCCTTAACCACAGCAGAATTATGGGTAACTTTTCATGATTTAGTCGGAAATATGGCTTGTTGCCATTCATCGGAAATCTCTCCCTAAGAGCTTTCTGATGAATGGCAACAAGCCATATTTCCGACTAAATCCTGAAAAGTTGCCCATAATTCTGCTGTGGTTAAGGGGTCGATTACTTAGAGCATTACTGTACCATGCTGTTTGTATTGTTCATAGAGCACATGAGTGTATTTTGCACTAATCCATGGGTCAAATTCATTCATTTGTTGCATATATTCTGTTGAGTATAAAAGGAGATACTTCCATAAATGGCCGGATTTAGTGTACAGTTCCCCTTTAACAATATCTCCAAATTAAATACAATTATCAGTCACAAAATATATTTTCAACAAATTATATAGTAAACTGGTTTTGAGTTACTTGAAATTAGCTGCAGTCTGCAACTAACGAAGACAACTCAAAGTCCTGATGTACAGTAATGCCCTAATTAATCGACTGCATAACCACAGCAGAATTATTGGTAATTTTTCCGGATTTAGTCGGAAATATGGCTTGTTGCCATTCATCGGAAAGCTCTCCCCGAGAGCTTTCCGATGAATGGCAAGAAGCCATATTTCCGACTAAATCCAGAAAAATTACCCATAATTCTGCTGTGGTTATGGAGTCGATTAATTAGGGCATTACTGTATGCTGATGAAAATGTCTTGGACTCTCGGTTTTTAAATACTACTGAAATTGAGCTGTAACTAGAAATTTCAATAAACAATAAGGAGAGTCCTGTGTAACCTAAATTTTTTTAAAACAATAAAGAGACCCGCTTAAGCCGCTTTCACACATGTCCGTTTCTCCGATGCGTTTCCTTGCGTTTCTAATATTTTAACGCATCCGGAAAACGCATTGGTCAAAACAGTGATAATATCACTGGGTCTTTCACACATGTGCGTTTGCCGGATGCGTTTCATTTTTTTCATGTCTCGGACTTGAAATGCTGCGTTTCTCAAAGGGAAACGCACACAGGAAACTAATATGACGTCATATTGCCCATCATATCGCTCGTCATTTCCCGCGGTATTCTTCCAGTTGGCTTTGTTTACAATTTTGAATTGTATTTTTTTAATTATAATGCCGAAGGGCAGATCAAATGATCCTATTTTTATAGAGGAACTTATTGCTAATGTTCGAAAATATGAACATTTGTACAACCCGCGCCATAGGAGCCACCACGACGCACAGAAATGCCACAACTCGTGGGAAGAGGTGAAGAAACTGATGGAAGAGAGCGGACATGATGGTGGAATGACTGATCGGCAATGATGAGGTTCACAAACGCCCCTTGCGCCTCTTCACTATCGGATGTTCACGAAAACGACGTGGCCGTCTTTTTCTTTTGTTGTGCCAATGCACCAACGAGAACAAAAATACATCCTCATCGTCTGAAGATTCCATTTTAAAAGAGAGGAATCCCTAATAATACTAGAAAATCAGTAGAAACGCATGTCCGTTAGTTTGAGAAACGCATGGAGGAAACGCACATGTGTGAAAGCAACTTGACTTGCGTTACTTATAACGCAAGGAAACGCATCGGAGAAACGGACATGTGTGAAAGCGGCTTTACAGTACTGAAATGACTTCTTATCCAATCGAATTGTTTGATGTAAGTTGCTTGAAAATGGATGGGTTTTGAAAATAACACAAGATGAGACTTTTTTTTTAACCACAAACGATTTCTGGCTATAAATAACAGTGATGAAATATGACAAACATGAAAGCACTGGTGAAGGATGTATAGCTCTAGTTTCAATCAAGCCTGAGTTTAGTGTTCCTGTCATTTGCAGAATGAGGTTTGCAGAGGGTGAATTTAGTGATGGTATCCTGCATAGTGGGCTAGCATCACCAAAATCACCCTCTGGGACCTCATTCTTCTTAAGCCTCATCTGCTATGGGAGACATAGACTCAGATTGAAGTTTCCAAATGGTGACTATTGTGATGTACACCCATTGGGAACCTCAATTATGCAATCTGCCAATTCGGAGATATAGAGAAACTAAACTAAAAAGAAATAGAATCTATGTGAATAAGTTTCTGTAGAAATGTGATGATAAACTTTCCAGAGAAGATGAGGCCTAAGCAGAATGAGGTCCCCAGAGGGTGAATTTAGTGATGCTATCTCGCTATGCAGGATAGCTTCACTAAATTCACCCTCTATGGACCTCATTTTGCAAATTACATTATTTAAACTGTTTTATGGAAAAAGATAATTTTTAACTGCTTTTTATGATTTGAATAAAGAAATCGTTTTAGAAACTTTTGGTGAAACTCGTTTTTATATACATAGTTCACTGTAGATTGTTAACCCTTTACCCAACAAACCGGCCAAAACCGGCCAAATAAAGCTTCAACAGCCTAAAATATCTTCGATCTGTCTCAATAGAACCATACAAATATGGATATCATTGGAACCGGCTCCTTGACCACATTGTGCTAGTTACAGTTATGCCCTGTGCCAATGCATTCTCTTATATATGCGAGTCGACCATAGGTCGCCTCGCATATATAAGAGAATGCATTGGCCTAAAAAAACATTTTTTCTTACATTCTTTAACAATTTTATAATTTTTAATGTGTTAAGCCAATGCATTCTCTTATATATGCGAGGCGACCTATGGTCGACTCGCATATATAAGAGAATGCATTGGCACAGGGCCCTTCTGTTTGGTAAAGGGTTAAGGGATGAACATTTTTATTATTTCCCCCCCCCTCCTTCATCTACTTTTTGTCCCACTCAAATGTTTGTAATATATAATATTGTTGTGACCTAAGGTGATCGTTGCCGCACATTGGCTCAGTGTTACCCGTATTTCTCCAAAACCCGAAACGTTAATCAGATTGCCCAGGATCAGGCCTGAAAAAATGTCACTTGACATCTGTAGACTGAGGTCCCCAGAGGGTGAATTTAGTGATGCTACCCCACAGTGGACTAGCATCACCAAATTCATGATCTGGGGACATCATTCTGCTTAGGCCTCATCATCTCTGTATAGTATCTTTATTATCAAATTAACAAGTTTTTTAGTTTCTTTAGAAAGCTTCTTTTTCTTTTTTAGTTTAGTTTCTCTATATCCCCAAATTGGCAGATGACACATTGCATAATCGAGGTGCCCAATGGGTGCTCGCCACAATCTTCATCATCTGGGATCTTAAATCTGTGTCTAAGTCTCTCCCATAGGAGATGAGGCCATGCAGAATGAGGTCCCCAGAAGATGAATTTGGTGATGCTAGCCATCTTTGCAGGGTAGCATCACTAAATTCACCCTCTGGGGACCTCATTCTGCAAATGTCCAGCACTATATATCAAGGTCTAGTATTTTCAGGTCTGCCCAGGATCTCTGAAATGTGGATTATGTACAAGCCTGCAAATAGTGTGTCTGTCATTTGCAGAATGAGGTCACCAGAGGGTGAATTTAGTGACGCTATCCCGCACAGCGGGCTAGCATCACCAAATTCACCCTCTGGGAACCTCATTCTGCTTAGGCCTCATCTTCTGGAAAGTATCTATAGTATCAAATTAACATTATTTTTAGTTACGTTTTCCCTTAGGGGAAGTTTCTATATCCCCTAATTTGCAGAAGATAAAATTCATAATTGAGGTGCCCAATGGGTGAACATCTTCAACTTCAACTGGGGAACTTCAATCTGATCCTATGTCTGCCATAGCAGTTGAGGGCCTTAGCAGAATGAGGTCCCCAGAGGGTGAATTTAGGGATGCTAGCCCACTATGCGGGATAGCGTCACTAAATTCATCCTATAAGCGCCTCATTCTGCAAATAACAGACGCGCTATTTGCAGGCTTGATTATATATACCCAGGTTATCAGCATCTCAATCTCTATAGAGCTTCACACCTCCAACATTAGATAATTGAAATAAGGCTGTCAAGTTTATTCTGATAATCAATTTTGATATATTACATGATCCTACCCTTATTCCATTTAATAAACCCATTCCATAAATTGTGATATGCATAACAGGAAATAGTGCCAGGTGACCTTTGGCTTTCAGTTTGTCGTCCATATGTTATGTCTCAAAAATACTACGGCTTCCAATATTTTCTAACAAACTCTAATGAATGAAGACTTTGAAATGTTATTTCATTAAATATACGCCATTAGATATGTCAAAGTCAAAAGAGCTTTATATATCTGGGACTAAATCTTTATGTGGGCAAACAACATATAGTTACGTGAAGTGAAACGTCATCATCGCTGGCTTTATAGAATCTGATGTTAGTTTCACATGCCATTTGTTGATTTAAGTATGTTTTATCGAGGTTTTTGGATAATGTAATAAATAGAATCTACAACTCGTCCCCAGTTTATAGTGGAATTCACACAAAACTCGTAACAATAACTCTAAATACAGATGTTTATTATGATCAGATGCGGTGCACTGCATATTTCCTTATTATTTGCAACAGCAATGGCAGCACTGAAGTCACCTTATATGTGAGCCGCCATATCAAATCCAGTCGGAAGTCGGGATTTTTTTACCCTGTGCCAATGCATTCTCTTATATATGCGAGTCGACCATAGGTCGCCTCGCATATATAAGAGAATGCATTGGCTTAACAATTTTTTACAATTTTAATAATTTTTTCTTGTATTCTTTAACAATTTTATAATTTCACCCATACAGAGCCCCAGACAAACATGAGCAGACAACACTCTTCTATAATATGCTTCTATATACATTGTATGTGTGGGGCTACCTGCAGGGTAATGGATGTTTTTTTATTTTATGTCCTAAAAATTGTCAGAAACATTTATTTAAAACAAATGATAAAAAATTGTTAGGCCAATGCATTCTCTTATATATGCGAGGCGACCTATGGTTGACTCGCATATATAAGAGAATGCATTGGCACAGGGTAAAAAATGGCAGCACTGAAGTCACCTTATATTATTTCTTAGGTAATAACAGAAAAGATAACACTACTTGTAGAACGTGGCATGAATGTTCTGGAAATGTCATAATTAGACAAATTTTGATACCTCGAGAAGCAGATATGGTTTTATTTGCACATGTTTTTATTTGTTATTTGATCAGTGAAATTTCAATAACTTTTTGTTCATATTGCTAATACAATGAGGACCTTTAACATGAGAATCATCTTTGAATCTATACAATTTGGATGACAATGGTTCATACACTGAAGAGACTTCAAATAAGTGAGGTGACCTGGTACCTAGCTATTAACCCTTTCAGTGCCAAGTCCGTTTTTTGTATCAACCCATATTTCCTTGATCATTTTTCAAATTTATTGATTATAATAATGTGATATACATTGATGAAAGAGCTCTTAGAGCAAGGAAATATGGGTTGATACAAAAATCGGACTTGGCACTGAAAGGGTTAATTGCAGCATCTTTGACTGATATTCATAGAATGATAGTTTGTAGGTCAATGGGTACAATCATAGCCTATTATATTAGAATGGTAATCAATTATGAAATCTGATAATCATGACAGCCCTATAAATCAATTTAATAAATGCTATAGCTTCCCGTTACAGTTGACACTCTTCTCTTCCAGGAATTTTTCCTTCTTTTTCACCATATCTTCATGTATGGTGCTCAAATTGTTATAAATAGATTGAAATGAAGGTCTGTTAGATGGCTTCCGATGCCAGCATGCTTTCATCAGTTCCGCCATCTTATTTGGCACATTTTCTGGTATGTCCATAGTTTTGCCGTCTTTCACGAATTTAACCACTTCCTCATGTGTCATGCCGAAATATGGCTGTAATGCAAATGAAAATATTTCCCAGAGAACAACACCGTATGACCAGATATCTGACTCGCTCGTAAACTTGTTATAAAGAATCGCCTCCAGCGGCATCCACCTTATTGGTATCGCGTCATTTTCATTTCCCTTATAGTACTCGATGCTATGTATGCTCCGAGCAAGTCCAAAGTCTGAAATTTTCACCATAAGATTATCACCAACCAGACAGTTACGAGTGGCTAGATCTCGATGAATGTAGCCTCGCTCTGACAAATACACCATCCCTCGCGCTACCTGTGTAGCTACGTTGACTTGGTCTACATTGTCTAAATTTGGAACATCTTGTAAATAAATATCATTAGAACTGCGTCTCCGGATGATATAATGTTCCGGACTGCACATCCGTAAGAATTCATTCAGATCACCTTTACTCATGTATTCAAATAGCAAACACATTGGCTTGCCTATTGCACATACTCCCAGTAATTTCACTATATTATCATGGTTGAAGTCAGCCATCAGCATAGCTTCCCGCTCGAAGTCTGTCTGTAAATTGTCTGAAGCGTTCTCCTTCAACATTTTCACTGCTATTAAAGTTCCTGAGGTGTCACCATCCTTGGATAAAGGTGGCACTTTTGCTTTGAAAACACGACCAAAAGCACCTTGACCAATATCGCGAATATACACAATATCATTTCTTGGGAATTCTAATGATTCTAATTTAGGATTCATTATTGGCTTTTCGCTCACCATGTGGTATGATATATTTGGTGGTAGTTTTTCCATATCCATTTCGAGTTCGTCCTGAGGAGCGGAATTATAATTTGGGTTTTTGTTTCGCACACAAAGCTGGTAGCACATAACAGCAATGAGAGCCATTACAAGCACTCCGACAGATACGACGATTGTGATTATCAAAATAGCGACCATTGTAAGTTGTGGTTCCATTGGCAACTTTGCAGATCCCTTGACACCTGTGGATAAAAGTCTGAATTATTATGAAGAATATGCAGTGAACTTTCAATAGAATAATTTGTAGCATTTTTTTTTATTTTGAAGCAAGCTGTTGCTCCTATCATCGACGTATATTTAATATAGATCGATGCTCCTATGAATCATGACTTCTATATAATTCTCACCAATTTAACCTGCTAAGGGATAAAAATGCGATACACGAAAAAGATTAAATGCTACAGCATTTTATACTAAATATGACCCGCCATATCAAATCCAGTTGGAAGTCGGGATTTTTTTACCCTGTGTCAATGCATTCTCTTATATATGCGAGTCGACCATAGGTCGCCTCGTATATATAAGAGAATGCATTGGCCTAACAATTTTTGACAATTTTAATAATTTGTTCTTGTATTCTTTAACAATTTTATAATTTCACCCATACAGAGCCCCAGACAAACATGAGCAGACGACACTCTTCTATATGCTTCTATATATGTGTGGGGCTCCCTGCAGGGTAATGGATGTTTTTTTATTTTATGTCCTAAAAATTGTAAGAAACATTTATTTAAAAAACATGATAACAAATTGTTAAGCCAATGCATTCTCTTATATATGCGAGGCGACCTATGGTCGACTCGCATATATAAGAGAATGCATTGGCACAGGGTAAAAAAATCCCGACTTCCGACTGGATTTGATATGGCGGGTCACAAATACTCATTGATGAGTTTGTTATCCCCTCAGAAAACTTTACTATAATAGTTCAACAAAATTGTTATCTGCACATTTCCCTTCTGTACTTGTATTATCTGTCGTCTGCTTATTTTTCCTGAAAACCCCTCCAGATAAATAATGGACCAATCCAATGTGTACACTTAAAACTGAGTGGGAGAATCCATTTAGTATAGAAAGGGTTAACAACACAGCCCAGTATTAAAATATAATAGAATTCTTTACGCTATTAGTGTGTCCGTCATATGCAGAATGAAGTACCCAGACTGTGAATTTAGTGACGCCATCCCACACAGCGGGCTAGTGTCACCAAATTCAACCTCTGGGAACCTCATTCTGCTCAGACATCAATTGCTATGGGGGACCTAGGATCAGACTGAAGGTCCCCAATTTAAGTCGGTGATGTTCACACATTAGTCACCTCGATTATGCATTTTATCTTCTGCAAAATTAGGGGATTAGGAAACTGAACAGAGGGGGAAAAGTAACTAAGAACAATGTTAATTTGATACTATAGATACTTCCCAGAAGATAAGGCCTAAGCAGAATGAGGTCCCCAGAGGGTGAATTTGGTGATGCTAGCCCACTGAGGGGGATAGCAACATTAGATTCACCCTCTGGGGACCTCATTCTGCAAATGACAGACACACTATCTGCAGGCTTGATTCTATAGAATTTGAAACATTGTTACTTTTCTAGAATTATGAAATAAAAAAAATTATAATATAGTGAACTTGTTATTTTCTTACCAAATTTAACAAATGCTGCTCATGTGTTTTGTGCAAATAAAACAGTTGCCTCGTGAATTGATAACACATTTCCAGATATTTATTTATATATCTTACTCATATTTAAATTTGTGCAGTACTTTTATTCGCACACCCATCAGTGTGCAAATAGAAAATTGAGCGGAAAAAATAATATGGCTGAAATATTTCAGTGAACAAAAGGAAACCATAAACTTCATCGGGGCATAAAGGGGTTTATGTATTAATCGATATACAGTAATGCTCTAATTAATCGACTCCTTAACCACAGCAGAATTATGGGTAATTTTTCAGGATTTAATCAGAAATATGGCTTGTTGGCATTCATCGGAAAGCTCTCGTCGAGAGCTTTCTGATGAATGGCAACAAGCCATATTTCCGACTAAATCCTGAAAAATTACCCATAATTCTGCTGTGGTTATGGAGTCGATTACTTAGAGCATTACTGTACCTATATCTTCACAGCTAAATAATTAACAGTTACCATTTACATTAGATTTCAGTATTTTATTTCCACATGCTTGTATAGAACTTATATAGCAAAACTCTGCTTATTTGAACACAAATTTCTTGGAATTTCACTTAATAATATTCAGCTAGGAAATCCAATAATTTAAATATCACAAATTTTTGACTAGCATTATTAAATTAATGCTTTCATTTATTAATAACCCTTTGAGTGCCAGGTTGATTTTTGTATCAACCCATATACCATGTGCCATTGCATTCTCTTATATATGCGAGTCGACCATAGGTCGCCTCGCATATATAAGAGAATGCATTGGCCTAACAATTATTATTATTATTTATTTTTTTTACAATTTTTTACAATTTTAATAATTTATTCTTATATTCTTTAACAGACTTATTTTGTAGGTTTAGGGCCGATGAGATCGGCCCGTGGTACTCAAAGGGTTAATTAACAGGAGAGAATTACAATCCAAATTTCATAGTTAATCTAATTGTACACTCACCACAGTTTGGGATATCACATACTTCCCATCTGATTTTTTGGTCCATGGTGTAACACCATGGCTGCCTCTCTTCTGAACCTGGATTTCGACAATAATTATTGGAATTCATTAACTCGGCGAAGACCGATGATGGCCGATCATGATCATGAGGCTTATTCGTATCCCAACTCTGACACGGTATTCCTGACTTGGTGATGTTGGCTGTACCATTATACCATCGGCCAGTACCCATGTAGCAGTCATCTGCAATGAATATACTGCTATATTATAAACCACTTATGCAACAACATATCTCAATAGAAATAACAAGGAGTTGCACCTCTGGTGCTGGCATACCCCCCCCCCCCCCCCCCCCTCCCCACTGTCCTAAATAGAATCATGGGCAGGAAATAAAACAAGATGGCTGTCGGCAGCGATTTATTTCATCGAAATTTTTTCAAATTCGATAGCTCCCATCTGGAGGTGATCCCAAACATGCCTGTAAATTTTCAAAACAATTATCCAATAAATGCGGGCTGCAGGGTGTGCTGATTGATTCAAATTTGTAATCAAAGATGGCTGCTGGCAGCCATGTTTTTTTAACAAAATTTTTAACTAATTAATCTATGTAGTCATACACCAGAAACTTAATATGATCAGTTTAACCCTTTGAGTGCCAGGTCCGATTTTTGTATCAACCCATATACCCTGTACCAATGCATTCTCTTATATATGCGAGTCGACCATAGGTCGCCTCGCATATATAAGAGAATGCGTTGGCCTAACATTTTTGTTTTTGTTTTTGTTTTTTACAATTTTTTTCAATTTTAATAATTTATTCTTATATTCTAAAACAGACTTATTTTGTAGGTTTAGGGCCGATGAGATTGGCCCCTCGATGAGATCGGCCCCCCGATGAGATTGGCCCCTGGATGAGATCGGCCCCCCGATGAGATCGACCCCTCGATGAGATTGGCCCCTGGATGAGATCGGCCCCCCGATGAGATCGACCCCTCGATGAGATCGACCCCTCGATGAGATCGACCCCTCGATGAGATCGGCCCCCCGATGAGATCGACCCCTCGATGAGATCGACCCCTCGATGAGATCGACCCCTCGATGAGATTGGCCCCTGGATGAGATCGGCCCCCCGATGAGATCGACCCCTCGATGAGATCGGCCCCCCGATGAGATCGACCCCTCGATGAGATCGGCCCCCCCGATGAGATCGACCCCTCGATGAGATTGGCCCTTCGATGAGATTGGCCCCCCGATGAGATCGACCCCTCGATGAGATCGGCCCCCCGATGAGATCGACCCCTCGATGAGATCGGCCCCCCGATGAGATCGACCCCTCGATGAGATCGGCCCCCCGATGAGATCGACCCCTCGATGAGATTGGCCCCTCGATGAGATTGGCCCCTCGATGAGATCGGCCCCCCGATGAGATCGACCCCTCGATGAGATTGGCCCCTCGATGAGATTGGCCCCCTGATGAGATCGGCCCCCTGATGAGATCGGCCCCCCGATGAGATCGACCCCTCGATGAGATTGGCCCCTCGATGAGATTGGCCCCTCGATGAGATCGGCCCCCCGATGAGATCGACCCCTCGATGAGATTGGCCCCTCGATGAGATTGGCCCCTCGATGAGATCGACCCCTCGATGAGATTGGCCCCTCGATGAGATTGGCCCCTCGATGAGATCGACCCCTCGATGAGATTGGCCCCTCGATGAGATCGACCCCTCGATGAGATTGGCCCCCCGATGAGATCGACCCCTCGATGAGATCGGCCCCCCGATGAGATCGGCCCCCCCGATGAGATCGGCCCCCCGATGAGATCGACCCCTCGATGAGATTGGCCCCCCGATGAGATCGACCCCTTGATGAGATTGGCCCCTCGATGAGATCGACCCCTCGATGAGATTGGCCCCCCGATGAGATCGGCCCCTCGATGAGATTGGCCCCTCGATGAGATCGACCCCCCGATGAGATCGACCCCCCGATGAGATCGGCCCCTCGATGAGATCGGCCCCCCGATGAGATCGACCCCTCGATGAGATCGACCCCTCGATGAGATCGGCCCCCCGATGAGATCGACCCCTCGATGAGATCGGCCCCTCGATGAGATCGGCCCCCCGATGAGATCGGCCCCTCGATGAGATCGACCCCTCGATGAGATCGGCCCCTCGATGAGATCGGCCCCCCGATGAGATCGACCCCTCGATGAGATTGGCCCCTGGATGAGATCGGCCCCCCCGATGAGATCGGCCCCTCGATGAGATCGGCCCCCCGATGAGATCGACCCCTCGATGAGATCGACCCCTCGATGAGATCGGCCCCCCGATGAGATCGACCCCTCGATGAGATCGGCCCCTCGATGAGATCGGCCCCCCGATGAGATCGGCCCCTCGATGAGATCGACCCCTCGATGAGATCGGCCCCTCGATGAGATCGGCCCCCCGATGAGATCGACCCCTCGATGAGATTGGCCCCTGGATGAGATCGGCCCCCCGATGAGATCGACCCCTCGATGAGATCGGCCCCTCGATGAGATCGGCCTCCCGATGAGATCGGCCCCTCGATGAGATCGACCCCTCGATGAGATCGGCCCCTCGATGAGATCGGCCCCCCGATGAGATCGACCCCTCGATGAGATTGGCCCCTGGATGAGATTGGCCCCCCGATGAGATCGACCCCTCGATGAGATCGGCCCCTCGATGAGATCGGCCTCCCGATGAGATCGGCCCCTCGATGAGATCGACCCCTCGATGAGATCGGCCCCTCGATGAGATCGGCCCCCCGATGAGATCGACCCCTCGATGAGATTGGCCCCTGGATGAGATTGGCCCCCCGATGAGATCGACCCCTCGATGAGATCGGCCCCTCGATGAGATCGGCCTCCCGATGAGATCGGCCCCTCGATGAGATCGACCCCTCGATGAGATCGGCCCCTCGATGAGATCGGCCCCCCGATGAGATCGACCCCTCGATGAGATTGGCCCCTGGATGAGATCGGCCCCCCGATGAGATCGACCCCTCGATGAGATTGGCCCCTGGCACTCAAAGGGTTAAATGTACAACTTTAGTAAGGTGTTTATAACATAAAATTCCATCTTCATACAACAAGCACAGAATAGTGCTTTCATACCAAGAATTAGATCATGTCATTTGTCTCTACTCTGGCTACAGTAATGCCATAAATAATCGACTCCTTAACCACAGAAGAATTATGGGTAATTTTTCAGGATTTAGTCGGAAATATGGCTTGTTGCCATTCATCGAAAAGCTCTCAGTGAGAGCTTTCCGATGAATGGCAACAAGCCATTTTTCCGACTAAATCCTGAAAAATTACCCATAATTCTGCTGTGGTTAAGGAGTCGATTACTTAGGGCATTACTGTATGCCGGTGACAGAGTAGAGCTAGATTCATCCTAAAGTCTGGCCAAGAATATTTCTACAGCAACCAAAGTTTAACGTGAATTTAGTGATGCTACCCCGCATAGCGGGCTAGCATCACCAAATTCACCCTCTGGGGACCTCATTCTGCTTACACCTCAGCATAATGAGGTCCCCAGAGGAAGAATTTGGTGATGCCAGCCCACTATGCGGGGTAGCATCACTAAATTCACCCTCTGGGGACCTCATTCTGCAAATGACAGACACACTATTTCAAGGCTTGTCAGGTGCACTTTACCTCGGATTTCTTCAGGGTCATGATCAAAGAGATTAACTTCTGTACACTTTGATTTGTTGTCCCATTTCGACGGCAGGTCATCGCAGTCGGGCAGACGGAAATGGGCTCGACTTTTCATGAAATCTTTCTTTGATTTACCGTCAGTTACGAGCATCCACTGCTTGTAGCAGAACAAATCCCGCACTGCCATGCAACTCTCCCTGTAATAATGATCAAGAATAGAGATAACTAAAAACATTCACATATTCAGAGTAAATTTCATCTCATAATTAAAGACATACTGTGTGCTTATTTCACCAATTTAAAGATGGTCTATCTTTTCCTATAACAAGTTTTGTATATTTTCCTGGGTATAAAAATAATAAATATGAATCGAAGACCCCTGTCCAGAAAGGCTTCTAGCTATTAATATTATTTTATTTAGAATTATCTGGTATAATATACTAACAATCAATTTGGGACATTTTAAGGTGCGCGTTCATTGTCAGCATAGCATGCGGGATAACTCTTATCTGAAAATTCTAGAAATAGTAATGAAAAATTGTCCCAATTGATTATCGCATTATATAAGAAAATATCAATTTAAAATCAATATTAATTGATATGAATAAGACATTCCAATGTATACCTTTATAACTGAATGGGAGAAACCACTTAGTATAGAAAGTATTAAAAGCCAATATTTTTACTATTCACCCACTACAGTAATGCTCTAAATAATCGACTCCTTAACCACAGCAGAATTATGGGTAATTTTTCAGGATTTAGTCGGAAATATGGCTTAACCCTTTGAGTGCCAGGTCGATTTTTGTATCAACCAATATACCCTGTGCCAATGCATTCTCTTATATATGCGAGTCGACCATAGGTCGCCTCGCATATATAAGAGAATGCATTGGCCTAACAATTTTTTTTTTACAATTTTTTACAATTTTAATAATTTATTCTTATATTCTTTAACAGACTTATTTTGTAGGTTTAGGGGCGATTAGATCGGCCCCTGGCACTCAAAGGGTTAAAAAATGTTTCAAAGATCAAAGGGAGGATGCCTCAGCTAGTTTTATATAACAGTATGACGTGTGCTGCCAATTATGGTACAAAATTTAAGAAAGCAATCTGAGTTGCGTGAGTTTATTTACTATGTGCATTTGAACACCCCACCAGATTGTTTCACTTCACTTTAAAGGATTTTATGTCTATAAAGTCAATAAACTAACACATTTCAAGCTATAACTCATTAATTCTTCAATGTGTGGGTAGCCATGTCCTAATGCTTCCACTGCATTCTCTACATTAAAAATTCTAGGAGGATGAGTTGATTACAACATAGAGTAACACCAAATGGGTACCATCAGTCTATTAGCCATTCAAAATTACCTAATCGAAAAAGAGACTATTCTACCAAACATACTTTAATAACCCTTTCATGATGGGAGCTATGCTGGTGCAGCATTAAAGAACCTGTGCAGTGCATTTTGTTCTATATGCGAGTCTCCCATAGGGAGCTTCGCATATATAAGAGAATGCACTGTCATCAAATGCACTGTCACCAAAGAGTTCAAAACGAGCCTGCAAATAGTGTGTCTGTCATTTGCAGAATGATGTCCCCAGAGGGTGAATTTAGTGATGCTATCCTGCACAGTGGGCTAGCATCACCATATTCACCCTCTGGTGACCTCATTCTGTTTAGGCCTCATCTACTGGGAAGTATCTATATTTTCAAATGAACATTGCTTTTAACTACTTATTCCCTTCTGGGAAGTGTCTATATCCCCTAATTTGCAGAAGATAAAATGCATTATTGAGGTGAATAATGGGTGAACATCACCAACTTCAACTGGGGAACTTCAATCTGATCCTAGGTCTCCCATAGCAGTTGAGGTCTAAGCAGAATGAGGTTCCAAGAGAGTGAATTTAGTGATGCTAGCCCACCGTGCGGGACAGTGTCACTAAATTCACCATCTGGAGACCTCATTGTGCAAATGACACAAGCACTACAGTAATGCCCTAAATGATCAACTCCTTAACCACAGCAGAATTATAGGTAACTTTTCAGGATTTAGACGGAAATATGGCTTGTTGCCATTATGGCTTTTTGCCATTCATTGGAAAGCTCTCAGTGAGAACTTTCTGATGAATGGCAACAAGCCATATTTCCGATCAAAAAGTTACCCATAATTCTGCTGTGGTTAAGGAGTCGATTATTTAGGGCATCAGGGTATTTGCAGGCTTGGTTCAAAATAAGCACAGAATTCAGTGATGAAAGCATCGCATAAGAGAAATTATTGCCTACAAAAATCTGAGAGTATCACACAACAGTAAATGAGAAAGCTGACAAAAACATTGAATCAATGAGTTTGTTCAGATGTTAAGGTCATAATGTCTAACAAATGAGCCATACCGGGACAAACATAGGGAGCTAGTTTACTCATGTAACGTGCAAATAATTGTGCAGCATCCACACCATATTGCAGCATGGGTCTCAGCTGATGAGTACCATGTTTACCAACATGCACTTTTTTTTACCACGAGTGTGCAAAATAAACATTCTCACCATGAACCGAGAATGATGGCTTCCGTATTTAACATTCCACACAGAAAAAGCAAGAATTCGCAATCTATTTCGCAGATTTTGTGATTCTTCTCTTCGAGTTGAAGTAAAACCAGTATTTCTTAACCTTTCTGTTGAGCTACAGTAATGCCCTAAGTATTAAAGTCCTTAACCCTTTACCCAACAGAACGGCCCTGTGCCAATGCATTCTCTTATATATGCGAGTCGACCATAGGTCGCCTCGCATATATAAGAGAATGCATTGGCTTAACACATTAAAAATTATAAAATTGTTAAAGAATGTAAGAAAAAATGGTAAAAAAAGATTTTTTTTAGGCCAATGCATTCTCTTATATATGCGAGGCGACCTATGGTCGACTCGCATATATAAGAGAATGCATTGGCACAGGGTATAACTGTAACTATCACAATGTGGTCAAGGAGCCGGTTCCAATGATATCCATATTTGTATGGTTCTATTGAGACAGACCGAAGATATTTTAGGCTGTTGAAGCTTTATTTGGCCGGTTTTGGCCGGTTTGTTGGGTAAAGGGTTAACCACAGCAGAATTATGGGTAACTTTTCAGGATTTAGTCGGAAATATGGCTTGTTGCCATTCATTGGAAAGCTCTCGATTACTTAGGGCATTACTGTAGCTGTCCCCCTGTAGCTGTCCCCCTATAGTCAAGTCTGATTATAATTTTCTGAATGGTGAAGGTCAACATGAACAACACAAATGTGATTGCCTGGGTTGGTCATTTTGAAATTGGGTAGGTGAAAAAAAAAGGTGGAAAATGCTTAAATCAACATGATTTTTCAGTATAATTTCCTCACTTTTTATGTATTATTTCATATGTACCTGTCAAATGTATAAGCCTCTAATATGCCCAGAACATTGTAAAAGAATAATAACAGAATAATAACAGAAACAAGGACATAATTAATAGTAATGCCCTAAATAATTGACTCCTTAACCACAGCAGAATTATGAGTAACTTTTCATGATTTTGTCGAAAATATGGCTTGTTGCCATTCATCGGAAAGCTCTTACCGTGAGAGCTTTGCAATGAATGGCACAACAAGCCATATTTCCTACTAAATCCTGAAAAGTTACCCATAATTCTGCTGTGGTTAAGGAGTCCATTATTTAGGGCATTACTGTATGTGGATATATATGTCAACTCATTGGACTCATCAGTCTATTTTAAACTCTTCATTGCTAAACGACGTTATGACGTCGTGTGGTGGGCTGTTGACGTTATTGCCATTTTCCAGTGGAAAAATATAACGGCAATATCACAAGAACCATAAAACTGACTCAGTTGAAAGGCTACTATCATTCACAATCGTGGAACATCATACACTGTTTGAAATTTCGAGACACAGTTATTCCGATGCACCAATCTCTGAGTTCCAATTATGAATAATGGCCAACTGCTAGTATGCATGAATAATGGCCAACTGCTAGTATGCATGAATAATGGCCAACTGCTAATATGCATGAATAATGGCCAACTGCTAGTGTGCATGAATAATGGCCAACTGCTAGTGTGCATGAATAATGGCCAACTGCTAGTGTGCACGAATAATGGCCAACTGCTAGTATGCATGAATAATGGCCAACTGCTAGTATGCATGAATAATGGCCAACTGCTAGTATGCATGAATAATGGCCAACTGCTAATATGCATGAATAATGGCCAACTGCTAGTGTGCATGAATAATTGCCTACTGCAACTATGTTGAAGTACATGTAGGTCCTTAGTTACTATGGACCATATATTGCATGACATGCACTTTTACATCCGTAATAGTTATGGACATCATAGAAGCAAAGAGGTTAAAAGCCAATGATAATCTTATCAGATTATATATCTCTGATAAGATTCCTTTCATTCCATTGGTTATGTCTCAGACAGGGTGCTATTCCGTTGGTTGTGCATGCAACAGCTCATTGCAAGGTGGAATCCGATAACAATTACAAACACTGAGGGAGATGTCTTGACAATTTTCACATGCATAGTGAAACACAACAAATTTATATAATAATTTAGAATAAGGTGACATATTCATAATTCATTATATACAGTAATGCTCTAAGTAATCGACTTCTTAACCACAGCAGAATTATGGGTAACTTTTCAGGATTTAGTCGGAAATATGGCTTGTTGCCATTCATCGGAAAGCTCTCGGGGAGAGCTTTCCGATGAATGGCAACAAGCCCAGGGGCGCCGGAAGCATCCAAGGACAGGGGGGGCAGAGCCTACAAAAAGGGAATTTTTCTGCAAAAAAGGGCATTTTCTCCGCAAACTCGGGAAAATAACCATAAATTCATTGTGGCAAAATCCCTATTTTAAAGGTATTTGTCGGTTTTTATGGCCGTTTTGTGATAAAATTGACAAAAAATTAATATTCCTTGTGAAATTGGTGGTATTTGGACCAAAAAAGTCACATTTTGCTATAAAAACATGAGATTAAACACACAAAAAGCATTTTCTGTCTCCAGAAAAAGGGCAAGTCCTTCCCCCGCTCGCCCCCCTCGGTCAAGGGCAGGGGGGTCAGCTGCCCCCTCTGCCCCCCTCTTCCGGCACCCCTGAACAAGCCATATTTCCGACTAAATCCTGAAAAGTTACCCATAATTCTGCTGTGGTTAAGGAGTCGATTACTTAGAGCATTACTGTACTCACTGCAATCTTGGAGACATTATCTTATCATAATCTACGATGATAATGAGAATAAATAATTGAGGGATTATCTGTTTAACCCTTTACCCAACAGAACGGCCCTGTGCCAATGCATTCTCTTATATATGCGAGTCGACCATAGGTCGCCTCGCATATATAAGAGAATGCATTGGCTTAACACATATTAATTGTTAACAAATGTAAGAACAAATTATATTTATTTTTAGGCCAATGCATTCTCTTATATATGCGAGGCGACCTATGGTCGACTCGCATATATAAGAGAATGCATTGGCACAGGGCATAACTGTAACTATCACAATGTGGTCAATGAGCCGGTTCCAATGATATCCATATGTGTATGGTTCCATTGAGACAGACCGAAGATTATTTGCTCGCATTTTGTTGTTTTTATAACAATTCTTACAAACTTTTGCTACACTAGGCATTTGGAAATGATTTGTTACGTCATATTGGCAAAGCCCCCTCATCTTAGAAATAACATATGAGATCAATCGAGTGCATGTCATCATGAGTATCACCAATAGTGTGTTTCAAACACCTCGTAAAATCAACTAAATAAGTTTTAGAAACAACTACCATACATAAGTTGTAGGATATGTGATCAATGGTAATAATTCTGACAACCATAGCTCGATCGTCTGTCTGCTTCTGTCTGCTGGTGTGATTGAGTCTGTGTGAAAGATTTATTATTATTGGAGCTTCAGCGGGATGGTAATGGCATCTATTTGTCAGAATACATTGTTTTAGTAGTATTTTTCTATTTTCATTGTTCTCTTAGTAGGTATGTTATGGCCATTCCAACTGGGGTTATTTGATCATTTCTGGACCATGTCCAACTCTTTTCATTACACACATGTATGTTCAGTTGAACATGTTTTAGAATGATTCCATCTTCCTACCAACATGCATTCGAAAACATTTAGCCCTTAACCCTTTACTCAACAAACCGGCCAAAAACGGCCAAATAAAGCTGCAACAGCCTAAATTATCTTGGGTCTGTCTCAATAAAACCATACAAATATGGATATCATTGGAACCGGCTCATTGACCACATTGTGATGGTTACAGTTATGCCCTGTGCCAATGCATTCTCTTATATATGCGAGTCGACCATAGGTCGCCTCGCATATATAAGAGAATGCATTGGCACAGGGCCCTTCTGTTGGGTAAAGGGTTAACCCTTTCATGACTGGAGCTTCCTGAAATTTTTCAAAAACCCTGTGCAAATGCAATCTCTTAAATATGCGAGTCTGCCACAGGGAGCCTCGCATATATATGAGAATACATTGGCCTAACAATACTTGACCTTGTAAGCCAATGCTTTCTCTTATATATGCGAGGCTCCCTATGGGAGAATGCACTGGTAGAGGATCTTTAATGCTGTAACAACGCAGCTGCGTCATGAAAGGGTTAACCCTTTACTGACTAAATAATCATTGATGATAGGGCCCTGAAAATCAGTTTTGAACTTGACCTGTATTTTGTGCTAGTAAACTCATATACTATTTCATTCCAAACAGTTGAGACTTACTAAAGTTATCATCTACCAATAACATAATACGTCCCGTTTTTTCAAAACGGGTATAAAAATTGCCCCCACCCCCTGGTTGCATAGGGTGAAGGAGAAGTTGAATTACCTCTCACAATGAAAACCTCCATCCCAAGATTTACATTTAAACGACTTATAGTAGATAGTTATATTGAAAACTATAAAAGTTAAGTTATTTGCGAAAATCGATATTGCCCTGACTGTACGAACCAATAAGTAACAAGGTATTACCTACGGTATAAACCCTTCTTACATGCATATCGATTTGTCACATTCACATTCTATGTATATTTGATATACATTACCATTATACTACTACAAAGTACTACATTATTTTAATGTATTGTCGAGAAATGAAGTATTTAGTATTCAATACAAGTATACAAGTAGATGCTAATATGTATGTGTCGATGAGAACTGTTGAACAGAGATAAAACATGTCGTTAATTTTCTTTTGCCTGGGCGATGCTGGCCATTAGGTCACACCACCGCCCGGATTCTGTATGTGCATTGAATTTTCTAATATTATTTTTATAAATCCTATTGTATATGTACATGCTTTATCCAATAAACTATATATCTATCTATCTATCTATCTATCTATGAATTGATCTTTTCCACCATCCCGGGAGCTTTGCTTCTGGCACTCCATTCATTCTCTGTAGAAGTCACTTTCGCAGGAAGTGTGTTTGTATGCACTTGTGCAACAGATGAACTGCATCCAAACTCGCAGAGATGTTTGTGCTATGCATCAATGCTGCTTGGTGGTTAGATGGGAGTGGAATCACACACAAGTAATGCACTTCACATGGTTGTTAAACATCGTAAATCAGTAAATTGACTTAGCACTGTGGAATTTATGAGCAAGGGTTGTTTGAGTATGATAGCCATACAGCCATAAAACATATGTCAAACAACAAAGTACGAACATAACTGATCACTTGAAACAAGTCCCTCAGACTCAGAAAATGTGTTGCACCATCATAATACTTCAATATTTACAATGGAACACTGTACTATTTTGCTTCCAAATTTTTTTTTTATCCAGTAGCACCTAGCAAGTGTTTTTGAGATATTCAATATTAAATTTCATTGTATCTCCATTAGTATGGTGCTTGAATAATCATAGTATTTCTTAAAGTTTGATATGATGTAACATGATTTTGGAAAAAATATCTATGATTTTTTCCACACTTTTGGATTCAAATAAATCCCAAAATCACCCAAAACTATAAGGTATTGAAACATTAAAGACATATTATGGACTTGTTCAGTTGCGTGATACTTATAAGTTAGTACTTAGGCGCTATGCCAACCTGGAAAACATCATCTGAACTATGCTCAATTGTAAATATTTACTCGATTCAGGATGTAACTTTCGGCGAAAAATTAGCACAAATGATTTCGCCATTGATAGTCATTGCATTTAATAAATATACAAGAATGAAGGTCTGTGGGAGTGTTTCACATCACTTTAAGCTTTGCAATAATTGCGATTTCTCTAATTGTTCAGATTCAAATTACACCACATTAGTTGAAGAGATCGAAGCATGGGTGAGTCACATATTTGACAGACAAATATAAATAAATGCAATGTCAAATGAGGATCGTACAGGCGAGAATGTTGCCATCTTAAAGATGCATACAGTAATGCCCTAAGTAATCGACTCCTTAAACACTGCAGAATTATGGGTAACTTTTCAGGATTTAGTCGGAAATATGGCTTGTTGCCATTCATCGGAAAGCTCTCGGCGAGAGCTTTCCGATGAATGGCAACAAGCCATATTTCAGACTAAATCCTGAAAAGTTACCCATAATTCTGCAGTGTTTAAGGAGTCGATTACTTAGGGCATTACTGTAATCCGTACTAATGCTCCTAAATTACTATTTCTTTGGCTTCGGGGGTAAAATATATTTGATTCGAGTCGAGGAACCCACACATCAAATAACAATTTTTTAAATCTGTTATTTTTCACCACCTGGAATATTTGCCGGCCTGGCAAATATTCAACAAATGTCGACTGGCATACTCTCGATACCAAATTGCATTGAACAAAATGTTTATTGTAACACTTTTTGGGCAATCATTATACTGTAGTTGACAGTAGTTAGCATTATTTTTTGGCAATTAATCGATTCTAATAACTGAAGTGGCATTTCAAGAAATGTTGTTGTTGTTGGAATCTGATATGGGGACCATCAAATCAGATTGTGTACCTTTAAAATAAAGCTAACATTTACAATTATTAGACAATCAAGAGCACTACATATAAAGATTAAAAATCTAGCCTTCTGGTAAGAAGAAATTCGCAAAGCACGTACACTTGTGACATATGTATCTAGTTCTCAGTGTATAACTGATGTGGCCATATCAGACTTGGACTTACACTAATGTCTGCAAATCAAACGAACAAAGTGTGCTTATGTCTTTAATATCATATCAGATTTGCCGTATCAGATTCATTTACAAGTGGATATATCTGGAGGAGTGCACATTACAGAAACGCAGCATGATATTAACAAAAGAAACATGCTTGTGTAGAGTCCATAATGCTCTGGGCTCAGTAGACCAATCTCTGGGAGAGTGAAGGCAAGACTTCCTTTAATACTGGTGTCGCACTCTGTGATTGCTTCCAGGGCAAGCCTTCAAATAGTGTGTCTGTCATTTGCAGAATGAGGTCCCCAGAGGGTGAATTTAGTGATGCTACCCCGCATAGCAGGCTAGCATCACCAAATTCACCCTCTGGGAACCTCATTCTGCTGAGGTGTAAGCAGAATGAGGTCCCCAGAGGGTGAATTTAGTGATGCTAGCCTGCTATGCGGGGTAGGTTAACTAAATTCACCCTCTGGGGACCTCATTCTGCAAATGACAAGACACACTATTTCAAGGCTTGTTCCAGGGACCAGCCAATGGGGCGACTTGGGACACATCTTCCTAAAATGTGCCACTTCTCCCTATTTTTTTTTCCAAGGGAGAAGTGAATTCTTTCTCATATACCAGTATGTATATACCCAACATTATCATATTTCAAGTATACTTACTGATTATAATGGTGTTCTTACTCACTATAATGGTTATTTAAATGGGCTCTTGTGTGGCATAATAATTAATGGATCATAGAAGGGTATAATGTTGGGGTGTAAATTGAATGTCAGCCAATGTTACTTCTCCCTGATAACAGTTTACTATAATAACCAAATGTGGAGAAGTGACTAAATATCCCAATCTGAAACCTCTAGATTGGTCCCCCGACTGATTCATCACATTTAAAGATCCTGTGCCAGTGCATTCTCTTATAAATGTGAGTCTCCTACAGGGAAAGTCTTCTGTGTTCTTTTGTCAACCCATTTTTTTTTTATGACATGCCAAAAACAAACTTTATATCCAATCTTCATTTCCATCTCGTATAATGAGATTTACTTAACCAACCCAGAGTCAAT
The DNA here is from genome assembly GCA_032622095.1 of Siphonodentalium dalli. NCBI lineage: Eukaryota > Metazoa > Mollusca > Scaphopoda > Gadilida > Siphonodentaliidae > Siphonodentalium > Siphonodentalium dalli. The sequence goes on from CP136063.1 coordinate 256,680,166, forward strand.
TATTTCATTGGATGCTGATTTCATGGTTTTGTCAAACCACGAAATCGACAAATAATAGACCCCAATGAATTAAAAGGATTTTATAGTATTATCTGTTCATAGGTATGATGTATGCTTTTATTACCTATTAACCTAAACACCCCTTGAAATGAATAACAGACCGTTCCAATGAATACTTTTATAACTGAATGGGAGAATCCATCCTGAATGCTAATTAAGTTTATTCAGTAAACAAAGGCTATGATCACGCCAATAAACCTTACCTGCAGATAGGCCGATAAACGACCTTGTCATCAGGATGACAGTCTGGAAATGCGTAGTGACAAAGTAGTTGTCGAGCTGGGTCCTCACACAGTGGATCGTTCACATGCTTCGTCTTTTTCAGCTCCGACCAAAGTTCAGTGACGACCCTTTCATGGAGATCTAAGGAATTATCAACAGATGAGTTGTGGAACACAAGTCTGTTACCTAGAACCTTCTTACAGAACGTTCCATTGTATGGTACACATGCCCCTCGAACCCTGCAAAAATAAAAAGAATGTGTTAATTTTCACTTGAAATATAATTTTATTTATGGAATAAGGTTTAATTAAAGATATGTTTATAGAATCACTAGGGGATTGTCAGTTAACCCTTTACCCAACAAACCAGCCAAAACCGGCCAAATAAAGCTACAACAGCCTAAAATATCTTCGGTCTGTCTCAATAGAACCATACACATATGGATATCATTGGAACCGGCTCCTTGACCACATTGTGATGGTTACAGTTATGCCCTGTGCCAATGCATTCTCTCATATTTGCGAGTCGACCATAGGTCGCCTCGCATATATAAGAGAATGCATTGGCCTAAAACAAAAAAAAATTATCACTTTTTACCATTTTTTCTTACATTCTTTAACAATTTTATAATTTTTAATGTGTTAAGCCAATGCATTCTCTTATATATGCGAGGCGACCTATGGTCGACTCGCATATATAAGAGAATGCATTGGCACAGGGCCCTTCTGTTGGGTAAAGGGTTAAAAATGATGGGTGAATGTATTGGAAAACTAACCCTTTGATGACGGGAGCTGCTCTGGTGCAGCATTAAAGATCCTTTGCCAGTGTATTCTCTTATATATACATATATCTATACAAGTCTCACATATATAATAAAGAGGTGACTAAAAGTCCTTCTAGTTAATGCCTAGAGCCTGTAAGCTTGAGATTGAGCCTCCCTGGAGGACCATCCTCGCCTATATTTCTATTCTCTTATACATGTATATGAGAGGCTCCCTATGGGAGACTCGCATATATAAGAGAATGCATTGGTGCAGGGTTTTTTTTAATAACTTCCGGAAGCTCCATTCATGAAAGGGTGAAAGAAAACATTTTAACATTCATCACAAATTGCAAGTTGCAATACACTGAATTAAAATAAACTGTTCAGAATTTTCTCTCCCTCCCCCCCCCCCACCAGAGAGCTTTTTGCAGCTGCATAGTGTTCTCAGAGGCATCCGTATATAGTGATTGTAAGTAAAAAAAAACACCTTTATGACCTTTCGATCACAGGTTTTCTTTGTGTATAGGAAAAAGTAAAAGTATGCCATGTAAAAAAGGGAATGTGGCCTGTTAAATATAGATTTCAGGGTTGCATAGGGATGGCAAGCATGGCATAGCAAGGTCATCTACTGAATATATATATATCTCAGAGTCGTTTATACATAATATGTAGCCTTTGTTTTAATTAAAAATAAAAATAACTGACCAGCTGATGCCATATGAAACATCTGACTTAATTACCACAAACAAATGACGTCAATAAATATACTATTACTTTGTATAGGGAAACCTGGTGATAACTGTAGGTGGGCATGTCATAGCAAGGATTATAATCTTAAGCTACAGTAATGCCCAAAAATCAACTCTTAACCACAGCTGAATTACGGGTAATTTTTCATGATTTAGTCGGAAATATGGCTTGTTGCCATTCATCGGAAAGCTCTCACTGACAACAAGCCATATTTCCAACTAAATCCAGAAAAATTACCCATAATTATGTGGTTAAGGAGTCGATTATTAAGGGCATTACTGTACTGAATTCATCCTCGTTTATTTATATAATACATACAAAACATAGTCCTATTTTAAATTTAAACCTGGAAAAACAATCACCTGATGTCGCCTGAAACATTGCAAGCTCAACCACTGCAAATAGACTCGTTTATACGATAAATCTTAGTGTTTTCTAATTCAGTGCATCCCAATTGATATATACAATGAATTACATGTGCTTGATTATATTGTAAAGGGGTTTAGATATTATTTGAAATATAAAAATTTTGTCTTACAACCCAGGGAATGGGGCGTTTTATATATATTTTCCCTGTTTCAAAGGGTTAAAAGTGTGTGCCATAAAACAGAATAAAATTATACCATCATTACTATTATAGAAAAAAATATATCACATGGACAGGGGAGTTTATCCTGAAAAACCTGATGCCAGTGACATGAAAATTGGATAAATGACAAGTCCAAATTTCAAACAGCAATTTTCTCAAATAATTATACCAATGATAAATGCTGATAAATAACAGATAGTAGGTGATAATGGGCTAAAGTTTTTCTTGTCCTGCTGTGATAGCAGTTATATCCACCAACATATGATAGTAATTTAGGTGTGGACAAAACCCAGAAAAGGACAGAATGCCACATAAAATTTAGTTTGTGGGATAATTTAAGGGCTTAAAATTTAATTTGACCTTTTATATGCATGACCAGAATGAGACTGACATATGCCACCACAAAGCCTAATAATGAGATCGTTCAATTGACTAATTGGACAAAATAAATGCAACAAACATCCAACCAGAGATGTATATAATAATCAAAATTATGTCCATGTTCCAACTATTAAAGGGACCATTGAAATGCTATGGAAACATTTAACGAGAAACTTCATTTGTACTTCAGAACTAAAATTCTATTTTTATTTATGCAGGCTGTATGGCCCCAGGATTTCCAAGACACATGGGGCTACGATCACACGACAGGAGGGCTATAGCTATTGTTGGGCCGACCATTGCAGGGTGGGGGACTGACTATTGCAGTGGGGGCTAACCCTCAACAACAAGGAGCCCCCCTGACCCCTCGCCTAGTGCCACACCTGAGAGAGAGAGAGAGAGAGAGAGAGAGAGAGAGAGAGAGATAGAGAGAGATATAGAGAGAGAGAGAGAAAAAAAAAAGAGTAAATTTTGGGGGAAATGGTCTGATCAGGTATTAAAATTGACATGAATGTGACATTATTATTAATAGGGTACTTAAAGTACACCAAAAAAGTAAAGGAAGCAAAGTGAAGTCCTTCAAGAAGAGATAAGAATGCCTAGACCTACACCACAGCATTACTACCTAAATTGTATTAACCCTTCCATGACTGGAGCCTCCTCAAATTTTGCGAAAACCCTGTGCCAATGCATTCTCTTATATATGCGAGTCTCCCATAGGGAGCCTCACATATATAAGAGAATACATTGGCCCAACAATATTACCTTGACCTTGTAAGCCAGTACATTACCTTATTATATGTGTGGCTCCCATGGGAGACTCGCATTTATATAAGAGAATGTACTGGCACAGGGACTTTAATGCTGCACCAGCACACCTCCCATCATGAAAGAGTTAATAGGGTACTTAAAGTACATCAAAATCAAGGAAGCAATGTGAAGTCCTGCAAGAAGAGATAAGAATGACTAGACCCACACCACATCATTACTACCTAAATTGTATTAACCCTTTGAGTGCCAGGTCCGATTTTTGTATAAACCCATATACCCTGTGCCAATGCATTCTCTTATATATGCGAGTCGACCATAGGTCGCCTCGCATATATAAGAGAATGCATTGGCTTAACCATTTTTTTTTTTTATTTTTTTTTTACAATTTTAATATATTTTATTATATTCTTTAACAGACTTATTGTGTAGGTTTAGGGCCGATAATATCGGCCCCTGGCACTCAAAGGGTTAAAATATGAGAATATGAAACCAGCTCTATCCTGAGAATCTTCAGATCAGCACATGGCCAGGAGGATCATTTTCCATTTGTGAGATATAAAACCTAACCTATTTATGTAGAAATTATTTCAATAGCAACTGCCAGTCCCACATCAAGTGGTGCTGTGGGAATCTAAGTACCCCCAATCTGAAGACAGCTGATGCCCTCATATCAATACCTGATGATTAGGTGACACATTAACATATACTATTACTGCTGAAATTATTAAACCATTTAAAATTGTTGGCAAAACTGGAAATATGAGACCGATAGCATGTGACTTAGAGTGTTGAACACTAAATCTTCTTGTGTGACATTTTATACTTTTTAATAGGCTATAAACTTCACCAAATTCCTAAAGTGTCTGCATGGATGAGAAACTACTTTATCACATGACAGGTATAAGTTCCCATGAAGGGTTTTCACATCATTTTTTTTTTTTTTCATTTTGGAAACCTTTTGGCAAATAATTGGTACACAATACAATAATTACACTATTCAATCAATAGAGTTCAGGAAAAAAGGAACAAAGGCCTTTCAACATGAAGCCATGCTGTTTTGATGCTGGTACAGTAGTTAATATCGATTGTCATATATCATTATACTATTACTTATACAACATTATCTCCTGTAATTTGTCATTTTGTGATACTATATATTTGACTATGTATTGGTGTTACCTTCATGAACCATTCCATGACTGGAGATTCCTGAAATTTTGCGAGAAACTTTGTTCACATACATTCATTTGTAAGGTTTTTCACCCAAAAAGTTCAAGAAACAGCCCTAGGGTGTTTGTTGAATTTATTAGCTCAACATACCTTCAAATGAATGAGTGGGAATTGATCATCCAAACTGTTCCAAATGTATCATTTTACTGAGAACTGAATAATAATAATAATAATAATAATAATAATAATAATAATAATAATAATAATAATAATAATAAATGAATTTATATAGCAAAAAAAAGTTCAAGAAACAGCTCTTGGGTTGAACGTATTAAGCTCAACATCCCTTCAAAAAATCATTGAGAGGGAATTGATCATCCAAATGTATGATTTTAGATCTGAATTCAAAAACTCCATTCTGCAGAAATTGCAGGGTTCCATGACTGGAGCTTCCTGAAATTTTCCGAAAACCCTGTGCCAATGCATTTTCTTATATATGTGAGTCTCCAATAGGCTGCCTCGTATATATAAGAGAATACATTGGCTTAACAATATCTACCTTGACCTGTAAGCAAGTGCATTCTCTTATATATACAAGGATCCCTATGGAAGACTCACATATATAAGAGAATGCACTGGAACAGGATCTTTAATGCTGCACCAATGCAGGGTTAAGTACAAAGACAATCAAAATATTAATTTTAGCAAAGGAAATGTGTGTGTCATTTCAAATCAACCCCAATTCATTCTGAAACAACAGGAGGGAAAATATTGAAATAATCTGGTAGATCTAGTGCAATCAAGCCTCAGTTTAGTGTACCTGTCATTTGCAGAATGAGGTCACCAGAGGGTGAATTTAGTGCTGCTATCCTACATGGCGGGCTAGCATTACCAAATTCACCCTCTGGGTACCTCATTCTGCATGGCCTAATCTACTTTTGGAGACATAGACTCAGATTTGAAATTCCCATTGGGATGTACACCCATTGGGAACCTCGATTATGCAATGTGTCGTCTGCCAATTTGGGGATATAGAGAAACTAAACTAAATAGAAATAGAATCTAATGTGAAGAAGTTTCTATAATATTTTGATAATAAAGAAACTTTCCAGAGAAGATAAGGTCTAAGCAGAATGAGGTCCCCAGAGGGTGCATTTTGTGATGCTAGCCCGCTATGTGGGATAGCGTCACTAAATTGACCCTCTGGTGACCTCATTCTGCAAATGACAGGCACAGTAAAAGGCTTCAAGCCTGCAAATAGCGTGTCTGTCATTTTACAGAATGAGGTCCCCAGAGGGTGAATTTAGTGATGCTATCCCGCACAGTGGGCTAGCATCACCAAATTCACTCTCTGGAGACTCATTCTTCTTAGGCATCATCTTCTGGGAAGTATCAAATTAACATTGGTTTTAGTTACTTTTTCCCTTCTGGCAAGTTTCTATATCCCCTAATTAGCAGAAGATATAATTCATAATCGAGGTGCCCAATGGGTGAACATCACCAACTTCAACTGAGAACTTCATTCTGATCCTAGGTCTACCATAGCAGTTGATGGGTTAAGCAGAATGAGGTCCCCAGAGGGTGAATTTAGTGATGCTAGCAGCCTAGCCCGCTTTGCGGGATAGCGTCACTAAATTCACCCTCTGGGGACCTCATTCTGCACATGACAGACAAGCTATTTGCAGGCTTGAAAGGCTTGAGTGCAAGTGCACTCTGATGAAGGCATCAAGGTTGGCTTTATCTCAGAATTAGAGAAGAAGGAGGCAATGTTCCAAATAGTATCAGAAGTTACACCCTGCCACTGACAAAACTGATAAGATAATGATGATAGGGGACAACTAGATATCAGTTCGGTCAATTAACTACCCATTGCCTATCAGGGAAAAACAAATTACTCTTGGCAAAGGGAGTGTAGATAGAACAATTTTCAGAAAAAAAGTTGATACTGTTTCTTCTGGAAGGCAAGATAACTGGTGGGATATCAAAATCTTGGCAGCTTTTATTGTTCATGAGAAAAAATACACAATTTAGTTGAATTCATTGCCTGATGAGGGATGGAAATAATGACATTATCTCTCTATTAACCCACTAAGTCACTCTAACAGAGAGAAGTACAAAACCTGCATGTACGTATTCTGTAAAAGTGCATGTATCCCTTTTGCGCTATGATGCACTGGAGCGTGAATGTACTAGTATTTCAGAATGATACCAATTTGAGACAATGATTTGATAAAGTAATTGAAAAATAGTTTTAATGATGTTATTTACCATTTCATGATGGGAGCTGCACTGGCCTACAAGGTCAAGGTAAATATTGTTAGGCCAATGTATTCAATTATATATGTGAGGCTCCCTATGTGAGACTCATATATAAGAGAATGCATTGGAACAGGATTTTCGCAAAATTTCAGGAAGCTCAAATCATGGAAGTGTTAATTTCCTTGGTGTTTGTTCTGTATTTAATCTGGGTGGAAAAATTCAATCGTATCAAGTCTCTCATTGAAACTGTCTTGGGAACATATCTCCATTATTTTCTAGTGTCGTATGATCTATAAATGAGACATTACCCATTCTGGGTAACAAAATACCACTTTCAGCAAACCTGGGTAACAAAACACCAGCTTTGAGGATCTGGGCAAGGGTTGGTACCTGAACCCATGGGAAAACAACCAATTTGGCCTTTATATGTCTAAACTATATAAAGTGGAATGCAGAAGAATTTCTAGACACTTGTGGATTGCCAGGAATATCACTGGCGACACCACTTCCTCTCTGCTTTCTGTCCCAGTCTTCCCAGCTAATTTCGTAGCATGTTGCTTCTATTAGACAACCATGAGAGTGTTCTGTTAGTGGGGACTATTAACCCTTTACCCAACAGAAGGGCCCTGTGCCAATGCATTCTCTTATATATGCGAGTCGACCATAGGTCGCCTCGCATATATAAGAGAATGCATTGGCTTAACACATATTAAAGAAAAAATGGTAAAAAGTGTTAAAAAAAAGTTTTTTTTAGGCCAATGCATTCTCTTATATATGCGAGGCGACCTATGGTCGACTCGCATATATAAGAGAATGCATTGGCACAGGGCATAACTGTAACTATCACAATGTGCTCAATGAGCCGGTTCCAATGATACCCATATTTCCATGGTTTTATTGAGACAGACCGAAGATAATTTAGGCTGTTAGGGCGTTTCTGGGCGTTCTGTTGGGTAAAGGGTTAATCATTGCATAATGCACAGAGATGACAGAGGCTTGAACTGGGTGTGTAGCTCAGTGAAGACAAGTACTCAAGCTCAAAGTAAACCAAGTTTATTTCCTGAATGTTCACTAGCCTATGGCATCTGTTGATATAGGAATTGGCAGCTGGTTCCAACCGATTTATGAACCACTGCGCAATTTCCTGAAAAATGCAAACTTCTTTAATATGGCCAGTGTATTTACTTCACTTTGTTGGGGTGGTGTGTAAGATTGGCCAGTACTGATCGTCAAAATGTTGTGCTGATAAAGACAGCTACATGTACTCATGTAGTTTTACACCAAAAAATATTTCTGTCATAGGAATGTCATAATCTGAAACAACAAAGGTCAGAAAATAATAAGTATTTCTGTCATGTGCAAAATATAATAAATATGCAATGGTAAGGGGCAGAATACAGTAACACTCTAAGTAATCGACTTCTTAACGACAGCAGAATTATGGGTAACTTTTCAGGATTTAGTCGGAAATATGGCTTGTTGCCATTCATCGGAAAGCTCTCGGGGACAGCTTTCAGATGAATGGCAACAAGCCATATTTCCAACTAAATCCTGAAAAGTTACCCATAATTCTGCTGTGGTTATGGAGTCGATTACTTAGGGCATTACTGTATCTGTGTTGGGTCGTGCGATTTGTCTCAACTTTATATTTGTGCAGCGTATTATTCTCTATTGACTTAGGATTATGCTGTACGGAGCTTGTACCGAAGAGAATTCTAGCTTGTGCTTTATACATGTATTATCCAGACTGTATATTTTTTATTTTTGAGCCAGTAAGTAACTAACAACCAGTGGCAGTGCACAGCCAAAAATAAAACCTAATAATTCTCACTTTTGTGACAAATTCCTTCCCAGTTCCGAGATAAAAAATTCCAATAAATATGTGGACTTTTTTTGATAAAAAAAACACAAGGTATGCAAACTTGGACATAATTTTGCATGTTGTGAACAATTTCAAAGAAAAAAAGGGGAATAACTCCACTAAAAAAAAGTCAGACGGACCTCATAATCACATGTGCAGTGCAGGAGGTTTCAATGGTACTAAATAATTGTGTTTTTTTAAAATTGACAGAAAAGTGTAGGAATATAAGCTTGGACAAAGTTCCATACAGACGGATGGACAGACAAGCTGATTCATAAATTTTATAACAGTTTACTCATTCAGAGTGCTTTGGGTCCCTTTCAAACAAGCAATGTCAGTCAAAAAATAATACCATATTTTAGTGTCTTTTGACCACTGAAACAAGCAGCTGTCCTCAATCATAGATATGGTACATAAAAACTCTTATGGAAACCAATTAGATCTATATTAACTGAGCAGGCCACTAGACTCCCATGATATAGACTAACACATGGATTTAATGCTGTACAATTTATTCCCAAAAATTTCATCAAGTCTTCTCATTATGACCAGGCAGTTTATGAAGCAAATACATTAGGAACAGGTATTGTAGAGGAACATCTAGAATTGCAGCCACCTGTGATATATCAGGCATTAATAGAGTCCAGGTACAGTGTCCTAATCTCTTGTTTTCAAAATAATGTTGAGGTCTGTTAATGCCCTGTGGGAAAAATATTTGGTCAAACTGGAATCATGGTGGGATTTGTTAGCATTTACTGGTGAATCCTTCTAAAGCCAGCAGCATGTGTGTTCCTGTGTGTATACATTTACTTATAACAGCTAGTATGTGGGTCATACCTGAAATTCTGTGAGTCTCACCAGTGGAAATTGCAATTAAGAAATCTGTAGAGATGATTCTCAATGGTGAAAAAAATTCACTTTTAACATTATTATATTTTATAGATTTGGATTCTTAACCATTTCATGATGGGAGCAAAGCTGGTGCAGCTTAACCTCTTCGCTGCTATGACGTCCGTATCTATTACGGACGTAAAAGTGCACGCCGTGTGCTATATGGTCCGTAGGTACTACGGACCTACTTCAGTACACTAGAAGTAGGCCATCATACATAACTGGAACTCAGAGATTAGTGCATCGGAATAACTGTATCTCGACGTTTCAAACAGTGTATGATGTTCCACGATTGTGAACAATAATAGCCTTTCAGCTGAGTCACTTTTATGGTTCTTTTGACATTCCCGCTATATTTTCCCATTGGAAAATGCCAATAATGTCAACAGCCCAGCACACGACGTCATAACGTCATTTAGCAGCGAAGAGGTTAAAGATCATGTGCCAGTGCATTCTCTTATATATGCGAGTCTGCCATAGGGAGCCTCGCATATATAAGAGAATGCATTGGCACAGGGTTTTCGCAAAATTTCAGGAATCTCCAGTCATGGAAGGGTTAACACTTTCATGAACATAATGGCCGTGTTGTTTCCAGATCAATACAACTGAAAATAAATGGTTGTGCTGTTAATCGTGCCAGGCCAAGGTCACCAATAGAATCACCTAGAGGTCCCAGTCTGGTGGCACATTTATTTTTGGCAGCTCATCATCTAGCTTGATACAATGACATTTTCTGTATTAAGCACACACCATTTAATAATAAGTGTGGCCTGAATGTTAAAGTGACCCAAGGCACCCACAGTGGTAGATAATTCCATGAATAATCTACTTTAGCTTCCCCGTAGAGATCATATTCCACCATATAGCACAAAACCTGGGAACATTTTATATATTTTTATATTCTGACAGGGAACTTTATGACATTGAAAAAACAAGGCAGGGAATATATTTATTTGTTAATATTTGTTCCTCAATAATCTAATTCACATATTGCATTTTTGTTTTAGACTTTTGTGAGCCGATACCGCAATAGACATTTAAAAAATTACCTAGGAGAAATTTCATAATTGTAAGTGACACAAAGAAAATTCGCTCACAAAATATTTGATTCGAGTCGACAAACCCACCTATCAAAGCTCAGAGTTATTAGATATTGATTTTTTAAATCTATTATTTTTCACCATCTAGACTTATTAGTGGCCCAGTAAAAAGTCGATGAGCTGATGTTGTCAGATCAAACTGCGGATGAAGATGGATAACCCTAAAATCAAGAGGCCTTGTTTTGATAATAAGGCCAAATTTCGTCGATCAACATGTTGATAAATAACATGTTTCGGGCAATTTTATACTATAGTTGACTATGGTTAGCATTACTTTTGGGCAATTAATCGATTCTGATAGCTGACACGGCATTTCATAAAAAGTTGTTGTTGGAATCTGATTATATAGGGACCATTGAATCGGATTGAGTACCTTTAATGTGCAAATTGAAATGCAAGTTAATTATCCAAAAGGGTCAATTCAGATCAAGGGAGCTTTTACATGAAAAAAGTAGGTTAATTTTTTTTTTTAAATAAAATAAAAGTTATATTTTACCAGAGTTAACACCTAGTCCATGGGAGGAGGGGGTGGTGTAAGCAGAGTTAGTATTAGCACATAGCGTGCAAAAATAAGATATATCAGTTGGCCTGAGAATGCTAACGGATCATATTCCATATTTAATTACCCAATTCATTCTCATTTCTATAATAGTTTCGTGCCTAATTGGCCATATATACTGCAATGATACCATTATCATCATAGTCTAGACAGGTGGTGTGATATCTAAGTTACAATTCCCTCATATTTATACAGCCAACACAAACAAGTTCTCCATGGATAAAATTTAGAGATTTATCCCCAGAAAGTGTAAATTTTTGTGCAGCAGCCATGGATAGTTTAACCCTTTCAGTGCCAAGGGCCGATCTCATCGGCCCTAATTTACGGTCTGTAAAATCGGCCCTAAAAAAAATAAAAAATAAATTTGTTTGTTAGATTTAAAATTTTTTATTAAAATTGTAAAAAATAATGAAAAATTGTTAGGCCAATGTATTCTCTTATATATGCGAGGCGACCTATGGTCGACTCGCATATATAAGAGAATGCATTGGCACAGGGTATATAGGTTGATACAAAATTCGGACCTGGCACTCAAAGGGTTAATGTTCGAGAGACAGTAAAAATAGCTCAGTCTAACAATAAAGGATTTAAAGATTAATGCACTGATTAATGGAGAAAAATTAGTTTTATTGATTGAAAATAAGGTAGCAATTTTCTGTCAATGATAAAATTGGAATTTTTTTTACATATCATATTTTTTAATGGGAAATCACTGCAATGCATATAGAAAATAACCTCGGTCACAAACTTGCCTAGATACATGCATTGTTTTAAATTGATATTGAAGACTCCGCTGAGGTGTTCAAGAGTGGAATAGTAAACAATGAATTTTTTTTTATATTGATGGCAACATTTTTTATAAATGAACTACATTGCCAAATTCTGTTTTCAGTTGGTTCTCAGTACTCAAGTACGAAGGATTCACTCCCATGCTGACTCGATCGAGCTCTTCGTGTTTGATAGATGGCTTATGATGGTGTAATGCACCTTTCCTACTGAGCCACACGGGCCCTCTACCTCATGATATGTGAGCAAAATGTCAAATTCTGTCTTCAGTTGGTTCTCGGTACTCAAGTACGAAGGATTCACTCCCATGTTGGCTCATTCGAGCTCTTTGCATTTGATAGATGGCTTATGATTGTGTAATGCCCCTTTCGGACTGAGCCACCCGGGCCCTCTACCTCATGATATATGAGCAAAATGCCAAATTCTGTCTTCAATTGGTTCTTGGTACTCAAGTACCTGCAGTATTCACAGCCAAGCTGACTCCAGTAGACCACACAAGGTTATCTGAGCAAGATGTTCGTTAAATGTCAGATAAGATGTTATATCAATTATATTTTATATGAACAGACAAGGAATCTTATCTCCAAACCCCAAAAAACTGGCGCGATAACACAAAAACATTGTTCAGCATATTCATTTGTTCTTGATGTATCATTTACTTTTTTGTTGTGCAAACAGACAAAGCAAACATGCAAACAACATGAGAAATCACTTGCACAGGGACACGCATGTGCCAGCCTTAACAATTAGGACCTACAGATGCTAGGGTTTGTATGGTCTATCTTTCATAAGCAATACAAGCTGCAATATTTTTCTGCAGCATTAGTGGATTTTTTTTAGCACCTTGGCACAAGACAAAATGCTTCTTTTGTTCATTCATGAATGCCAGATGACCAAGATGATAAAACCAGCGAAGGTTTGAGATAAAGGGATTCTTTGGGGCATATATAGTTGGGAAAACATGCCATTCCCTATTCATGAGAGAATATTTACTCTCATACAATAATGCCCTAAATAATCGACTCCTTAACCACAGCAGAATTATGGGTAATTTTTCAGGATTTAATTGGAAATATGGCTTGTTGCCATTCATCACTGAGAGCTTTCCAGTGCAACAAGCCTTATTTCCGACTAAATCATGAAAAATTACCCATGATTCTGCTGTGGTTAAGGAGTCGATTATTTAGGGCATTACTGTACATACATTTGTGTTGTGGAACCTGAATGCAGGATGTTGGTTGGTTGGAATTGTGTCATGTGACATCATGTGCGAGCCCCGACTTGCATCCATAATTGTATGAAAGCAACTTGCAACTGGCTAGCAAAATTTCAATTACAATGGGAGATAAATGCTCTTTTAGTGTGAACTGAGTATAAATATAAGGAATGGATGTTGGTGTGACAGTGTTCATGTTCCACACAAAATGTCAGAGCAACTACAGTAATGCCCAAAGTAATCGACCTCTTAACCAAAGCAGAATTATGGGTAACTTTTCAGGATTTAGTCGGAAAAATGAGAGCTTTCCGATGAATGGCAACAAGCCATATTTCTGACTAAATCCTGAAAAGTTACCCATAATTCTGCTTTGGTTAACCCTTTACCCAACAAACCGGCCAAAACCGGCCAAGTAAAGCTTCAACAGCCTAAAATATCTTCGGTCTGTCTCAATAGAACCATACAAATATGGATATCATTGGAACCGGCTCCTTGACCACATTGTGATAGTTACAGTTATACCCTGTGCCAATGCATTCTCTTATATATGCGAGTCGACCATAGGTCGCCTCGCATATATAAGAGAATGCATTGGCCTAAAAAAAATCTTTTTTTAACACTTTTTACCATTTTTTCTTACAATCTTTAACAATTTTATAATTTTTAATGTGTTAAGCCAATGCATTCTCTTATATATGCGAGGCGACCTATGGTCGACTCGCATATATAAGAGAATGCATTGGCACAGGGCCCTACTGTTGGGTAAAGGGTTAAGAGGTCGATTACTTAGGGCATTACTGTAGCATTCATACTCCATGCAAGGCTTCAAATAGTGTGTCAGTCATTTACAGAACGAGATCCCCAGAGGATGATGCTACTCTGAACAGCGGGTTTAGCATTGCTAAATTTACCCTCTGGGGGCCTCATTCTACTTAGGCCTCATAATCTGGGAATTACTTATAGTCTCAAATTAACATTGTTTTTTGTTATTTTTTTTCCTTCTGTTCATATTCCATATCCCCAAATTTGCAGAAGATAAAATGAATAACAATTGGAAAATATAGGCAGAAACAAATGCACAACCGACTTTGAGGACCTATATAATTATGCTATGCACCAGAGGCTAGCAGATTCAATTCGAGATTAAATATCAGATTTCAAAATCTGCGGAGAAGCAACCCTGCAAATAAATAGTTTCTGTCATGTGCAGAATGAGGTCCCCAGAGGGTGAATTTATATATATAATTTAGTGACGATATCCTGCATAGTGGGCTATAACATCACAAATTCACCCTCTGGGAACCTCATTCTGCTTAGGCCTCAACTGCTGAAGGAGACCTAGGATCAGATTGAAGTTCCCCAGTTGACGTTGGTGATCCTCACCCTGCAAATGACAGACACAATATTTGCAGCCTGCGGCGAAGTGCTTATTCACAAGGCCCCAATATCCATGGCATCCACAATTCCAACAAACATCTGGAAAGCAGTTGATAACTCAGAGAATCAAATCTTAATCAAAATAAAATCAGTGCAGAGAAACCTATCACAACCATTTGATTGACAGGGACTCCTTGTTTCTCCTGCTTGTCAGCCAGACCAGTGAACAATTTATAGGTGTGAATGATGACTGCCCACACAGATCTATGATAGGGGCGAAAAAGAGAAAACAAAGAGGATCCCCACCAGATTCCATAGATAGCTAACATAGCTCATTATCAGCAGATTGGATGAACAGGTGGAAGTATGTGGATTCAGCTCTGATAAAGAAGGTTTGTTCAAGATTCAAGGCGAACAAATTGTAGGTTTTATCACTTGCTCACTATAATGATACTGGTTGGCACTAACTGCAGAATTAGTCTCCCTAATATCAGAATATACCCAAGGTAATAGTTGCTAAGTCAAAAATATTACATTCCATAGCATACATTATATGTGACCTGCCATATCAAATCCAGTCGTAAGTCGGGATTTTTTTTACCCTGTGCCAATGCATTCTCTTATATATGCGAGTCGACCATAGGTCGCCTCGCATATATAAGAGAATGCATTGGCCTAACAATTTTTAAATAAATGTTTCTTACAATTTTTAGGACATAAAATAAAAAACATCCATTACCCTGCAGGGAGCCCCACACATATATAGAAGCATATAGAAGAGTGTAGTCAGCTCATGTTTGTCTGGGGCTCTGTATGGGTGAAATTATAAAATTATTAAATAATACAAGAAAAAATTATTAAAATTGTAAAAAAAATTGTTAGGCCAATGCACTCTCTTATATATTCGAGGAGACCTATGGTCGACTCGCATATATAAGAGAATGCATTGGCACAGGCCACAGGGTAACAAAATCCTGACTTACAACTGGATTTGATATGGCGGGTCACATATGCAAGTTTGTCAATTTCAGAAAAAAATTACATGACACCTCCAGCCTAGCTCAATGATTTATGAATTATTACGCGCACCGCGTGTATACTGTCCTAGAGATTCTAGATAGCTGTGGGCGCTGAAATTAACACGGGTGTTTTATTTATAGAATGGGAAATTTTGGGATGATTAAAAGTCGAACTGTGAGCCGGAGGCCGAGTTCGGTAAAAGGTGTAGTTGGGAATTTCAATTTTGTTTATTGTCGTTAATTAACGTTATGTCAATATATTTTTGGTTTGTGATAAGCTATGTCAATTACAAATAAAAGAAATGAAAAAGATAATTTGTAAGTCTTATATTTCAACTTTTATAGACTTTTTTCGTTCTCCAGCCCACTGGGGGTTGTGGTCGGAGACGGCAGAGTCGGCCACCGGTTCGTTAATTAGGTGCTGGTTGTTATTGTTATTTTAACGGAATTCTGAGTTGGTCATTCGCAAAACCAATATATTTTATATTCTATAATTACAATCATGTGTATATACTATATGATCTTGAGCGCGTTACCATTTCTGACATTGGTTTTCTTGTACTTGTATGATGAGCATACATTGCAAACACATTGACATGGCCAGCCAATTACACAAACTTTAGAAATAATTTAGTCCAGTCTTATTTTAAATCTGACAATAATCTTATGGGATTAAGTCTCTGGAACTGTGATTCAGATTTCATTTCTGTATTGATGGGACTCCATTTCATTGGTCAGACTGGGGGCTATTTCATTGGTTGTGCCGCTAATTGCCAGACAGCTCCAGTCTCTATAAAGCTGTTACCTATTGCAAACACTGCTTCATGGTTGGTTATCTTTAAATTGCAAGATCCGACATGTTGACAATTTTCCCACATTGACATATGGCGAAACACAACAAATTTTATAATACAGAATGTAGGTGACATATTCATAATTCATTAACCCTTTACCCAACAGAACGGCCGTGTGCCAATGCATTCTCTTATATATGCGAGGCGACCAAAACACATTAAAAATTATAAAATTGTTAAAGAATATAAGAAAAATGGTAAAAAGTGTTTTTTTAGGCCAATGCATTCTCTTATATATGCGAGGCGACCTATGGTCGACTCGCATATATAAGAGAATGCATTGGCACAGGGCATAACTGTAACCATCACAATGTGGTCAAGGAGCCGGTTCCAATGATATCCATATTTGTATGGTTCTATTGAGACAGACCGAAGATATTTTAGGCTGTTGAAGCTTTATTTGGCCGGTTTTGGCCGGTTTGTCTGGTTTGTTGGGTAAAGGGTTAATATACTCATCACAATCTAGGGGACACCATCTTTAATTTTTATCAGTCAACGATATTTATTACTGATTATTCATTCGCATCTTGTTTTATAGCTACTACATGTACTGAATACTATGAATCTCACAAACATTTATTACACAATTCTGCTGTGGTTAACCCTTTACCCAACAGAAGGGCCCTGTGCCAATGCATTCTCTTTTATATGCGAGTTGACCATAGGTCGCCTCGCACATATAAGAGAATGCATTGTTTTATCACATTAAAAATTGTTAAAGAATGTAAGAAAAAATGGTAAAAGGTGTTAAAAAAAGTTTGTTTTTAGGCCAATGCATTCTCTTATATATGCGAGGCGACCTATGGTCGACTCGCATATATAAGAGAATGCATTGGCACAGGGCATAACTGTAACTATCACAATATGGTCAAGGAGCCGGTTCCAATGATATCCATATTTATATGGTTCTATTGAGACAGACCGAAGATATTTTAGGCTGTTGAAGCTTTATTTGGCCGGTTTTGGCCGTTTTGTTGGGTAAAGGGTTTAAGGAGTAGATTATTTAGGGCATTACTGTAGGCATTTTGAACGTGTCAACCAAGGACAAGAGGAGTCTATGTAGCTACAAAATAGCAGTGATCAGAATTAAATATCTTATGAATGAAAATGTTGCTGAGCTAATCATATATCAAATGGGGTATGAAGAAAACTATTTATTGCACAACGAAGTAGGTATCTAGAAGCTTGACAACCATTCATGAATTTTAAATGATAGTACCATAGCATTATGAAATACTCTTCCCCCAGCACATACATAAATCTCTACCCTATGAAGGGTTTGCGTGACCCTGATCATGTTTCAACATTCAGCCCCAAGGCTTTATGTGCATATGATTAGCGTGCTAGAAATCTTGTTGCATAAAGATTGAATATGTGATCATCGTGAGCAAATATTTGAAGAGTATATGAGTATATATACCACCCAGGTGCGCAGTATTCCAAGCACACAGATGTGACATATGTGACATAATTATGACATAGTTATGTGGCGCTGACACATGAAGGTTCCTCATTATTGAAGTTCTCCTGGACATCTTAGCCTTGATTTATGTATGCAGTAATTTTAAAGGGGCTAAAGACCTTTTAAGTGTGTTCATGCAAAATAAACATACAGTAATGCTCTAAATAATCGACTCCTTAACCACAGCAGAATTATGGGTAACTTTTCAGGATTTAGTCGGAAATATGGCTTGTTGCCATTCATCGGAAAGCTCTCAAAAAGTTACCACCCATAATTCTGCTGTGGTTAAGTAGTTGATTATTTAGAGCATTACTGTAAAAGTCTGTGAAATACATGTAACTATCATCAACAAGTGGGGTGAAGGAGAAGATCGATCACTCGATATTTTCGCCCAACCCAGGCGCTTCACACCCCACTATACCCTCTATATACATGTATAATCAAGAAGTACAGTAATGCCCTAAATAATCACTGAGAGCTTTCCGATGAATGGCAACATGCAAGCCATATTTATGACTAAATCCTGAAAAATTACCCATAAATCTGTTGTGGTTAAGGAGTCGATTATTTAGGGGATTACTGTACATACATAAAAAAATAGACTGTCTTTGTTCTTGTTTTCATTATTAATAACTCTCCAATAATGAGATTGTTTAAATACCATTGTAATGTAAACATTACTGTTACAGTGGAAATACCGATAAAATTCCGAAATACTGATAGAAGTAAATTAAGTCAAATAAGATAACAATTAAAGTTTAATCAAAACTTGACGGTAAATATTGGAAAAGATCAGTGTTGAAAAATATTCTGAAAATCATATTCAGAATAAAATATTTAACTTACTACATGTTTAATGATGTTTGTTGACAAATCACTGTAACAGTTTTGTTTACATAACAATGTTTTCAACACGCAAAATTTTGTTTTTGGAGAACTATCAGTAATGAGTATATGAACAAAGTTTATCTAAAGGGGGGAAAAAAGACTAAAAGTCCTTCCTGTTCAAGCCAAGTGGGGTCAGTGTTTGGAGGGTGTAGATTCAGTGGATCTCACGTGTTTTTCTTATTTGAAGTCCCCCCACGCTTTCTGGATCGCAATTAATTATGTCAATGATACGATATGATAGGTCTCCATGATCGTGGTCAGGTAGATTGTAGTGAAATGCTACCGGGGTGTTCCTGTTGTGGTGTATGTCTGCTTGATGTTCTGATAATAAGTCTCATTTCGAAATGCCATTTAGTTTCACCTACGTATTGTGTATTGCATCGTTTGCAGGTAGCTTGTACGATTGTGTTTCTATCGTAACCACGTGCGACAAATTGTTCAGTGTATTGTCTGGCGTGTTCGTGGTAGTCTGTGACGTCACTACAAATACGCCGGATGATTAGGAACTGGCTAAACGGAATGCCCCAAAAGGTGGGTTTCGGGTGGCAGGAATCAGCCATGAGATAGGCGTGGGAGTCAGTCGGTTTCGTGAAGAGGGTGGTTGTGATATCTGTAGGGGTGCGTCTGATTGTGACGTTTAGAAAATCACACACGGTCGTGCTATAATTCGCGGTGAATTTGATGGTCGGATGTGATGTGTTGAAATACTCGATGAATATTTCGAGACTGGATTGGCCATGTGTCCATATAAGGAGGATATCATCGATACACCTGAGATAAAGGGTTGGTTCATCTTTATCTTTAGGAGTGGCCTTGTTATTCCACTCCTTTTGTAGGTTATTTAAGGAGGTTTCAGCTGTTGTTAGTTTACTGGTGACAGTGTCTATTTTGACATTGATGATATCCATGCTGGTTTTTGACGAAATTTCTTCCAGACGTTCTTTTTCGAGATGCAGGGATGGGCCCTTTCGGTGAGGGCAGTAACACAGAGAGTCCTCTCGGGCTTACTCCGTGTAGCACGCAGGATTCAAGGAATTCCAGGTGGAGTGAAAGTTTAAGTTTCTTGGTGATTTGGTTCCGTATGTTGCGGTATTTTGAGAAATTATCTTCTGTGATACATGCTTTGGTGTATCTTGGGGGTTCCTCGTCTATGCGTGTGCGTTTATGGCTTGTTGCCATTCATCGGAAAGCTCTCGGGGATGAATGGCAACAAGCCATATTTCCGACTAAATCCTGAAAAGTTACCCATAATTCTGCTGTCGTTAAGGAGTCGATTAATTAGAGCATTACTGTATACATATATCAACTGGGGAACTTAAATCTGATCCTCGGTCTCACATAGCAGTTGAGTCCTAAGTTGAATGAGGTCGCCAGAGGGTGAATGTGGAGATGCTAGCCCATCGTGCGGCATAACATCACTAAATTTACCCTCTGGTGACCTCATTCTGCAAATGACAGACGCACTATTTGCACATTTTGAAATCCGATGATGCAAAAGGTCTCACATAGCAGTTGAAATTCAGGCTTGTTAACAACAATATATAAATCGGGTACCAACAGTATGAAGTATTTCATTAGCAGTGGAGTCACACACTTCCATGTAAAGGTCTGTCTCATATTCACATCATTTCATCAGCTATACATGTTGGGGTGATGCATTAGGATCTCCAATTTATAGCTTGAATAATCAGTACAAGCTCAGGATGAAGCATTTAAATGGAAGAAAAAACATTAGCCAAGACCAGAGGAACAGAGCTGGCTGGCTCACTTCATAGACACAAATAATTTTGTACACAGCTCGATCAGGATCAGTATAGGAAACGTAGCCCCAGTTACCCCAGACAACTCAAGTTACCCCAGACAACTCAAGTTACCCCAGACAACTCAGTTACCCCAGACAACTCAGTTACCCCAGACAACTCATACTCAGTTAGCACAAGCCTGCAAATAGTGTGTCAGTTATTTGCTGAATGAGGTCCCCAAAGGGTGAATTTAGGGATTCTATCCCACACATCAGGCTAGCATCACCAAATTCACTCTCTGCGGACCTCATTCTGCTTAGACCTCATCTTCTGGGAAGTATCTATAGTCTCAAATTAACATTGTTTTTAGTTACTTTTTCCCTTCTGTTCAGTTTATATATCCCCTAATTTGCAGGATATAATGGATAATCAAGGTGATTAATGGGTGAACATCACCAACTTTAACCAGGAACTTCAATCTGATCCTAGGTCTCACATAGTAATCCAAGACCAGCAGAACAGAGCTGGCTAGCTCACTTCATAGAAACAAATAATTTTTACACAGCTGGATAGTATAGACAACCAAGTGAGTTACCACAGACAACTCAGTTAGCAGTTCACCCATACAAACATCCCCTTACACCTGCTTACACATGTTGAAATATTCAGACAAATCTCTCATTGACAATTAAATGAGATGTTTATATAGGTAAATGATTATACCCTGACATCTGTGAAGGGTTTGTTTAACCAAAGAGTTTTTAAATCATTCTCAAGTGCATCATGAGCCAAATGTGTAGCCACTATGGTGCTAGTGTATTGGTGTCTGATGATAGCCAGTTATGGAAAAAATAAAATGAATTTTTGGGCCAAAATTAGTATTATATTAGTATTATTAGCATTGTTCAAATGTTTGTTAAAAAATTAAATTTCAACTGACCAATTTTATAGGCCAAAGGCCACCGGGTGTATACACGCAATGATATATTAGTTCACATTATTACTGATATATATATATATGTGTTATATCAACTAACGGAAATTAAATTCAATGGACAAAATCTCTTAAAGTGATGTTAAACACTCCGGTAGGGTGATCAAATAAAAATGGAGAATAATCTTGTTCAAAGTAGTTATTTTTACAAATATTATATCTAAATTGACAACACACACCGTCATTCATATGTATTAATTAAATGCAGTGACTCTTGATGGTGAAATCGTTTTCGTTAGTTTATTGCGGATAGATGCGTCCCGAATCTAGTAGTAAATGTTTACAATTGACCGTAGTTCAGATGATATTTTCTATGAAGTGGTATGGTCGATTTGCTTCAGATTTTCGGCGGTGCTTGTAGAATGTTGCATTCCTCCAATTGGCATAGTGCATGAATACTAACTTATCAGTTTCACTCACCCGAATAAGTACATAATATGTCTTTAAACCTGCATGTTATATAATTATATGATAAATACTGAATAAATATACCGGGGTAGTGAGAGCTTTCCGATTAATGGCAACAAGTCATATTTCCGACTAAATCCGTAAAATTACCCATAATTCTGCTGTGGTTAAGGAGTCGATTATTTAGGGCAATACTGTAAACATGTAAATTATATTGTGAAAATCATATAACTGATCCCAGACTTCACATTATAGCTACATGTATATTATCTGGCATTTACAAGCAGTCTTAACCATTTACCCAACAGAACAGCCCTGTGCCAATGCATTCTCTTATATATGCGAGTCGACCATAGGTCGCCTCACATATATAAGAGAATGCATTGGCTTAACACATTAAAAATTATAAAATTGTTAAAGAATGTAAGAAAAAATGGTAAAAAAAGATTTTTTTTAGGCCAATGCATTCTCTTATATATGCGAGGCGACCTATGGTCGACTCGCATATATAAGAGAATGCATTGGCACAGGGCATAACTGTAACCATCACAATGTGATCAATGAGCCGGTTCCAATGATATCCATATTTGTATGGTTCTATTGAGACAGACCGAAGATATTTTAGGCTGTTGAAGCTTTATTTGGCCGGTTTTGGCCGGTTTGTTGGGTAAAGGGTTAACCATTTCATGACCAGAGCTGCGCTGCATGGTGTATCATTAAAGATCCTGTGCCAGTGTATTATCTTAATATATGCGAGTCTCCCATAGGGAGCCTCTCATATATAAAAGAATGTACTGGCTTACAAGGTCAAGGTAAATATTGTTAGGACAATGCATTCTCTTATATATGTGAGGCTCCCTATGGGAGACTGGAATATATAAGAGAATGCATTGGCACAGGGTGTTCCAAAATTTCAGGAAGCTCCAGTCATGGAAAGGTTGAGCATTTTCTGAACCATGAATACACTGATTCCAACATGCTCACTTTTGAATGGTGGGAAGTAATCACAACTGCCTAAGATAGTCCCTGCTCAGTTTAGACATACAGCACACAGTGTGACATTTTACATCTGCGTCAATATACTCAGTATGGATGTACAGCAGCAAAGAGGTTAAAGATCATCTATCAATTCCAGGCCACAATTACAACAGCATATTTTTTATAACTCCCGATTCCAAGACCACTAATAGCTATTTTGTGAATAAAATATGGATAAATCTGAAGACTGGGTGCATAATTTGTCAATAAAGTCATAATAAAGTGGTTTATTTCGATCATAAGATAGTGGTAAATCTATAGTTGAAATACAATTTGCAATGATTGAGTCTGCTGACATAATAGAATTGACTTTCTCGGAAAAACTTTTTGGTATGCCATGTGATGCAGATGTGATAGGACATTATAAAAAATATATTAATTGATAGAAAGTATAACAAATCATGGAAAATTATACTGTTTAGAAAGATTGAATCTCCTTGTCTGAATCAGTTTATGATGTTAACGTTCCAGGATTGTGAATAACAGCATTTCAAAGAATTTTTTTTTAGGATATTCGTGAGAATAGTGATATTCCTATATTTCCACTGAAAAGTTGCCATAACGCCAGCGGCCCAGCGCACGACTTCATGACCTTCAGCGGCCCAGCACATGACTTCATGACCTTCAGCGGCCCAGCACATGACCTTCAGCGGCCCAGCACATGACTTCATGACATAATTCAGCAGTGAAGAGGTTAATACTGCTTGTAATCTTATAGAAAAAAACCAACATCATAATGTACTCGAAAATGGTGAGAAGATGTCTCACATCGAAGGGATTATTCATAGTTTACTTTGGCTATATAAATAAATCAACCAAAAGATGTAGCGAATGGTCTAGAAATTTTTGTTAGCTCACTATAAATCCAGTCCCTATTTTACAATGAATGTTGAGAAGATATAAGTGTTCAAGTAACTTCGGTCATCATTTTTCATGGTTGTGAAACACCAAATTCTCGTTAAAATCAAAACTGTCTGATATCCAATTTTTGCAGTTGTTGGGATAGCCCATAAGTCTAATAGCTAGCTGTTATCTTTGGAAAATATAAAAAAAACAGAATGTTGAAATTTCCAGGCGTGATATCAATCGGTGTTTTCACAAAAAATAAAAAAATAATGACATAAATTCCCGGCCCTGAAGTAGCAGAACATGAACGAAAACCATAAGCATTATTTTTTGGCGATTTATCTAATGGTTGCAAATGAATAGCACATTCTTTTAGGTGAGAAAGAAGTCCTGTAGCTGAGACATTACAAGATGACGTTTTTTTGTAAGTTAAAATGATATCAACATTAAATACACATCTCGTTACTAATTTTTCAAGTGATGCAGCCATTACCTTCAAAAGGCTTTTAACTGATTTAAGGAATATTGTTATCTCATGTCATCTGATATATAGAGCTTCAGTCAGAATGCAGCTCTGGCCATGAAAAAAAAATTCTATATGCAAGCCAGCAAATAGGGTGTCTGTCAATTGCAGAATGAGGTCACCAGAGGGTGAATTTAGTGACGCTACCCCGCATAGCGGGCTAGCATCACTAAATTCACCCTCTGGGGACCTCATTCTGCTTCGGCCCTCAACTGCTATGGCAGACCTAGGATCAATTTGAAGTTTCCCAGTTGAAGTTGGTGATGTTCACCCATTGGGCGCCTCAATTATGGATTTTATCTTCTGCAAATTAGGGGATATAGAAAATTCCCAGATGGGAAAACGTAACTAATAACAATGTTAATTTGATACTATAGATACTTCCCAGAAGATGAGGCCTAAGCAGAATGAGGTTCCCAGAGGGTGAATTTAGTGATGCTAGCCCGCTATGCGGGATAGCATCACTAAATTCACCCTCTGGGGACCTCATTCTGCAAATGACAGGCACACTATTTCAAGGATTGTCTATATACCCCTGGTTATACAAAGGAACTCCATTCCTCATGACAACAGCAATGTAAAGTCATGCACTTTATGAATATAACCGCATATATTAATGTATATTTAAACTCATTCAGCAGCTGGGCTTGAAAGCAGAATGCTTAACCCTTTCATGACGGGAGCAGTGCTGGTGCAGCATTAAATATATGCCAGTGCATTCTCTTATATATGCCAGTCTCCCACATGGAGCCTTGCATATATATATAAGAGAATACACTGGCTTACAAGGTCAAGGCAAATATTGTTGGGCCAATGCATTCCCTTATATATGCGAGGCATCCTATGAGCACTCGCATATATAAGGGAATACATTGGCACAGGGTTTACGCAAATTTTCAGGAAGCTCCAGTCATGTAAGGGTTAACAGAATGAGTCCTAACATGCTAACAATTGGACCGCTACACTATTAATTGGGGGGGGGGGGGTCATTATACAGTAATGCCCTAATTAATCGACTCCATAACCACAGAATTATGGGTAATTTTTCAGGATTTAGTCGGAAATATGGCTTGTTGCACTATTAATTGGGGGGGGGGGGGGGGGGGGGGGGTCATTATACAGTAGTGCCCTAATTAATCGACTCCATAACCACAGCAGAATTATGGGTAATTTTTCAGGATTTAGTCAGAAATATGGTTTGTTGCCATTCATCTTAAACCTGCATGTTATATAATTATATGATAAATACTGAATAAATATAGTGAGAGCTTTCCGATGAATGGCAACAAGCCATATTTCCGACTAAATTCTGAAAAATTACCCATAATTCTGCTGTGGTTAAGGAGTCGATTACTTAGGCCATTACTGCATGTATTTCAAAACCATATTCTCATTTGTCTTTATTAAAGACATATTTTGGACTTCATTCAATAAAACCGACAAGTTAATAGTATCCAAACAGTAGCAGACTTTATCTCCACTGGAAATTATGTAGCAAGCAATCAACTGAGATCCTCGAAAATTGCAACCACATCGACTGTACAATTTCAGAGAACACAACATTTGAACTGCGTAAAAACGTAAATATTAACTACATTTTCGCAATGTATCTGCCAACAATAGTCACTGCATGTAATTCGGTTATAACAATAACACTGGTTTTTCTGCCTATTTGGATATATAATTAAAAAAAATAATCTGAACACATAAGCGGAGTGTACGTTCCCCCCATCACTTTAACCCTTTCATGACTGGAGCTTCCTAAGTTTTATAAAAACCCTGTGCCAATGCATTCCCTCATATATGCAAGTCTCCCATAGGGAGCCTCACATATATAAGAGAATACATTGGCCTAACAATATTTACCTTGACCTTGTAAGCCAGAGCAGTCTCATATATATATAATTGAATTCACTGGCACAGGATCTTTAATGCTGCACTGGCGCAGCTTCAGTCAAGAAAGTGTTAATTAACCCTGATTTGCCACAGGCAGCTTGACAAGTGACTGGTGCATAATACATACATCACCAAAATGAAAAATTAATCCTGACTTTAACACAATACAGAAGGAAGAGATTTCAATCAGATATGGCATTCCAGTAATAAATACATCTGGTACACTGTTTGGTAAAAAAATTCCTCCTTTCTTGCAAGTTAATTTTAAGAGCATTAACATTAACATTATCTCTTCATGGGTTTGAGGTATATCCATAGTGTCACAGGAAGGATCACGTGGTTACCATATGGTTGTCGGCAGCAGTCAAAAATGACTTTTATTCTGAATAATAATCCAACAATAAGATAATTTTTTATGTTATTTCGTAAAAACTAGAGGTGTGGGACTGTCCTTATGTACCCCCTCCCCCCACCCACCAAGCTTAAAAAAATTGACTGAAAAATGTAGGTATACAAGCTCGGACAAAGTTGCATCCTGGGAGGTTCTGGTGGGGTGGGGGGGGGGGGGGGGGGAAGGGGGTTAAAGCAGATTTCCCATAAAAAACAACAACACAGAGGTCACAACAAAACAGCAAAGTTTTCTAAAAATAGTAACAACATTATCCCATTGTCTTACTAGCATATAGAAAAAATTGAATTAGAAACTAAAAACCCAAATATTCAAGAATAAATATAGGTATGATCGGGCCACAACTCTTCGGTAACATGGCCCTCCTCCCCGGATGTTAAATCAGCCATATTCATGGCCCCCTCATCCAAGCTGACTAAACAATAATAAAAAGAGTTTAAAAAACAATACACCTGGGTGGCAAGTCTGAAAGGATACAAAGACCATCATTTGTGTATAACATGGGAAATAAAAACTTTTATATCAATGCCAGAAGTTAATCCAGAAGTACAAATGGCCCATCCCTTCCAAGCCTTGAAATATTGTGTGTCTGTCATTTGCAGAATGAGGTCCCCAGAGGGTGAATTTAATGATGCTACCCCGCATAGCGGGTTAGCATCACCAAATTCACCCTCTGGGGACCTCATTCTGCTTACACCTCAGCAGAATGAGGTCCCCAGAGGGGGAATTTGGTGATGCTAGCCCGCTATGCGGGGTAGCATCACTAAATTCACCCTCTGGGGACCTTATTCTGCAAATGACAGACACGCTATTTCAAGGCTTGATCCCTTCTCTCGCCTCCCATGTTCTCAAGTAATCAAGCCTGAATTTAGTGAGTCTGACATTTACAGAATGAGGTCCCCAGAGGGTGAATTTAGTGATGCTATCCCACACAGCAGACTAGCATCACCAAATGGGGACCTCATTCTGCTTTGGCTTCAACTGCTATGCGAGACCTGGGATCAGATTGAAGTTTCCAAGTTAAAGTTGGTGATGTTCACATATTAGTCACTTCGATTATGCATTTTATCTTCTGCAAATTAAGGGATATAGAAACTCAACAGAAGGGAAAAAGTAACTAAAACAATGTTAATTTGAGATTATAGATACTTCCCAGAAAATGAGGCCTAAGTAGAATGAGGTCCTCAGAGGGTGTATTTGGTAACACTAGCCCGCCATGCAGGATGGCGTTACTAAATTCACCCTCTGAGGACCTCATTCTGCAAATGTCAGACACACTAAATTCAGACTGGCATGTAATCTTGTAAAAACATCAATGAATGAATGAATGAGAAACTTGAAATCAAAACAGTGAATGGGAGACTTGGTACAAGCATGCAATGTTTGCAGTAATGTGTGCCAGCTTTCACTCTATATCATGGGTGTTTTATTTGGGTACAGCACGATTGAGTGATGAATAGTAACCAGAAAGGCCGGGTCTTATAGTACTCCAAAAAGGTGATAAGTTAATAGAATAAACACTACTTCTGAGTAACTTCCGCCCCATGCCAAGAGTGAAGCAGTGAAGATTTTTGGCTAAAAACCCAGTTGGAAAGGTTCCTAATTCACACATTAAAACGTCTGAACTTATGCTATGATGATACCCTATCAAAGTTTGTGATCCGCTTGAAAAGGTTAGTGATGGTGCCCATGAGACATGCTAAAACAAGGTTATCACATCTCTGGTGCAAACTGAGGGGTTTAGTGATCAATTATTCAGGTTCCCAACTATAATTTCATGCCAAAGTATTTCCCTTTGTTTATATTAGTGCTATTTTATTAACCCTTAATGTATTAAAGGTACTCAATCCAATCAGACGCTCCTACATTACTATTTATTTGGCTTCAGGGGTAAAAAATATTTGATTTGAGTCAAGGAACCCACCCATCAAAGCTCAGGGTGATTTACATATAGATTTTTGAAGTTTGCTATTTCTATTGTTTGTGGACCATAAGCACATGGTCAAACGGACGAATATGCGGATGAAGATGGATAAAACAAGTGGTTATTATTACCACTTGATTTTAGAGTTGTCCATCTTCATCCGCATCTTCGTCCGTTTGACCACTGCAAAATGATAACTTTCGAAAAAACATTATGGTAAATTTTCTTAGCAGCAACTGTTTGCCCTACCAGCATCATAGCATTTCAGCAGTACCCAATAGAATCACGGCAAATTAGCAGGACCACTTACAGTAACCAGGGATGTATCTGAGCAAAACACCCTTTAATTCTTCCATTGATTAAAAGCAAGTGTGTAATTGGTGAATGGTTCACTTCATGTTATAGAGCAAAGCGAATAAAAGACACAGAACTATTTGATAATATCGCTCAGAATGAACCTATATATCATAACTGATGATGACTCAAATCTCATAGTCATCTACAAGCTTTGTAGTTACAGACACTGAATCACTGATGATAGTAATATGGTTCCTCATCCAGAAACAACCCCACTACAACCTTTGTAGTTACAAACACTTGTGATATTAATCAAGCTATTAACCCTTTCCCAACAGAAGGGCCCTGTGCCAATGCATTCTCTTATATATGCGAGTCGACCATAGGTCGCCTCGCATATATAAGAGAATGCATTGGCTTAACACAGTAAAAATTATAAAATTGTTAAAGAATGTAAGAAAAAATGGTAAAAAAAGATTTTTTTTAGGCCAATGCATTCTCTTATATATGCGAGGCGACCTATGGTCGACTCGCATATATAAGAGAATGCATTGGCACAGGACATAACTGTAACCATCACAATGTGGTCAAGGAGCCGGTTCCAATGATATCCATATATGTATGGTTCTATTGAGACAGACCGAAGATATTTTAGGCTGTTGAAGCTTTATTTGGCCGGTTTGTTGGGTAAAGGGTTAATCATAGTGTGTCTGTCATTTGCAGAATGAGGTCCCGAGAGGGTGAATTTAGTGACACTAATGCATACAGCGGGCTAGCATCACTAAATTAATCCTCTGGGGACCTCATTCTGCTTAGGCCTCATCCACTGGAAAGTGTCTATAGTCTACATTGTTTTAGTTACTTTTTCCTTCTGTTGAGTCCCTATATCCCCAGTACATATACATATAATGCGATATTAAATCAGGTTTGAATGCGTGTGAACCACTTTAAACTGAGCTTATGATATCGATTACGTCAATTGCACCATGTACAACTATGTAGTGATGTGTTCAAGCGTATATACAAAAGGTGGGGGTTTCAATATTCTTGCCACAAATAATTATGCAGTAATGTGTGAATCAACCGAACCACGAAATGCATTTCCATCTCCCTTGTGAACACAATGAGATGAATGTGATATCAATGAGTGATTAAAACAGGGGCTTAACCCTTTCATGACTGGGAGCTGCGCTGGTGCAGCATTAAAGATCCTGTGCCAGTGCATTCTCTTATATTTGCGAGTCTCCGATAGGGAGCCTTGCACACAGTAATGTTCTAAATAATCGACTCCTTAACCACAGCAGAATTAAGGGTAACTTTGCAGAAGATAAAATGGATAATCGAGGTGATTAATGGGTGAACATCACCAACATTCAACTGTGGAACTTCAATCTGATCCTAGTTCTCACATAGTAGTTGAGAACTAAGCAGAATGAGGACCCCAGAGGGTAAATTTGGTGATGCTAGCCTGAATTCTGGGATAGCGTCTCTAAATTCACCCTCTGGGGACCTCATTCTGTAAATGACAGTCACACTATATTTCAAGGCTTGATATTCATGTGGTTTCTCTGTGGATTTGGCTCACTATTGCAAACCAATATGTGGTTCTACACTGTAATGCCAGAGCTATACACACACTGGTCATCAATTACTCTATAATTGTCAAGGGCCAAAAAAATCATCTTCCTCTTTGAATCCTATAGGATGGCCTTTCAGCCTCTCATTAGTTGAACACTTACAGAATGAGTCAAATCACTATGATTAGTGTACAGACATGTTACATTATTTGTCTCTGTTGTTGTAACGCAGTTGTTCCTATGACTAAGATGTGGCCAGCTACATTACACACCAGTAATATTACTATTGATTTCTGGGATTGCATGGGCGGATATACATTCTGCTCTAACTCTTTAATTTCCCCGCAAAGAAAACAAACCTATCATAACATGGTTTATACTACTTGACTCATCTCTAAGCTCAGAGACTCTGCTAAAATGTGGGAGTCACAAGTTTTTCAATGGGATGTGGTCAGCAATAATATAAACACAACAAGAGCACGCCGTCGGGGCATGGCATAATACGCCCGTTTATGTAGTAGAGTGGGGCAAGGTTTAATTCATTTGTTTGAAACCTATGACTTAAGACGAAATAATAACAAAAATAAAACACAATAATTTGGAAACCGCATATCAGGTAAAATCTAAGTCGAAAAAGGGAGATAACTCAGTCAAAATCAATCGAACTTGATCTGTATTTTAGTGTAGTAAACTAACGTACCAAATTTGGTTCAGTTCACTCGATTCAATCTAAAGTTATCAACGGACGGACGATGGACGGACAACCCATTTACATAATACGACCGTTTTTTCAAACGGGCATATAAAAAGTAGGGGGGGGGGGGGGTAGGTACATGCAAGTGGAGTCACTAATTCATTATCCAGTAAACTGTCATTTCATGAATTTCCAGAACATCACTCCAGATGAATAATGGACCATACCATTGTATACTTGCATAACTGTGGTGGAGAATCCATTCAGTAAAGAAGGGGTTAACACTTTCATGACTGGAGCTTGCTGAAATTTTGCGAAATACCCTATGCCAATGCATTCTCTTATATATGCAAGTCTCCTATATACAAGAGATTGCATTGGCCTAACAATATTTACCTTGACCTTGAAAGCTAGTGCATTTTCTTATATATGTGAGGCATCCTATGGGAGACTATTATATATAAGAGAATACATTGGCACAGGATCTTTAATGCTACACCAGCGCTGCCCCCGATATAAAAGGGTTAAACACAAAATGTATATGACCCCAAAAATGACTGACAGTATTAACCCTTTCAGTGCCAGGAGCCGAACTCATCGGCCCTAATTTACGGTCTGTAATTTTTTAATTTTTTTTGGGGTTTAATTTGTTTTGGGTATGCTTAAGCATGCTATAGCGAATTTAAAAACAAACTGGTTAAAACCTTAGGGGCATGTTATAACTCAAAACTATCACCAAGTATTCATAGTAATAATTTTGATGCCCATGAAAAACATAAGATAATAAGATTCACTGGCACTAAACCTACAAAATAAGTCTGGCACTGAAAGAGAGTAGAATATAAGAGGGTATCACCCCCCCTCCCCCCTGAATCCTGAATACGAGTTAATTTTGGGGGGTGAATCCTGAATACGAGTTCATTTTGGGGGGGTGAATCCTGAATACATGTTAAGAAATAATACATAGAAGTTACATAGACACATTATGATGGCGGTCACGTTATGAGGCCGTTATGATACCATTAATGATACTTTATGACCAGGGACGTGGCTAGAGGGTTTCCGTTGGGGGGTGTCCACCTTGGGAAATTCCAACTGCACCCCCCTCCTTGAGTCAGAATCAGACCGAACACAAGTTTTGCATAATTCCATTTGCACCCCCCTCCTTGCACCTCAGTGTTTAGGCCTAATATCTTCATAAACCATGATTCTATATTCCCGGTATGAGAAAATTCAGATATTTTAACCTGAAACATTGCATAAATCCTAACATCTAGTGGTCTAACTCCATACACATGCACACGGCTACGGGCAAGAGACCACGACACACCGAGCTGACCATCGTTGTTCGGCCGGTGTGAGAAAATTTTGAAATTTGAACAAGAAAATCGCAAATCCTAGCATCCAGACTGGCCTCAACTAAAGCTTTCCTATAGTGTTGGAAATTTCAAACCTCATACTCCCCTTCAGGTTTGAAAATTCTCCAACTGATGACCACAAGTTTGACCAAATGTAGTAAAATATTGTTAAACTTATTAGCATTTTTGTATTGGCCACAGGGGAGAGACAATGACACACCGGGCCGACCATGGTTCGGCCCGGTGTACGAAAATTTTGTAATCTGAACAAGAAAATCGCAAAATCCTAGCATCTAGACTGGCGTCAAGCATTTTTAGCATGTTTATGATGGCACGGTGGTCGAATATGCCCAAGAAGCTATTATACCCACCCATTCACACAGATAACTAGCACAAAATATTACTTTGCGCCATCAAAACCTGCGTCCAAGATGTTTTGCTTGAACCCGAATACCAGTTAATTCGGGGGTATGAATCCCGCGTACGGCTTCAAAACACCCTGAATCCCGCGTACCGAAAAGGGGGGGGTAATACCCTCATATAAGAAACAATTATTAAAATTGTAAAAAAAAATTGTAAAAAATAATAACAAATGATGAAAATTTGTTAGGCCAATGCATTCTCTTATATATTCGAGGCGACCTATGGTCGACTCGCATATATAAGAGAATGCATTTGCACAGGGTATATGGGTTGATACAAAAATCGGACTTGGCACTGAAAGGGTTAAAAACACGAGAGAAGCCTAAGTTCCTAAGCAGGTGTTCATCGGAACAAGACATCAATTTAAAAAAATTAATCAAATGTTTTTAAAACTATATTCAAATACCAGCATAACTGAGAAATATAGACTTGATTCATGTATGAATCATTTACACAGATGTGCCATTTATATCTGTTTATAAATTAAACTCAATAGCCGCCTGTTTAATATGATCTGAGGCAGTGATTTTGGCAGAGTCTCAGATGTTGTAGGACACATGCTGGGGAGAAGATTAACTTCAAATATGTTTTACACCTCTTATATCCAACAACCTGAGTTCAAAGTTCCATGTAGATGAGAATTTGTAAAGACTTTGATGCATTTGAATAGAGCTTTACTATATACCATTTTGCATTTTGGATATTACAAGTGATAACTGACATATGCTTAAATACATATGTGACCCGCCATATCAAATCCAGTCGGGATTTTTTTACCCTGTGCCAATGCATTCTCTTATATATGCAAGTCGACCATAGGTCGCCTCGCATTACAATTTTAATAATTTTTTCTTGTATTCTTTAACAATTTTATAATTTCACCCATACAGAGCCCCAGACAAACATAAGCAGAAAACACTCTTCTATATGCTTCTATATATGTGTGGGGCTCCCTGCAGGGTAATGGATGTTTTTTATTTTATGTCCTAAAAATTGTAAGAAACATTTATTTAAAAAAAATGATAAAAAATTGTTAGGCCAATGCATTCTCTTATATATGCGAGGCGACCTATGGTCGACTCGCATATATAAGAGAATGCATTGGCACAGGGTAAAAAAATCCCGACTTACGACTGGATTTGATATGGCAGGTCACATATTATGGACTTGTTCGGATGGGTGAAATTAATAAGTTAGTACTCAGGCACCAACATGGGGAATGTAACAATCTATTAATATCGCCGAAAATTTATAAGAAATCAACCATACCACTTCATAGAAAACATTGTCTGGACTACCCCTCAATTGTAAATATTTACATCTTGAGTCTGGACACAACTATCGCTGATAAACTAACACAAATGATTTTGTCATGGAGAGACATTGCATTTAATTAAAAAATAAGAATAACGGTGTGTGTTGTCAATTTGGATTATATTCATAAAAAACAACTAATTTGAGCAAGATTATTTTCAATTTCTATTTGATCATCCTACCAGAGTGTTTCACATCACTTTAACTTAGTCAAAAGAGGAGATATGCAATATTGCTGAAACACTGAAGAACAAGGAGGAATAGTGGGTAAACGTACAAAAAATATAAAAGTCTATAAAAATATCATCATTAAGAAGAACATGGAGAAATAGATAAACTCTGTTATTTAATATTCATTATTGATAGTTCTCCAAAAATGAAATTGCGCATGTTTAAACCATTGTTATGTAAACAAATCTGTTACAGTGATTTGTCAACAAACATAGCTAATTGTGTAGTAAGTTTAAATATTTCAATCTGAATGTGATTTTCAGAATATTATTCGATTCTTTGACCAAAGTCCAATGTTTACCGTCAAGTTTTTATAAAACTTTGATACATTTATTGGTAATTCAGCTGTAACATTAATATTTACATAACAATGGTTTTAACATCTCATAACATAACAAAATAATGTTAAAAAAAGTAAAATATATTTTTTGGGATTATGGGATTATAGGGAGAATATATCAAGGGTAGGGGCAGAGATATCCTAGGATGATATTTTTAACACTGGGACTATGCCTTTAACACGTTGACTGCCGACTACGAGTTATCCTGTACATTTTGCAAGTAATTGAAGAGGAGTCGGCAGTGAACGTGTTAACAAAATGTTCACCATGACCCCATGAAACTACCCAGGAAGATAAATGACAACATTTAGTTTATATGGTAGTACCAGTAGTTCTGCTAAAGCCCACATTACCTAATAGTTGTATAATATTTAACATTATGAGTTAATTAATATGTACTTATAAGGATCAGGAGACAGTCATGGAATTCACACAGTCCTTTAAATATTGGACATATTCTGTATCTGATTAATGGAGAATTAAGTTACAGGGATTCACCAAAGTGACTCACTTTATAAAATATATTGAGTCCAAAATTATCTGGGATGGGGTGGGGGATGTATGGGTATCATTCTACAGGTCCCATTTATATCCTTAAAGATACATAATCCCGATTTAACACCCCTAAATTACTATTTATTCAGTTTCGGGGGTAAAAATATTAGATTTGAGTCGAGGAACCCACCCATCAAAGCTCAGAGTTATCAGAGTTCGAATATTTGGCGGCCTGGCAAATATTTGACGAATGCCAACCAATATACTCTCGATACCAAATTGCATTGAACAAAATCTTGATAAATAAAACTTTTTGGGCAATTTTATACTATAATTGACAGTGGGTTATCATTTTTTTTTGGACAATTAATTGATTCTGACAACTGAAGTGGCATTTCAAGAAATGTTGTTGTTGGATTACGATAATATGGGGACCATCGAATCAGATTGTTTACCTTTAAAATCACTGGAACATGTATAGTAATGCCCTAAGTAATCGACCCCTTAACCACAGCAGAATTACGGGTAACTTTTCAGGATTTAGTCGGAAATATGGCTTGTTGCCATTCATCCGAAAGCTCTCCCTGAGAGCTTTCGGATGAATGGCAACAAGACATATTTCCGACTAAATCCTGAAACGTTACCCATAATTCTGCTGTGGTTAAGGAGTCGATTATTTAGAGCATTACTGTATGTATACTTGCAGCTACAGCAGATATGGGTTAACCCTTTGAGTGCCAGGTCGATTTTTGTATCAACTCATATACCCTGTGCCAATGCATTCTCTTATATATGCGAGTCGACCATAGGTCGCCTCGCATATATAAGAGAATGCATTGGCCTAACATTTATTTTTTTATTTTTTTTTACAATTTTTTACAATTTTAATAATTTATTCTTATATTCTTTAACAGATTTATTTTGTAGGTGTAGGGCCGATGAGATCGGCCCCTGGCACTCATAGGGTTAATTTTCTAAGATAAACATACCTGTTATAATGTTTCTCTATGAAGAATATGAAAAAGAGAAGAAAAATCCTTATTAGTTCCATGGTGACATCGTCATAAAACAATATAGTAACAGTTTGCAGAGTGAAGTCAGGACACACCAACACACAATTTACTGAATGTAAACACTGGCATGAGATACCATGCTGTAACGACTCCACCCCCTGGTAGAATGACACCTCAGTGATTATACGCCTCACGGCTGATTGGATGAATGGCTGGGTTAGCTGGTGTGAGTGAGACCTCCTAGGAGGGCTGCTGTTTATACTTTGGAGTCTGTGTTTATTGCCTGATAAGATGTTATATGCTCATTCACATATAAACATAGCTGCTATAGTTATTACTATGGGAATACTGCTCCAGTTTAGTGTGAATCCAGGCTCCAGAAGGAATCTGTGTTTGATGAAGGCAGGGCCTCAAGAAGAAGGGGGGCTCTGACCCTCCTACAGGGATCAGGGTTTGAGCTGCTGTTTGCCATTGGCAAAAAATATTTTCATTTCGCTAAAAAAAAAAAAATTGGGCAAAAATTGTGGCAAATGGGTTTGCTCGGATTGAGTACCTTTAAGAAATGATTTGATTTTTGCTCTTGTTTATGAAGTTATAATTATAAAGTTTTAACACAATATGCAGAGTGCTCAGTTACAGTAATGCCCTAAATAATCGACTCCTTAACCACAGCAGAATTATGGGTAATTTTTCAGCATTTGGTCGGAAATATGGCTTGTTGCCATTCATCGGAAAGCTCTCAGTGAGAGCCTGGCACAGTCAGCAGTGATACGTTGAAAGTTATGTTTAGTTTTCAAAAATGGTACTACCTTTGTTCTTTCTTAACCCTTTGAGTGCCAGGTCGATTTTTGTATCACCCATATACCCTGTGCCAATGCATTCTCTTATAAATGCGAGTCGCCCATAGGTCGCCTCGCATATATAAGAGAATGCATTGGCCTAACAATTATTTATTTTTTTTTACAATTTTTTACAATTTTAATAATTTATTCTTATATTCTTTAACAGACTTATTTTGTAGGTGTAGGGCCGATGAGATCGGCCCCTGGCACTCAAAGGGTTAATAAAACTTTCAACAGTTAATCGATTGTGGTTAAAATATGATGGTCAGAAAAAAGCTATGTTCTATATACTTTTCATTGAGGCTGGTATAATTAATTTCTAACAGGCTCTCAATGTAGAAACATATATCATCACTTGGCACGAAACAGCAAAAGCGAATTATAAAATAGTTTTTAGAGTTTTT
The DNA here is from genome assembly GCA_032622095.1 of Siphonodentalium dalli. Taxonomy (NCBI): domain Eukaryota; kingdom Metazoa; phylum Mollusca; class Scaphopoda; order Gadilida; family Siphonodentaliidae; genus Siphonodentalium; species Siphonodentalium dalli. The sequence continues at coordinate 256,717,913 of CP136063.1, forward strand.
TTGTCTGTTTGGATCATGGACGCAGTCATTGAAACAATGCATATTACAGGCGACATTGTATACCACGCATTTATGATGTCAGTGTTTTATAACCAGCAAGTATAAAACAATAGGTTAATCAACCGAATATGAATGGGCGACAGATAAATTTGTGGCTCACTGTTGCCAGTAAAGGGTGCTTATTAATGCTATTTTGATATTTATTAATAATGCTAACTTACTTTACTAGCTCATTTTAACTGCATCTGTCGTTAGTTTTTACATTATCTAACAAAGATGAAAACAATGAGAATTTCCTTCAATTTTCCAAATTATTCTTTCAATTAAATATGGTAAATCATTTTGAAATTTTGAAATTTGGCAAAAAAAAGAAATTTAATTTGGCAAAAATTTGGTCCAGAGGCAACCCTGCCCTCCTACCTCGATCACCGGGTGCAAACGGGGCAGAAAATGCATTTTCAGGGTCCCCTGAATAGCAGAAATACCCCAAACGTGAGAAAAAGGAACTTTTGTGTTGTTTAACCCTTTACCCAACAAACCGGCCAAATAAAGCTTCAAGAGCCTAAAATATCTTCGGTCTGTCTCAATAGAACCATACAAATATGGATATCATTGGAACCGGCTCATTGACCACATTGTGATGGTTACAGTTATGCCCTGTGCCAATGCATTCTCTTATATATGCGAGTCGACCATAGGTCGCCTCGCATATATAAGAGAATGCATTGGCCTAACAATTTTATAATTTTTAATGTGTTAAGCCAATGCATTCTCTTATATATGCGAGGCGACCTATGGTCGACTCGCATATATAAGAGAATGCATTGGCACAGGGCCGTTCTGTTGGGTAAAGGGTTAAAAGTGAAATACAACAATTTGGTAGTTCAGCATGAACTTGATCCATGTAAGTGTATTTAACATTCTGTTTTACAAACATTTTTATTATTTCTCACCACTTTATGACTGAGTAAATCTGAATTGGTCATCTCAGGTCAAATGTGCCTATCCCACGACGTTCCCCTGGCCATGTGACCAATTTCCTACATATATCCTAAGCTGATAAAGAAATTCTCGTTATTGCTCAAATATGGTCCTTTAAGTCGTCTGAGGTAAAAAATGACGGGTGACAAACATGACATGCATGAAAATATCGTCACCGCTGATGACGATATAAAGGAAGCCGGCCTACTGTGCGTGTAGTTTTACCGGAATATCACGGACGCCGCTGAAACCACATTCGTCTTTACAGAAGGTAATGCATTACACGTATATCAGTAACAATATTGCCTTGACAACCTTTGGGAAACACGTTATATCTAAGATTGTCTTGACCGTTTGACCTGAAAATTTGTGTGTCGTATTCTAAGATATGCCTCAGGACATAGTCAAAATTTGGGCACAATCAAGCCTTGAAATAGTGTGCCTGTCATTTGCAGAATGAGGTCCCCAGAGGGAGAATTTAGTGATGCTACCCCGCATAGTGGGCCAGCATCACCAAATTCACCCTCTGGGAACCTCATTCTGCCGAGGTGTAAGCAGAATGAGGTCCCCAAAGGGTGAATTTGGTGATGCTAGCCAACTATGCGGGGTAGCATCACTAAATTCACCCTCTGGAGACCTCATTCTGCAAATGACAGACACCCTATTTCAAGGCGCAATCGGACATGAGGGTGATAACTTATATATTTTTTTAATGCGCCAAATTCGTGACAAATACACAGACACAGATAAACACTTGGCTTTTATATAGTAGATAGATAATTCTAGGCTTATTCAACTAAATTTATCACTGACATGATAACTGACTGATTACTGTATCCATAGACATTACATAAACCTGTTACTGCACAGTAAAGCACCTGGCTATCATATACCGATAACATCAAGTGCTTCCACAAGTGACACTCATGTAGTTACCAGACAAATAGATGCATTTCCGAAGTTACATCGCAGAAAAAATAGCCAGCACCACAAGGTGATTTTTATCAGTGGAGTTGTAACTTTGATCTGAATTAATGACATGATGTTATTTGAGTCCAGCACACTTGACACATTACTGATTGCAGTCTGTGTTAGCTAGATAAAACTATTATCACATCTGACTGAACCCAGCGAACTCATGATCAGATCAGAACACAATTAAAAAAAAAAATTCCAGCCTTTTATATTTAAAGACATATTAAGCACTTGTTCGGGTGCGTGAAACTGATAAGTCAGGTGCTATGCCAACTGGAGGAATGTAGCATTCTGGTAGAATGAATCTACTAACATTGCCAAAAATCTCAAGCAAATTCATTGTACCACTCCATAGAAACATCGGCTGAACTATACAATCAATTTTAAATATTTACTTCGATTCGGGACTCAACTATTGGCGATAAACGAAAACAATTTCGGCATCGAGAGTCACTGCATTAAATTAATAATAATAATAGATAACAATGATGTGTGCGTTGTCAATTTGGATATAATATTTGTAAAAATAACTATCTTGAGCAAGATTCGTATTCTATTTTATCACCTATCGGAGTGTTTCACATCACTTTAAAGCCACATTCCAGTTTGCGCTCCAAAACACATCTATTGAATACAAGTAATATTCACTTTTTAATCCCCCCCACCCCGCGGTATCGAAATAGGTTGATAAATACCCAAACTACCTTTCTACTGGCATTATATGTCACAGAAAGACTCATTGAAGTCATAAAAAACTTCGAAAATATTCTGTACGCCGGGGTCCCATATAAAATTGGTGCCATTTTCATTCATCCAAATTCGGGAATCGGAAAAGTAATTACTGGAAAAGGTATATATTAACCCTTTCTCGACTAAATGCATTCTCCCACTCAATTATGAATAATATATATTGGAATGGTCTATTATTCATTTGGAGGGGTTTTCAGGAAAAATAAGCAGATTACAGATATTACAAGTGCAGAAGAAGTCCTATTTTTTGGAGGGAAATGTTCAGATAATAATTAAATTCAAAAACTGAACAATGCCTAAGGGATAACTACTCGTCAATGAATATTTAGTATAGAAAGGTTTAACATATTGTTGAAATGAAACGGGATTGAGGGTAGCTAAATGGTTATCATACCATTGCTTGATATTTCATTCGATATTTGTACATTTTGTGAGTTGAGTAATCAAACTACATCAAACTAATTGCAATGCATGAATAATGGGAAACTAAAAAAAAAAGAGGAAATTTATCTGTTTGTGTATGCCAGGCATACTGGAAAATAACTGCACATAGGGTTTTTTTTTTATTCAACAAAATCAAATATTTGCAGAATACTAACTGAACATGAATTTCTGTCTTTTTTAGAAGAAGGAATCATGTTAGAAGCCATAAGGAACTGTTGCTATTGTGTAGAGTATAAATTGTCCCAGTTCTCCCCAATCTGCAAACTAGATGGACGGAGCATGTGGCAAACCAGCGTGATACGCAGGAATGATAGGCAGCATTATCATGATATCAAGCCCTGGCTGCTGTCCATGGTATATGATGTCATAACACAACCAGCAGGAAACCAAATTCAAATGTTGCACTTCTTCTTCAAAAGATAAAATCAGTTCCAAGTTAACAGATTTATGGACTCAAGTGATTTTAAATGATGCTAAATCTCTATCAGATCTATGTTGGTTTTTAAAGGATTTGTGAAATATTACACAGAAATACTCAAAGTAAACAGGAAGGGACAGACATCTGAGCACAGGTGAATGTATGACTTTGGAGAATCTTTGGTTTGGAGTTTACACAAACAACACTGCAGTAGCCTGATGCCTTAAAGGTACTCAATCCGATTAAGCACCACTAAATTACTATTTCTTTGGCTTCGGGGGTAAAAAATATTTGATTCGAGTCCGCCTCACCCACCCTTCAAAGCTCAGAGTAATCAGATATCAATTTTTGAAGTTCGTTATTTTTTAAAATCTGGTCCACTTCCACGCGCTCAAACGGACAAATTACTGACAAATTGCAGGTGTAAGATGGATAACTCTAAAATCAAGTGGTTATTATTGTTAATAGTAATCACTTGATTTTAGAGTTATCCATCTTACACCCGCAATTTGTCAGTAATTTGTCCGTTTGAGAGCGTGGAAGTGGACCAGATTTATAAAAATAACGAACTTCAAAAATCGATATCTGATTACTCGGAGCTTTGAAGGGTGGGTTCCTCGACTCGAATCAAATATTTTTTACCCCCGAAGCCAAATAAATAGTAATTTAGGGGTGCTTAACAGTGTTCGCGCTGGACCGAAAAAAACTTTAGCCAAATGAAAATTTTATTAGCCAAATGAAAAAACCTTTAGCCAAATGTTTTTTGGCCAAATTAAAAAAACTTTGGCCAAATTAAATCACCGTTTTCTGGTCGGTTCACAATTAATGACTAAAACGTAAAATCTAACAGATACAGGTAAAATACACAATAGTTTAAATAATGGTGATTAACTAGGAGTATTTTTATATATATCATTTATTAAAAATTTATTAATCTTTATGTGAAAGAGTGATTTTGGGGGGGGGGGGGGATAACCCGGGATTGTCCTTGCGGATTGTCCTTGTCCGGGATTATCCTTGCGAAAATATCTAAGTGACATCTGGAAACTAATAACTTAATATTGTTACGCCATTATCAAATTACAATCTGTCATAAAAGCATGCATATTATTTTGACTGTATTGGTATTGACGACAAATAGCCATCTGTCGTGATTCCCATTTGGCTGATTAAGCTATTGTCTTAGACTTGGTGCTCATAAACCTTGACTGTCATAAATACAATAAATAAATACCATGTCATCATAAACATGCATTGTGCTGGAGCCCTGTGTGTGACCAGACTGACAATGGGGGATTAGGGGATTAAATGTAAAATAATGACCTTTAACTCTTTCGTGCAGAGTGACGTAATCTTTCTTTTTACGAACAAATTGCTTATATACCTGCGTCAATGCACACTGCAAAACATGCTTTCTTCCCATTGTCATAATTCAACCACGGTCAGTTTAATGTCCATACATCTTTGAATGTCCGTCTTGTGAAAACTAAAGATGATTGCATATCACTTTGGCAAGTGGCAGCGCAAACCCTGTCTGTATATTATGTTAGATTTGGAAATAAAAATATGTTTACATTAAATGTTAGAGCTTACCTTTTGCTGTTACGGAACGATATTTCATAAGTACGAAAATAACGAAATACTTTCGTCACCTAACTTCGTCTTGAATGTCTATATATTGAGCGCTTTTATTAATTAGCTTTCTGACTCCATGCTTTCAGTCTCGGCCATTTGGGGTCAAAAAAGTTTAGCCAAAAGTTTAGCCAAATGAAATTTTTATTAGCCAAATTCGAAAAAGATTAGCCATTGGCTAATTTGGCTACCGACAGCGCGAACACTGGTGCTTAATCGGATTGAGTACCTTTAATACCAGCAAGTGGGATGATCCAGCTTAGATCAAGACACACATTGTATTTTCATTATCAAATTTTAAGATATAACGCCGCAGTGTCATCTTTCAGGGAAAAAGGATTCAAAATTAGTTGAAAAATTGAAATCCATTCTTGTCAGAACAAAATCATATTATTTCTTTGGATATGAAGTGAATGTCCATGACTGGAGCTTCCTGAAATTTTGTGAAGACCCTGTGCCAATGCATTCTCTTATATATGCAAGTCTCCCAAAGAGAGCCTCGCATATAAAAGAGAATAAATTGGCCTAACATATATGTACCTTGATCTTGTAAGACAGTGCATTCTCTTATATATGTGAGGCTCCCTTTGGGAGACTCGTGTATATATAAGAGAATGCACTGCCACAGGCTCTTTAATACTGCATCAGCGGCTCCGGTCACAAAAGTCTTAAAAGGACTATTAAACCCCACCACAAGCTTGTTGTCTCATCCCATTCCAATCTTAAGTCACCAAGCAGTCATAAGTTTATGCTTAACCCTTTACCCAACAAACCGGCCAAAAGCGACCAAATAAAGCTTCAACAGCCTAAAATGTCTTCGGTCTGTCTCAATAACACCATACAAATATGGATATCATTGGAACCGGCTCCTTGACCACATTGTGATAGTTACAGTTATGCCCTGTGCCAATGCATTCTCTTATATATGCGAGTCGACCATAGGTCGCCTCGCATATATAAGAGAATGCATTGGCCTAAAAATATTTTGTTTTAACACTTTTTACCATTTTTTCTTACATTCTTTAACAATTTTATAATTTTTAATGTGTTAAGCCAATGCATTCTCTTATATATGCGAGGCGACCTATGGTCGACTCGCATATATAAGAGAATGCATTGGCACAGGGCCGTTCTGTTGGGTAAAGGGTTAATTCCTGTTCTTTGCTATCATAGTTATTGGTTGTGAATAAAAATCGTTTACACAAAAGATTACACAGAAATACTCAAAGTAAACAGGAATGTACAGACATCTGAGCACAGATGAATAAACGACTCTAGTGCAATCTTTGGGTTGGAGTTTACACAAACACAATACTGTGGTCACCTGATGCTTTAATACCTTGATGCAGGATGAACAAACTTAGAAGTCAAAACACACATACTATTAAACTTCTTGCAGCTTCAAATTTTGAAGATAAAATGCTGCAGTAACATCTATCAATGGAAAAAGTATTCAAAAAATATAAAAAAAACTATGATTTTGGCAAGTTATTTCCAACAGAAGTAATCAAAATGTGAAAAACACTGCTTGAACTTCAGGAAATAAAGCTTCACCTTATTTAGCAATTAATGTTGCTACTTTTTCTATAAAAAAAACCTTATCACTGATATCACAATATTGAATTGAGCGATCGAACAAGATCCCTAAATTAACCCTTTGAGTGCCAGGGGCCGATCGGCCCTAAACCTACACAATGAGTCTGTTAAAGAATATAATAAAATATATTAAAATTGTAAAAAAAAAAAAAAAAAAAAAAAATAGGCCAATGCATTCTCTTATATATGCGAGGCGACCTATGGTCGACTCGCATATATAAGAGAATGCATTGACACAGGGTTTATGGGTTGATACAAAAATCAACCTGGCACTCAAAGGGTTAATAACAGTGCCCTGTCGGATTTGACACTATAAAACTACCAACGGTACATTTTCCGTGCCAAAAAAATAATTGTGCCAATGAGAGCATTTATGATGATTAACCATTTCATGAAGGGAGCTGCGCTGGTGCAGTATTAAAGATCTGTGCCAGTGCATTCTCTTATATATGTGAGTCTCCCATATGGAAACAAGAATGCACTGGCTTGCAATCAAAGTAAATATTGTTAGGCCAATTTATTCTCTTATATATGCGAGGTTCCCGATGGGAGATTTGCATATATAAGAGAATGCATTGGCACAGGATTTCGTAAAATTTCAGAAAGCTCTAGTCATGGAAGAATTAATAGGATGTTCTGATGGTCAGATACCAACTTTCAAAAGAGGAAGTACAGTAATGCTCTAAGTAATCAACTTCTTAACCACAGCAGAATTATGGGTAACTTTTCAGGATTTAGTCAGAAATATGGCTTGTTGCCATTCATCTGAAAGCTCTCCGGGACTGTCAGCGGATTCATGTGATCAACAGACGTTCCCAATGTGTCAAAACTGTTTTAGGTCAATCATATTTATCACAATAACTTCTAACTTGTAGCAAGCGCGAAAACCGCATTTATCTTATCCCGGTTTGATGTTATACTGTGCAATAATTTTTCGCTATATCTTACATATGAGTATATTATATTACATTATATATATATAAGAAAGGACTATGCACACTGTGACCTTTCACCTCATGACGTTGCTGTCGATCAACATAGCAACAAAAAATCTCGCCTCGAAATTGGGTCATATATTTACTTTAGAATGTAGGATGATTTAAACGAATAAATTAATTCATACAAATGGAATAAAATAGTATGTAGCTACATATACAATGAAACACGATTAAATGTCCCTAATAGGACTAATTTCTGCTTTCACTATGTTTTTCCTGACTTCTAAACATCTTTCTCCACATAAAATTTGCAAAATTTCCCATGTTCACTATTCTCAGAATGTGCATGGTTATTTTCAATCTAGTGAATTCTGAATTATAATGGTTTGAAAGACTTTGCTTTTTGTTTCAGAACACTGCCATTTTGATTGAAAGAATTTAACATTTCCGATTTCTGAACATGGATGAATATTAAATCAGGACTTTATCTTGTTATTGCTGACAAACCACCCCCAATGTTCCATAAATCCACGACCTCATCACATGTACTGTAACAGCATATTCATGCGTAACGGGAATTACTCTTCGAAATGACCAAAATGTAGATTAATTTTGTCTCAAAACTGACATATATTTGGCTTAATTTGCCCAACAATGATCATGACATGTAGGTCGGCATAAGATAAATACAACAATAACATAGTATTGTTTTGAGATGTGTGTTATCTCAATGAGTTAGAAGTATGATTTTTCACGAGGCTCTACCGAGCGAAAATCTGACTTCTAACTCATTGAAATAATTTTACACACATCTCAAAATACACTATGCTATTATCGTGTATTAATCTATCCAGTTGTGCACATTAAAACTTAATATGATCAGGTTACATTTATATTGGTTTAACCCTTTACCCAACAGAACGGCCCTGTACCAACGCATATATAAGAGAATGCATTGGCTTAACACATTGAAAATGATAAAATTGTCAAAGAATGTAGAAAAATATTATAAAAAATGTAAGAAAAAATTACAAAATTGTTAAAGAATGTAAGAAAAAATGGCTAAAAGTGTTAAAAAAAAGAATTTATTTAGGCCAATGCAATCTCTTATATATGCGAGGCGACATATGGTCGACTCGCATATATAAGAGAATGCATTGGCACAGGGCATAACTGTAACCATCACAATGTGGTCAATGAACCGGTTCCAATGATATCCATATTTGTATGGTGTTATTGTGACAGACCGAAGATATTTTAGGCTGTTGAAGCTTTATTTTGGCGTTTTTGGCCGGTTTGTTGGGTAAAGGGTTAAACATAATAATTTGTGATCATAGAACAACCTCCTACAGTTGAACTCATGTCATGATGTGAATTATGTAAACCTTGATAAACACGATGTATATATACAGATAGCCAATCAAGCCAAGTTGAGAACGTCACTGTCATTGATAACGAGAGAAAACATACACACTCGCATGATTTTCCGCGAAGTTGTTAGACATACCGGCAAATGGCAAACGTTACCGCAGATATACATGTATAGCAAGGCACATTCGTGCCAAGAATATTTCTGTAGCAACTCAAGTTTGAACTTACCTGCTACGGACTTGAATATCAAATAAATTCTTTTTGAGACAGTGCTTGAGCCTAAAATGTGGTTGTTGTTGCCCTCACATTCGAGCTCGGAGTTTTCGGTGACCCTGATGCGTAGTGTTGACTCGATGACGGGTCCATTCTTAGCATTTTCAATTTCAACATTATACTGCTTTTTGTTTTCAGTGGTAAGCTGCAACAGATAGTTTAATAATTTAATAAATATTTTAATGCTTTAACCCTTTCATTGCCAGGGGCCGATTTTATCGGCCCTAATTTACGGTCTGTAAAATCGTCCCTAAAAATAATAAAGATTTTTTTTTTTTGGGTTGAATTTTTTTGTGTTGGTATGCTTAAGCATGCTATAGCGAATTTAAAAACAAACTGGTTAAAACCTTAGGGGCATGTTATAACTCAAAACTATCACCAAGTATTCATAGTAATAATTTTGATGCCCATGAAAAACATAAGATTCCCTGGCACTAAACCTACAAAATACATGTAAGTCTGGCACTGAAAGAGAGTAGAATATAAGAAAAAATTATTAAAATTTTAAAAAATTGTCAAAAATAATAACAAATGATTTGTTAGGCCAATGCATTCTCTTATATATGCGAGGCGACCTATGGTCGACTCGCATATATAAGAGAATGCATTGGCACAGGGTATATGGGTTGATACAAAAATCGGACTTGGCACTGAAAGGGTTAAAGGGGTACCGTACCGTACGCTAAATCCGGCCATTTATGGGACCATCTCCTTTTATACTCAACAGAATATATGCAACAAATGAATGACAAAAAACACTCATATGTCTATGAATGAGGCAAACAACATGATAATTATAATGAAAATGAATTTATGGCTGGAGTCATAAATTCATTTCCTTATAATTACCATGTTGTTTGTATAGTTCATATGGTAAATGAGTGTATTTTGCAGTAATCTATGGATCAAATTCATTCATTTGTTGCATATATTCTGTTGAGTATAAAATGAGATGGTCCCAATAAATGGCTGGATTTAGTGTACAGTACCCCTTTAAGTGACTATTTGCAGTGTGTACGTAATCTAGTAGATAGCTATTTAAAGGTACTCAAACTGATCAGATGATCCTAAATTACTATTTTTTTGGCTTTGGGGGTAAAAGCCTAATACTTGATTCGAGTCGAGGAACCCACCTATCAAAGAGTGATTAGATATCAATTTTTTAAGTTTGTTATTTCTCGGGATGTATAGTAATATGTGGCCCATAAACACGTGGTCAAATGGAGGGTCTCGGACAAAATCAGATAAAGATGGATAACTCTAAAATCAAGTGGTAATACGGTCACATTTCGTGATACTTTAGTGACAAATAGGCCATAGGTTGGTTATCAATAAATGGCTGGAAAAAATTAGCAAAAATGGGAAACAGTTTTGGGTAAATGTATGGGCTGGTCCTAAAAATGATCAAAACCAAAAAATGATCATACATGCCTGAAATGTTTTCTGACACCTCCCTGGTGTGTACAGACACCCACCTGGTGTGTACAGACACCCCCCCCCCCCCCCCCCCCCCCCCCCCCCCCCCCCCCCCACGGTGTGTACAGAGTGTAAGAATAGAGCGATAAAACTAGTGCTGAAATGGGCTGAATTAATGCAAACTATTGAACTTGAAACAATGCTAAGAATGGTAGAAAAGCAGACTATTTTGTCGTCTTGCTGGGTCAAAGTTTTCTCTAAACAAGTGCTTTTTCATGGCTCATCATGAACTAGTGTGGGATGGAAAAATGTCTCCATTAACTGAGTGGGGAAAGGCCTATATTGGGATAAAGGATTAAAATTATAAGAAATTATTAGACAAATTAACACTTTCTTACTAAATACCCATTGACGAGTAGTTTCCTTAGGCTTAGGAACAGTTCAGAAAATATTTTCAACAAATGTTTGTTGAACTTATTATCTGAAAAATCCCACCAGAAAATATGAATCCTACTTCACTTGTGTAGGTCTGTCGTCTGCTCATTTTCCCTGTATTTGTATTTTATATGTTGATTTTCTGACTATATATCATTTACATGTGTTGAATAAACTATTGAATCTGAGGACCGGATGCATGTAATCCAATATACCAATCGGACAGAGGACCTGATGCGCATGTGATCCTGGCAATTAAAGAGTTAATGCCGCTATGCTTGCTGGACTGTATGCATCAATAAATCAATTTCTGACTTAGTACAATCTAATGAGGATACTGTTAACATTATTGTATAAATGTACTTGTTATAACTGAGTGGGAGAATCCATTTAGCATAGAAGGTTTAACCCTTTCAGTGCCAGGTCCGATTTTTGTATCAACCCATATACCCTGTGCCAATGCATTCTCTTATATATGCGAGTCGACCATAGGTCGCCTCGCATATATAAGAGAATGCATTGGCCTAACAATTTTTCATCATTTGTTATTATTTTTACAATTTTTACAATTTTAATAATTTTTTCTTATATTATTTAACAGACTTATTTTGTAGGTTTAGTGCCAAGGAATCTTACGTTTTTCATGGGCATCAAAATTATTACTATGAATACTTGGTGATAGTTTTGAGTTGTAACATGCCCCTAAGGTTTTATCCAGTTTGTTTTTAAATTCGCTATAGCATGCTTAAGCATACCCAAAAAATTCAACCCAAAAAAATCTAAAAAAAAACAACAATATTTTTAAATGTTTTAGGCCCGATTTTACAGACCGTAAATTAGGGCCGATGAGATCGGCCCCTGGCACTGAAAGGGTTAAAGAGAACTTGAGCCTAAAATTAAATCAATTAGGCAAATCAAATTGTTTCTTAAGTTAAGCGCGCGATGATTGACTGATGAATTTATTGTATGTCCAACAAATCTTAGTCTGCATTATATAAACATGTATTTTCAATGTTATCAACTCTTCCTTATTTGAGTTCATTGATGTGTAGTAATAATAGTAGTAACTGGTAGTAACATACTCCACCTACAGTCAGATTTCCCACATCACCACCTTCTCACATGTTGCAGGGAAATGATTCTGGTCAAGAATGCTGGACATTACAGACTTACAGTAGCAAAACTAACTATTACAAAGGATGATTTATATCAGTCATTTATAGCATGGAGTTATCCCACTTGTTGTGAAGAAATAACTATACACTGTAGAGTTACTCATCTTGAAGCACAGAGAGGTAGCTGTCAGATGGAGTAATTGCATACTAGTACTGCTCTGGACCCACAACTATAACAACTAATGTAAGATAATTTTAACACTTTAGTTGATATATTTTCTGACAATTTATATTGTACACATATTAACCATTTCATGACTGGAGCTTCCATAAATTTTGCGAAAACCCTGTGCCAATGCATAGCTTCCCATATATAAGAGAATGAATTGGCCTAACAATATTTACCTTGACATTGTAAGCCAGTGCATTCTCTTATATATGCGAGACTCCCTATGGAGCGCAAACTGAACCATCTACTGTCGTCAAAGGGTTAAATGCCCTGGGGTGGAATAGCGACAATTATTATATACGTTGAGTTCACAGACGGTCATATTGTCTTTTGATTGGACGAAGCGCCATCATGAGCCAGAGAGTAGTTTTGACCATTGTCCATATGACTCCAATAGCAGATGAGGCCTAAGCATAATGAGGTCCCCAGAGGGTGAATTTGGTGATGCTAGCCCACTATGCAGGATAGCATCACAAAATTCACCCTCTGGGGACCTTATTCTGCAAATGACAGGCATACTATAATCAGCTTGATGTCATCGTTTTCAAGCCATTCAATACATGTAAGCCATTCCATACACATGTGTGGTATGGAACGTTAACGACACATGACAAAATGACTTTCGCTCAACAATGAAACTGGAACTTTATAAAAGCATCATCACACATGATGAAATCAGGAAATAGCAAGCCTTGAAATAGTGTCTGTCATTTGCTGAATGAGGTCCCCAGAGTGTGAATTTAGTAATGCTACCCCACATAGCAGGCTAGCATTACCAAATTTATCCTCTGGGAACCTCATTGTGCTGAGGTACGTGTAAGCAGAATGAGGTTCCCAGAGGGTGAATTTGGTATGCTAGCCCGTATGCGGGGGTAGCATCACTAAATTCACCCTCTGGGGACCTCATTCTGCAAATGACAGACACACTATTTCAAGGCTTGGGAAATAGCATGAAATAATTCTTCCGAAAGCATCATAAATGATAAATTAGGATGTGAGGTGTGTAAGAAACACAGAATCACACACATGTGTTACTGGCAAATAGTTTTTGGTACTCTTGCGATCCCGGCAGGTTAACACTCAAGGCCACCTCTCAAGCTATCCTATCTATACACTGATAGCCAGGAACAAATGTGTGCAGTCAGGCCTGATTATAAGGTGCCTGTCATTTGCAGAATGAGGTCCCCAGAGGGTGAATTTAGTGATGCTATCCTGTATAGCGGGCTAGCATCACCAAATTCACTGTCTGGTGACCTAGAGAAACTAAACTAAAAAAGAAATAGAATCAAGTTTCTATAGAAATTTGATAATAAAGAAACTTTCCAGCGAAGATGAGGCCAAAGCAGAATGAGGTCCCCAGAGGGTCAATTTAGTGATGCTAGCCCGATATGCAGGATATGGTCACTAAATTCACTCTCTGGGGACCTCATTCTGCCAATGACAGACACGCTATAATCAGGCTGGTGTACAGTTCTCTCAATGTGATATAATTTTATATGTATGAACTCACCGATACACCGTTGAGCCTCCACTGTATTTTCGGAGGAGGAAATCCTCCATAAACACAGAAGACACGAACCACCGTGTTATTATCTACGACTAGTTTCTCAGGAGACATGTCGATTAATTCAACAGGAACTGAAATTATAAAATACAAACTAATTTAACCCTTTACCCAACAAACCGGCCAAAACCGGCCAAATAAAGCTTCAACAGCCCTAAAATATCTTCGGTCTGTCTCAATAGAACCATACAAATATGGATATCATTGGAACCGGCTCCTTGACCACATTGTGATGGTTACAGTTATGCCCTGTGCCAATGCAATCTTTTTTTTTTAACACTTTTTACCATTTTTTCTTACATTCTTTAACAATTTTATAATTTTTAATGTGTTAAGCCAATGCATTCTCTTATATATGTGAGGCGACCTATGGTCGACTCGCATATATAAGAGAATGCATTGGCACAGGGCCCTTCTGTTGGGTAAAGGGTTAAAAACCCATATCAGTTTCACAATAGTTTTTTTTTGCATTCTGTGTTGTTAAAGACATAGTATGGACTTGTTCGCGTGAGTGAAACTGATAAATTAGTACTCAGGCACTATGGCAACTTGAGGAATGTAGCATTCTACTAACATCGTAGAAAATTTCAAACAAATCGACTGCCGCACTTCATAGAAAATATTGTCTGAACTACGCTTAATTCTAAATATTACTTCTTGATTCGGGACGCAACTTTCGGCGATAAATTAACACAAATTGCTGGTAGAACAATTATAGAAACTGAATTGAATTAAAATTGGATCTATTATTTTTGGGACTTTATTTTCAGTAAGTTTTTTGAAACAGATGGAACTTTATGTCCAGTTTTAAAGGCCCACGTAATTTTCGAACCCCCAGATAATTTGATATTAAATATACGCCATATTATATACCATTTGAAAGAGGAAGCTCCAAAACATTGTTACAATAACTTATTTCATTTTATAAACTCTCAACATGTTGTTTGTGTTCTGCAGCTCAAGTTTCATTATTTTCAATGGAAGGGGAATAACTCTATATCTTAAAGGTACTCAATCCGATAAAACTCATCTCAATTACTATTTCAATGGCTTCGGGGGTCAAAAATATTTCATTCGAGTCGAGGAAGCCACCCATCAAAGCTCAGATTTTTTTAGATATCGATTTTAGAAATCTATTATTTTTCATTATCGGGAATACTTTCTGTCCCAGAACACAGTCAAAATTGCGTTATTATACCACTTGATTTTAGAGTTATCCATCCTTGTCTGTTTGAATAGTGTTTTGGTGTACACATCTCGAGCAGATTACGAAGTTGAAGGCAATTATTAGTACTCATCTCGAGAGAAATAACAAATTTCAAAAATCAATATATCTAATAACTTTGAGCTTTGTTTGATGGGTTCCTCGACTCGAATCAAATATTTTTTACCCCAAAAGCCAAAGAAATAGTAATATAGGACCCTCTGATCGGATTGTTGTTGTTGGAATCTGTTGAGATGGGGACCCTCTGATCGGATTGAGTACCTTTAAGATATAGAGTTATTCCCCTTCCATTGAAAATACATTTTTAGTTCGAATTATGTTGCATTTTGGGTGCAATATGAGGGAGGCATGATCTTTCTGTGATTTCAGCTGTTTTCTATTTCTCTATGGGCATCTTGTGAGACACAGATGTTTCAAATGATGATGAATTATAGTATTTGTTATTAAAACCGTATATCAAGCACTATAAAAAAAAATCGGAAACTCAAAAATTAAATGGGCCTTCAAACTGAGAACGGGATTACCTTCCCCTGAGTCAACCCGCCTTTCTGCCGTTTTCGGGGCGGGTCGTCCCAATAAACACGGGCGAGTTGTCCAGAAATTGTTAATAGTAATTATGTTCTGTTATGTTCTTTGATGAACTGTGTTGAACCTGACTGAAATATCCGAATTAAGTGCAGAGGATTTACCATTTGCACCTTGCACTTGTGTTGGAATTTTCCAAACTGTTACATCACAAGAAATCTTTCCAATCTAATGGTATCACCCCACCCCACCCCCACAGTTGGAAATTTCTAACAGAAGTGATGGCCATTTCACTTTTATGGAAAGTAGCAAAAAATTGGACATAAATTTGGGTATTATTGAAAAAAAAATTCACTTTAAATTCTGGTTGGAGTTATCAAACTATTAGACCAAATTCAACCAAGCCTTGAAATAGTGTGTCTGTCATTTGCAGAATGAGGTCCCCAGAGGGTGCATTTAGTGATACTACCCCCGCATAGCGGGCTAGCATCACCAAATTCAACCACTGGGAACCTCATTCTGCTGAGGTGTAATCAGAATGAGGTCCCCAGAGGGTGAATTTTGGTGATACTAGCCCGCTATGCGGGATAGCATCACTAAATTCACCCTCTGGGGACCTCATTCTGCAAATGACAGACACGCTATTTCAAGGCTTGGTGTTGGACATATTGTTAGTAACCTTACTTCCATTTCATTTTCAGTGCCTATCTGGACACATTCATTCTATTGTAAACTCACTTTATTCCAGGCTTATTTCCTTTTTCACATTATATTATTCTATTTACTTCAAAGTTTTAAAAAGTTGCTGAAAACATATCTGTTTCGTCAATGTTTTCAGTTGCCAAATTGACATTATTCGCACTTATTTTCGATTCACTAATTTTTTCATATATTCCAGATTCGTGATTTGTTACTTTTTAGCTGTTTTTAGGTAGTATTTTAATTCTCCTTGGCCTCTTTTAAACTCACATATCTTTTTGTAAAGCTCATTGAAACTAATTTACCGTTTTTAAATGTAAATAAAATAATAATAATAATAATAATACTTTTACTTATACTCCATTTGTTCATATTTATTTGCATCATCCTGAAATAGCGGTTTGTTTTATGTCACCTAATTTTGCTGGTAAAAAAAGTGGCAGAAAACAGAGGTGAGATAAACTGCTAACTATTTTTTTTAGATTGTATGGACACTTTACCCAACAGAACGGCCCTGTGCCAATGCATTCTCTTATATATGCGAGTCGACCATAGGTCGCCTCGCATATATAAGAGAATGCATTGGCTTAACACATTAAAAATTATAAAATTGTTAAAGAATGTAAGAAAAAATGGTAAAAAGTGTTTAAAAAAAGATTTTTTTAGGCCAATGCATTCTCTTATATATGCGAGGCGACCTATGGTCGACTCGCATATATAAGAGAATGCATTGGCACATGGTATAACTGTAACTATCACAATGTGGAGCCGGTTCCAATGATATCCATATTTGTATGTTTCTATTGAGACAGACCGAATATATTTTAGGCTGTTGAAGCTTTATTTGGCCGGTTTTGGCCGGTTTGTTGGGTAAAGGGTTAAGTAATGGCTAAGAAATTGGAGCTCTTTTTGCTCCCGCAACGAATCGCAAACCTTACAGACATTTTGTTCCAAAGCCCGAACTTAATTAAAAAATTAGCAAAAATAAAAACAAATTCGGATTTTTTTTGTTGCTTTCATATATGATTGTAGTTATCTCAGGCTCTGAAAATCATAAATATCTAAACAATCACATGAACTTTTCAAAAAACCTTTGGGGTTGCTAATATTGTGAGCCCATGTCGCCATGCACGTGGTTGTCGCCACATGGTTGTCGATTTGTCCCTGCTCCTCGTCGAAAACAATGCCATTAGCCCAGCGTCCCTGTTACTAATAGCTGGAGCTACCGATTAGATGATTGATCGCGGTGGCATGCGGAACTGACGCCATGGAATATAACGTATTCGATTTGACATACTCGCTGAAAGTCATGATATTCACAACCAAAGTATTTATTATTGGCGGGAAATATCCGGTAGAATTATCTCCCTTATCTCAGTAATTGAGAAATTTTGGCGATAATAGAGTTATCCATCATTCGTCAGACTTCGAATTTACAAGTCAAACTTGATTCCATTTCTAGAATGGTGCCAACGTTTTTCGTGATTTAACCGAACATGAATATATTAAATTGATCTTCGTATTTCAGCCAGACATTTTTGACTGGACATGTTTTGTTGTTTGTTTATACACAGTTACAGTCTTCAAGTTCATCGTCTCTAATGTCAAATAGTTATATATTACAGAGGGTAAAATCTCAATTGTGGTTTATAAATGAAAATTATCCAATTTATTTTTTCCACCAAAACTTAGTTCCATATACGATCCATGTATGGCCACCTAAATGTTAATCCTTTCTTTACTAAATACGCACGAGGAGTAGTTTCAAACAAACGTTTGTTGCACTTATAAATTATCTGAACATTTCGCATTAATTGGATTTTTTTTGCACTTGTCTTATATATTCGTGTGTCTGTCGTCTGCTTATATTTGTGTACAACCTTCAAGATAAATAATAAACTATTCCAGTCGTCTGCTTATATTTGTG